>JAVRXN010000010.1:102260011-102722511 GCA_033556935.1 Timema podura | reverse complement strand
GGGCAACCCTATGAAAACCCTAGATACCAAGTTTTAGCCCGATCGATAAAATAGTTTAGGCTCTAGTTGGAGGTACAGACAGACAGACAGACGGAAATTCAAAAACCACTGTTTCGGATTCAGGGAGTCATGAAACGTCAAGATTCATCAAAATCTCGAGTTTGATTTTTTTTTACGATCACAATACTTTCTCTACCTGTAAGATAGTGAGAAAGTAACAAGCTACTGGATTCCCCTATTCCTACTATCCATGATCTTGAGGAACTATATGATTGACCCAGGAGGCTTGCTCAAACGTGCCAAAGCCCTGCTCGGGTAAATGAGATGCTGATCGCATTGACCGGTGAAAGGCTCTCACCCAGTCAGGAGTAGTAAGTTTCCCTATGAGTCAAAGGGGTCCAATCTGCATGAGGAACTATTCATAAAATATATCTTTGATAACATGATTGAATTAATATGGTCATCGATAGCAATATATTAAAGCTGATTTTTACATGTCTTGATTAGTAATAATAGTAATATTGCGCGTATGGATTATATCACTTGTAGCCCAGTAGTGGAAATAATATCCAGTACTACTAACGGACTCCCGAATGTACTAATCGTACATCCTTTCAGTGGAGGATCTTTTCATGTCCCGATGAGATGAGGTGATGATGATAGTGAGTGTGAGGGTGTGGAACTAGTGGAAAAACTTAAACATAATTTAAGCCTGATTAACTAAACTCTGGTGACCTTTGGAGTAATTCCCCTTTCGGGAAAAATACCTAAGGTATAAGCCGGGAATTGAATCCGGAACCCAAAGACTCATAGCAAGGTGCACCACGGGGCCGGTTGTCATGTTTAGTGATACCTACTTAGTGTTGAGTTAGTGGAAACATTAACAAACCCTAGTCCCTCTACAAGTGCTCCCAGCCCCTCTCGACCAAACTCTACTGCTTTCAGCCATAGATTAGAGCGAGTGTATGGCTTAGTTTGGTTTCCCTCGGACATGAATTTACGGATTTACTCTTGATATTACATTTCACTTACCTTATGAACGCGTTTAGGCAAAGATCGCGCCAGTATGTGCCACTCGGTGTGTTTCCACACACCTCGGCTGAGTATCGTACTTTTTTTTAAATTTAATTTAGTTTAGTTTATTGATTGCCATTGATGATTTGGGATATCTATAGTTAGTTTGGTATTGTCAAGGAGGCATTATAAAATACCTGGCAGGCAGATGTTGAAATACCTAATTGGATATAGATGGGTTTTTTAAAAATATAAAACGATAGTTTATTTTAAATACAACTGTAACACAAACTTCCTTTGCAAATAAATTTAAATTTTCATAATTCGGTCATCGCCTTTTACTAGGCGTGGGTCTTTCTGTGAGCATCTCAATTCTTTACTCTTATCTATTGAATATAGAGAGTAGCTTATTTCTAATTTCTATTATCGGCTTTTTGAAGTCGACAATAGAAGCATGAATTCTCACGGGATCAATTTAAAGAACTTGTACCTAGCTGATTAAATTATTATATATATATATATATATATATATATATATATGTATGTATGTATGTATATATGTGTGATGTGTGTGTGTGTGTGTGTGTGTGTGTGTGTGTGTGTGTGTGGTGTGTGTTGTCGGTCACTCAGTAAAAATTTAACTAAAATAATAAAGTGCTATAATAGATGAAATAAAACTAATCTCTCTTCAAGTGTAATAAAAAAAAAGTAATATATTTTGAGAGAGAAAAAAGTCTTGACAGAAATTTAAAGTATAATTATGTCTTTGGCGTGTTGTATCAATGCCCTGCTGACTGATTACACCGGCTTATGGTTCCATTCAAGACATAATTTCTACTTTATCTCTTAAATACTAAGACTATATGGAAATGGTATTAGCTATGAACTCAAGAGCTCACTGTCATTTAGAACAACTTTTGTGAAAATATAAGTAACTGTCCTGCTGAACATATTAACTTATTGATTATCTTTCGCACTTTATTTACCAAACCATTCCAATCAATTATTATCTGTGACCTTATGTTATTCTTGAATAGTACTCACAACGTAAACAAGCATGGCTACTAATGGTATCCATGATAGAGAGTCAGATTGTTGGACTATAGATGAATATGAGTTTAATAGTTGCAGGTAAATAGCTAAAATAACCATGCACACTGTCATTCCAACACCTGACCAAATAGACATTGGTCTTCGTCCACACCTGTAAAATAAACATAAATACACAACAATTAGTCATTAGTTTCCTACAATAATGTTAGCCTATTTAGAAATTTTGAAACCTCCATTTTAGGATTGTTACCAGGTAACCAGTTTCTCCAGATCCATAACTTTTTTTTAATTGAGTACATAAAAAATTTATCACATTTACAAATGTTTATGTTAAAATTACTTAATTGATGAGAAATAAATTACACTAAATATAGCCTATCGATCAAGTATATTTTTTAATGAAATTCCTAGTAAATACCTACTTTTAAAACTATTAATTTTATCTATTAGCTTTATGCTTAGGTCTAGCTACTCATATTTATAACTATATGAGAAATTATCCGTAAGTAAATTAGTTTAGGATTCTACTGACTAAAATAATGAGTAGCCCCTTGAATAATGTAAGATTACACAGCCCAACAACAACAACAACAACAAATTTGGTGCTTTGGAAGTTAGAGCTATTTATTATTCGGTATATTTGACCCACTGATTACAAAAAATGGTATCAGTTTTACCCTTCAGCTATAGTTTTAGAGATACAGCATATCCACCTTATATGCTTATGTGTGTTCTATGCATTACGTCTACAATAATTTCCATATTATTAATCACCGATATATGTATGTGATATTACAATCTATGAATGTAAAGTCAGGGGCTATAAAAGAAGAGAATATAATGTGATTTTATTATATATTCACCTTGAGTAGACACCATGGCTTCCTCACGAAGAAGCTGTTTGAACCATCCAGATGTATTTTGCTACATTTGTGGGGAGTACACCATGAAAGAAAGTAGGAAACCTATTTCAGAATTTGTGAAGAGAGCATATCTTTGTTATTTTGGTGTCCAGCCTGGAGACCAAGATAAGTTGTGGGCTCCACATATTGCATGCAAAACGTGCACGGAGCATCTGCGGCAGTGGACAAATAGAAAGAGGAGCTGCTTTAAATTTGGGCTACCAATGGTTAGGAGGGAACCTAAAAACCACCATGATGACTGTTATTTTTGTCTTGTCAACATTAAGGGCATCAATCGAAATAATCGAAGCAAGTGGACATATCCTGACCTAGATTCAGCAAGACGACCTCATCCACACTCAGATGAGGTACCTGTTCCATCTTTCCACCAAATATCAGAGCTCCCAGAGGGTGAATCAAGCATGTCTGATGATGAAATACAAGTTAACAGAAGTGTGGAAAAAGACAGTGATTTTGGCGGAACTTCAAGTTTTCAACTTTTTAATCAACATGAACTGAGTGGCCTCATCAGGGATCTGAACCTCTCAAAGGAGTCTTCTGAATTGCTAGCCTCCAGGTTGAATGAAAAGAAATTACTTCATTTGGGAACCAACATTACGTGTTATCGTAGCAGAGAAAAGGATTTGCTACCCTTCTTCTCTACGGAAAACAACCTAGTGTTCTGCAATAATATCAGAGGCCTTCTTATGAAAATGGGTTTGCCAGAATACATGCCAAATGCATGGCGCCTTTTCATTGATAGCTCCAAGCGGAGTTTAAAATGTGTTCTTTTCAATTGGCAACAGATATGGATCGATTCCTATTGGTCATTCTACCAGTATGAAAGAGAAGTACGAATCTCATTTGTCTTGGAAAAGATAAAATATCAAGAGCATCAATGGATGATTTGTGTAGACCTAAAGATGGTAAACTTTCTCCTTGGTTATCAAAGTGGCTTCACAAAATATCCTTGCGTTTAATGTCTTTGGGAGAGCAGAGCCAAAAATGACCACTGGATAAGAAAAGAGTGGCCTTTGAGAAAAGAGATGGCAGTTGGAGAACAAAATGTCATCAATAAACCTCTGGTTGACAGAGCCCAAATAGTCCTGCCACCATTACATATAAAGATTGGACTGATGAAGCAATTTGTGAAGGTTTTGAATAAAGATGGTTTGTGCTTTCGCTATTTATCAAGTAAATTCCCTGGACTGAGCATGTAAAAACTGAAAGCAGGGATTTTTGATGGTCCCCAGATAAGACAGCTAATAAGGGATTCACATTTTATAGATTCAATGAACAATATTGAGTCCTGTGCCTGGTCTTCGTTTGTTCTAGTTGTAAATAAATTTCTTGGAAATCATAAGGCAGGCAACTACTCCGAATTAATAGAGGATATGCTCTCCAATTTTAATAAGCTTGGCTGTAATATTATTATCAAGGTCCATTACCTGCACAGCCACTTAGATTGTTTTCCAGAAAACCTTGGTGATTTAAAAGAAGAGCAAGGAGAAAGATTTCACCCGGACATAAAAACTGTGGAAGACAGATACCAAGGAAGGTGGGATACCCACATTATGGCAGATTACTGCTGGAACCTTCAGCGGGACTGTCCCGGTAGATCTCATTCTAGAAAGTTTGATAAAATAAAATTTGTATGGTTGAATGATTGATAAAAAAAATCATAATGATCTTTGGTTGAAATAAGTGGATTTAGTAATATGGGGTTGTTTTAATAGTATGTAATATTAATAGAATCAAAATATCTGATATGATGAATTGACTGATAAATAAATAGTTTCAAATGTGTTTTTGGGTTGAAATAAATTGAATTAATAATATGTGGTTGTATTAATAGTACAGTACATAATATTAATAGGCCTAGCAACAATATTTGTCAAAATCATATCAAAATAGCAGATCATGCGATTAAGGATCTCTAATGTTGACGAACGATAGATGAGAATCGGCATATAGAGCGACTATGCCGTATCTCCAAAACTATAGCTGATAGGGTAAAACTGATGCAATTTTTGGAATCAGTGGGTCAAATATACCAAAGAATAGGTCTAACTTGTAGGCCACCAAAATGTGTGTTGGGCAGTTAACATAAATTTTTAGAGGGTAGTGTCTACAGGATATTATATTGTAAATATATAATTATCTAATGTATTTCATGACACATTTTTAAAATAGGGAGGTGTCGGATGGATACAACTCTATTAAAACCACAACAACCACATATGTAAATTAACTGAGTGGCTAATTGTTTTAACCTTTTAAATGTAACGTATGTGTTGCAGAATAAATATTCCTACTCAAAATTCCTTAAATTTTAATATTTTCCCTGTGATAAATAAAAAAGAATTGTGTAGTCACCGTGTGAATGTACCCTTAGCTTACCCTGTAAGACAGCAAGCTTACCTTGCATTATTCCACTATGATATAGCTTAAAAGACAGGGTCCTAGTGTAATCCGTCAAGATAAGACTTTCAGGGTTCACGATACTTGGGTTTCTTTTTCCTTAAAAAAAACTAATTAAAGGATTTCTACTAATAATCCTGTCCCTATCGTGTAGTCCCGTAAACTTTTTAGTTTTGACATATGAAACTTTTTTTCTATTCTATCTTACCTTCAGGAGAATATAATTATCTTGGATAGACATAAAAAGAATTCAGCGAAATTTTGGACAGACATTTTTTAAAATGGCGGATGTAAAAGAAAACAAACGTTATTCCAGCTACAATTTTCTTCTTACCGGCTAGTCGTATGCGAAATTTTGCTAGAATAAGAGTGGTTTATTTTTCAATTTCCTATAAATTAAGTCATTTGCAAAATATAATGGGTTTCGATATAAACTAAAGAACCTATTATATTTTATGTGTTCGCACCAATTTAAGCTGATTTGTTTTGTTTCAGAGTAAAAAATAGAATAAAAACATGGAATAAAAACTAAAAGGTCTCGCTCTTGATAAGGAAGCTGTTAGAAACAATGTGGACATTGCACGATGCATTATGCATTATATGCGAGAAGCAAAGTGGAAAACTTAATTCAACATAACTAGGCAGGAAATGAGTTTGGGATGCAGCTGACATTCGTCGTGATGGAGTGTTCAAGAGACTTAAACTTATCGGTGAAACCATTAAATGTCGATATCATTGAGGTTATGAGTACTACACAGTAGCGTCTTGTGGCCAAAATTCTTAGACAAGCTTGGAAGGGATGACCCCAAGATTAAAAGGGGAGGTACAGGAATTTTTTTTTAATGTTATGCTTCAAGAAGCTATTTAGAGGTGTCTTTTTAATGATAGTTGTGGCTTTGGGCGTCCTTCTGTTCTGTGATTTACATTATTGTGTTATTACTTATTATAAACATATACTTATAAACTTTCGTTTGTTAACTTTCACTTATACACACATCAAAACAAAAGCACTTGCTGCAATAAACTCCACAAAACTCTAAAGCCCGGTACACACGACACAACTTCTTGTACAAAAAGTTGTGTAAGAAATTATACACTATCTTGATCACATGATTTGCATACAAATTTTAGCCAGTGACTGTTCACATGGTATTTGTGATTGCATACAATACTTGGAAAAAAACATGGTGTTTTTGCCCTTTTTATAAAAAAATAATGATTGAATGATTTAGAAAGTATCGGTATTTAATGAAAATGATTTCTTAATTATTCCTAGATATTATGAATATATATATTTTTAAATTTTAAATATTTTCTTAAAACATTTGAAAACCTTTATTTGTGGGGTTCAACCTCCTTCAATTATAATTATTTGTTTGTTTTCAAGCATTTAGCTGTTTTTCTTACAATCACTCTTTTTTTTAAAAGTAACTGTCTAGCAGACAAAGTTTTCGTGTTTACAACTCAAAAGTTGTACAAGAAAAATGGCTGATATATGACACATTCTATTTCCTAAAATTGTATACAATAAGTTGTGCAAAGCAAATCTTGTACAAGTTTTGGTGTTCACATGACGCCATCCTCAAGCTGAAACTTCTTGTACAACTTCTTGTATACCGGGATTAAAGATGTGTAGGCACGGGGTCAGTACATTGACAATATTAATTTTCCCTTTCATGCCACACCATCCCTTTATGTTTTGAAAGGGGAAGAGAGGGGTAGTGACTTCGGTTCTAGTCGTCACCTATCGGGCAAGAGAAGTCGTAGCTCGGCTGCTTGCATTTTTACCTGACATCCGCAGCTCTTCCCCTTCTCTGCCCTCCGTTATCTATGACGTCACAAATAAGAACTACAGTAGCTAGAGCAATGGTATGAAAATCGAACAAATACCGACTTTCAATCACCATTAGATGGACTAGTGTACGTCTTGCATGCATGTTACGGTCAATACCATGTGTGGGATTTTTTTTTCAAACCCACTGATACTTGAATTATATTTAAATGATTACCAGGAGAAATTTTTTGCAAACATTTAATATAATTATAGATCTTCAATCAAAGGCAAGCAATGCTTACCCTATACCCTATAAGTATCAAAGAAAAGTGAAGAAAAGAACGATCAATTGGGGGAAGGGGGGACATTGAAGTGGGCGGAGATGATGCTGATAGTACCGAAGTTAGAAATACGAACAGCAGGGCATCAACTTCACGTTCTCTTCCTAAAGAGACCATTCTACCGTCAACCTAAAATTTATCATATGTGTAAAGCAACAATATGCTAAGGACAGCACTAATAATTACATGTTGAACGAAGAAAACTCGGCAAATATATTTTTAGCAGCTACCTTTTCTTTTAAATATGATATGTATGAGCGAATAGTGGATATTCTTTGCAAGGAAAGACATTTGATGCAGAGTTATATTATCATAAATCTTGAATGTCAAAATATGTAACTAAGTTGGGAAAGAGAATAGCACACAGCTACAATGAAGAAACCCTAACCCAATCAAGAAAATCTGATGTTTTTGATGAGGTAAACAAAACTCTTAAGCCAATGATATAATCATGATGTGGTTTTACACTAACTGAAATACGCCATTATATGGAAACAAAATACAGTAAAATTAACACATATAACAAGGACATAAAAAGACTTTTTAATAAAATAATATGGCTATATCGTAACATTTTGTTTGTCAGATAAAGCAAACGAGCCCAGAAACATTGGCAAAGAAAAAGGTCAAGCAATGAAGTCAAAGCTGCAGAAAGGGTCATGCAAGATGACTTGATGAAATTAAGTGCGAAAATAGAAGAAATTCAAAACTTTTTGCTACATAAAAACTGATACAATTATATATATATATGTTAGTATAATAACATATAAATGTTAGTATATACATATATATATACATATACAGTACTGACATTTATATGTTATTGTTGTAAATAATTGTAATTACTGATAGGCTACCCATCTGTAAACATTTTCCAAAAATGTAAAACAAGCAATGAATTATCAAATCAATTTTGATTAGTCATGATCTGATTACTACCTAATCTCACTTCCATCCCATTAATCTCAAAACCCGTTAGCGATATCACAATTTTACATAGAACTTAATTTAAAGGAAATTTTAAAATAAACAACTTTTATTCTTACAAAATTTCGCTTATAATTAATTAGCCGTTAACAAGAAAATGGTAAAATAAGTCACGTCTGTTCACCTTTACAACTGCCATTTCGAAAAATGGCTGCCAAAAATGTCGCTGAACATTTTTTTATGTCTACCCAAGATAAATATATTCTAATAAAGGTAAAAATAAGGGGAAATAAGTTTCATCTGTCAAAACGAATAAAGTCTGTGGGGCTACATGGTAGAGATTGGACTATAACCTTTTATGTCATAGATCTCTACTTTCATGAGTCATTGCATAGAACAGACATACCATAATTTAGTACGTGCCTTAACATGACGATAATGGGCTAGTTCCCCAAATATGTTGAAAATGTTTAATGTATGACACTCCTCCATCCATTATAGTCGGTTGAAACTCTCTAAATAACTTAATTTTTCTATGACATTGAATATATTTATAGCTTACTTACTTACATTTCTATTGGTTGGAAGGCATAAAACTATTTGGTTTGTAAAAATTCAGTTCTTAACATTAAGATTAAGATGATCTTAGAAGAGATCAGAATAGTTCACTTGTTTCTTAGTTCCCAATAGGAAAGATCTGTCCAAACAATTATTTTTTGTCATATCTGAATAGTTTAAGCTGTCACTCTCTCAGTATTCAGTGGGGTGCCAAAGTATTTATTTGGTTGTGTCAGGCCAGTTACTCGGTTGCATTTTCATTTCAAGCAACAAAGTCTTAGTGAGTGAAATATAAACATGCCAATGACCCAATTAATATGTATTAAACAAAACGATATTAATATTATTAAACAAAACGATATTAATATTATTAAATACACTTTTTAACATTTTTAGCTCCTTCTATGACATCAAAACTTTATCCAAGAAAATATTCTATACATATTAGCTAATTTTATAGCCGACTACGACAACCAATTACAATAAAATCATAGAGGATTATTTTTACAGGCTTATGTGCACCATATACAGGGTGTTCGGAAACTCATAGCCCAAACTGCACATCTTGTTTGAACCAGAAGTAATACAAAATCCCTATACACTTACATCCCGAAATCTATACTAATACCATTAAATTGTGTTCAAAGTTTCGGTGTACACCGCCGGGAGAGCCGAACTGTCAAGCATGCGTGTACAACAAGTTGCATAAGAGTTAGGCGCGCGGCACACCACATGTAATATTGGCAGGCACTTTCTGTGATGTAGGACCGTTAATGATGATTCTCAGAATGTATTCGTATTTCTAAATGGACTGGTGTGTTGTTTACTATTAATTGTTATGCTGAAACTTTGAAAACATTTTAATAGTACTAGCATAGTTTTCCAGATGTAAGTGTGAAGGGATTTTGTACTAATTATGGTCCAAACAAACAATAAGTGCAGTTTGGGCTATGATTTTCCGAACATCCTGTGTTTTTGTGTGTGTGTATATATATATATATATATATATATATATATATATAGTGCACACACGAAAATCTTATTATTTTTTTAAATTCGGTAAATCGCTTAACATGTTAATCAACAGTCAATTATTTAACCTTTTATTTAAATTTATTTTATCTCATATATCTACATTTGGAAATAAATTGTCTATAATCTCTCTAAATTTGGTAAATTAATTCTTATTCGTTTATTGACTAGTTGTATAAATTCTTGAGATTGTTATTATATCACATGAAAATTAACGTACCTTGTGAGAGCAAAACTAGCAGCTATACCGGCGATAAGTTGAACCAAGCCTAATAGTACTGTTGCAGTGTAAGCATCGATGACCACCCCAGCCTGTTGAACGATGTCGACCGCGTAAAATACTACCACATAGATGCCACTAAATTGTTGAAAGAAGAAGTAACTATTCAAGATGAAGATTGGTTTCCAAGCCTGGGGTAGTAGCAAAATATACAAACGTTGTTTTAATTCTTCCGCCATACTGTTGGTATTGATTGAGTGGGCCCGTATCTCCTCGGAATTTGGTAGTTTTATGGTACTCGGGGAAGCTTCTATAGTGCTACAGTTGGCGAAATATTCTCCATCATTGTTTTCTGGTTTAGGTTTTGCAGTTTTTTCATGTTCACACGTTTTTATCTCATTATTTTTTGTCTGATTGGGTGTATTAATTTCAGTGGAGAGATATTTGTTATCTGATGATGGATTACTACTTGTCTCTTGTCTTTTCATTACTAATTCACAGTCATTTGTATTATTTTCCCCATTACTGTTTGACTTATAATATACACCCCCAGTAAGATCATTTCCAATTTTATCAAACTGGACCTTATCATCGGTTTTGAATTGTATGTTACTGTTAGCATTGATTCGCATGACTTCCATTTCTAATTTTACATTGTTTGGTAGCTGAATATTACTTTTGATGCAGCGAAGTTTTCTTATTGCCTTTTCAGCATCGTAACTTCTGTCCTTAGATAGTAACCATAATGGACTTTCAGGAATAAATAGTAAAAGTATGGCAGTGGAAACAGGAAGTGCTGCACTAATACCTGCAACGAGTCTCCAATTGTCATTGAAGAACATGCCGAGGACATAAACAATCAATATTCCAAGAGAGATGGCCACGGATGGGAATGTGACCAACATTCCCCTAATTGAATGTTCAGATATCTCTGCCAAGTAGACTGCAGCAGGGACGCTTGCTAGCCCTGTGGCGAGACCCGTCAAAATACGCCCCAAGTATAAAAGACCAATTGGACATGGTGACGGAGATACAGCCAAAATCAACCATCCGAGGAAAAACCATGGTGTAATAGCTAGCAACGTAATCTTTCTTCCAAACCGATCCAAAAGTGGTCCACATATCAAACATCCTATGGGTGTTGCTATTGATGATATACTAGCTGAAAAAAAAAGTTTGGTTACAAAAATTAATATCAAGATAAAGTAAAGCTATCATTTAAAGTTTTGTTTTTGTAACTTGTTGATTAGCTTCCCTGTATAAACACAGGATTCCATCAATCAGAATAGGACTTACAAACTAGATCTACTTAATAGTATAGCAGCTTATCTTACACTAGACCTCAAATCTTAAAGCATAGAATTTCAATAAAATGGTGTAACAATAGGCAAAAAAATAAGTACTCAATACTTTCAGGAAATTGCAATCAATGGTAGTGCGTCAAGAGGATAGTGACATTGCTCTAAGCTAGAAGTATTCAAATCATATTGTAGTGGACATTCAGGAAGCACCACTTGTAACAGTGATTGGAAGAAACAGCCGCACCAGTGCGTCTAGTGAGTCGAGCGGTTAGTATATGAACAATGAGATTACAAGATCAGTATAATAACTTGATGAGGACAAGGCGTGAAGTGACTCATCATAATGGGAGTGGCAAAGTTGGAACAATACGAAACAACTTTTACCACGATTAGACATGTACAGTACACGTAGAATCATCATCTGTCCACAATACAATTATCACGATTATATTTAACCCACCCATATCAAGAATGGAAGGATTTGCGCAAGTATAACAGGAAAATGCTTACAATTCATTATGGGAAATGTGCTTTGGAATTTAAAAAATAACTAATAAGTTCAAAGGGGTTTTTATTTTAAAATATTTACAGAAAACCCAGCTAGAATAAGAGGGGCGAATCAGTGGGAACAATTACTATCAGTTTTGTCAAAGAGAATAATTAGTCCTACAATCCTTAAATGTAAACCTGTTACGTACCAAACCAAGAAGCTTGATTTACATCCAAGTAATCAGGTGTGAACTATTTTGAAGCTGTGGTAGTGCAACTGCGGAAAATCCCAAGCTCATTCCTGTGGAGATGACTCCAAAAGATGATATAACTCCTATCCATACCTGTAAATACAATCATGGCATTTACACTTATGTTCATGCTTGTTATCATACATTATATATAATAAAAAGTTTTATATATATATATATATATATAGATGTAAATACATTAGACAGAATTCCTAAGTTTAATTCACTACTTCTAAAATAATCACACGTACAGTTGAGTTAATTTAATTGATTAAAATTCTTATAAATTAATTTTTAAAGTTTTAAAATGTAAATATATTACACAGTACTCCTAAATTTAATTCAGTACTTCTAAAATAAATACAAATAAATATACATATATATTGAAAAATTAGTATTACTATTATCACCGCGTCTTACTAACCGTCCGGGTTATATGCACTTAAGCTAATGTGTAATAGTAGGGTGATTATAAGAGGAAATCAAGGACCTACAGTTTAACGTGGGATCCGAACACGGTGGAGGCCTGGCATTCCACACAGTCACAAGTTGTGATTAATACACGGCTTGTCAGAGGTGAAGGAAGGGTTTGGCAATCAGATAAATCTGTGCCGGGACCGAGGATTGAGCCCCCAATCCCCAGCACAGAAGTCTGACACCTTGCCCCTAGACCGCCAGGTCACCTATATTGAAAGATTAAAACTTTACTCAGTATATAGATTAATAAATTAGATTGTCATATCATTCAACATTTATATTATTCAATGCTTGTGAGATTTGCATGAATGTCAATTTTATAGTCTCAAGAACATTATGATTTTTGAAGACTTTACAAAAATTTGACCAAAATAAGTTAATTATCGAAGCTTTTAATCATGTTTAATAAGCTGCTATGTACTGACATCAATGTAATTCAAATAAAATAACTTACTTGTTGAAGAATGGACTTGTAATTTCGTCCTTGTGGGTCCATTTTTAAGGATATCTTTGCTCTGAAATATTGATTCAAAACGTACACTTTAAAAACAAAAGCTCACAAATAAGTGAACAAATGAAACTTAATCTTAAAAATAATTAACACAACTCAGACAAAGATGATTTAAATTGTTCTAACAATTTGTCGCTTACGTACTAAAGATCACATCAACAATCAATCCATAAAAAAACTAACTTATAATTCACTTGTTGTTCTTAATCATCAATGGCTGATATGTCTTGTAATTAATAGACAGACATACTACCTTCTTAAAACTACAAACCTAACATCACAATACAATTGAATCTGATTTTATTTTTAGGTTAGTTAGAATATCTTTTTATCCAAAATATTCCTCCTACAATTCTTAGTGTATTAAGTTTCAATCAATTGCATTAATGTGAAAAAATATTTAATCGAAATAGCAAAATACTTTTTCCAAATTTTATTTATATTTAAATTTTAGGTTAAATTTTCTTTCTGGTAGATTAATTTCAAAAGGTTTGCATTAAACTATCACCACAAAATATATGTATTTTAATTCGCTTCACTAAATTTGTTTAGTGTGCATTGTTCAATTTCCACATAGTAAAAACTGTTCAACTCCCTTATTTATTATTACTCTGGGTAGATTAAATTCCATAAAACTATTTAAACAAAGCCTAACCTTTAAATAAATAATTCCTTTGGATTTAAAAAAAAAAACCAAATATATCTTCTACTCGTACGGTTTACACTAACCTCGCTCGTTCCCTAGTGCCCTATAGTGAGGGCTTCTTCTGGATTCACTCTCAGCACCTTTCGGACTGCTCCTTAAAAACAATCTTTACATTTGACGGGCTGACATACAACCTGCATTACACCCATGTACCCAGAGGTCAATCACATCTAGCATTTATCTCAACTATCATAAATGTATCAAAATAAAATATTTCTAAATTCAACTCTTAAAGTACACATAAGAGTGATATAAACCTTACATTAGCACTCGATCCAAGTTCCAAGCGCATCATATCTCCAAGCCTAAACCTACTATGAACTCAACAAAGTCACTTTTTCTCCCGCTCCTATAGGTACCACCCGCCTCGGTGGCGTAGTTAGCTAACGCGCTAGTTTCGTGTTGAGCTAGACTGCCGAAGACAGGGAGGTCGAGGTTCTAATCTCACTCAGGTGAACTGAGGGGGGTTTTTCTTAGTGGTTTTCCAATCTCCCTTCACGCAAATGTGTTTCAACTTCCTCTATATTCAACCTTCCCAATTCCTAACCCATTAGAGTAATTAGTACTTAAGCGTATAGCTCGAACGGGTAGTAGGACGCGATGCTAAGTATTACTATAGGTACCCACCGCTAGAAGTACCTCTCAACTCTTGTGTCAAACTCGATACTTCTCAAAGGTATGGTAATGTGGTAATGCCTCAGGACCCGTTGTTCGTGGGTTCAAACCCAACCGGGGTCAACGGATTTATCTTGAGCGATAAAACTCCGTAGCACAACTTCCTTCGGATTTGAAGTAAAGCAGTCGTTCCCATGTTAAATGTGTCATGTAAGAAAACCCTGTAAGGTATGTGGAAATACCTTTCTGGGTAAAATTTGTAGACCCTTTCGCACTCGCTCATAGAAATTCTCGTGTGCTGATATATTATCAGTCAGTTTAGAAAGTGCACGTCAAATACCGCAAATAAAAAAAACAAATACTGAGTTGATTATACAGCAATGTCATGTCACTATCGAGATAGACTATACGCTTGTCAGAAGAGTGGTATAACTCTATAAAGAAATTACATTACTGACTAACTATATAGTCTAAGTCAGTGGTTCCCGAAGTGGGTTGTACCGGTTACGTATTGGAAGCGACCGGTGTTGGAAGCGACCACAAAACTTTTATCGTGTTCAGCGCGATCAAACATGTTTTTAAAATTAACCCAAGCGAATGAGCTAGTATGTGTCAGAAATAATATGTAAATAAAATAATTAAAACAATAGCTAACATAACCTAAACTAACTAACCTAACCTTACCTAACTCACCTAATCTAACATAACCTAACCTGACCAACTTAAATCTAAGGAATTAGGTGAACCTGCAAGAAAACGGTGCAAGACCTACATAAAACTGGATAAAAAATGTATAACATATTCTGGGACTTCAAAAATACGAAGGACTTGAAAATATGTCTTAATCCATTAAGCTATGTGAATAAATTAGATTAGAATTTTGTACTTATGTATTATGAACATTGGACATTTTACTTATTGTAAATAAGAATACAAATAATTATTAATAAAGACTAAATATCTCTGAAACTAAATTCAGTAAAGTAATAGACTAGGTACGTAAAGGAAAACAACATAGTGTGGTTGCTTTCAACACGCATGTTAAAAACCTGGTTGCATTCAACACGAGTTTTGCTTGGCCGCTCTGAAGACGGTCGCTTCCAACATGACACATAATAATAGTACAGCCCGGTACTACCCTCTAAGGAGAGGTGGGATTACTCATGGGGGTGCTAAGAGAAAATTCTGGTTGCAGAGGGGTGCTATAGGGGATGATCTACCCATCTATCGCATCATGAATTTACTGAACAGAAAAGTAATTAATAAATGTGTCAATGTGGTATCTATGAGACTTGCTAAACGACTATGTCAATTTTAAAAGGTGTTATCAATCGATAAAGTTAATTAAATCTGTTTAGTTAATTTAACTAAAAAGTTTTAATTTAATTTTAAATAAAAGATCCATTACATATTACTGTTTGAATTTTACTGAGCTACTTCCTTCCTTAGTGAGTCGTGCAAACTATTTTTCTGAATAATGTTCTTTATAGGCTAGGGGAATGCGCTTATGGACCCAAGGGGGCGGTGCTCCTTAAAAACGTTTGGCAACCACTGGTCTACCTCAATAGTGACACGCATGGCCTTGCTGGAGCAGCTTAAGGCCCGTACAGACCAAAATCAACTGCTCGCGAGCCGTTAGCAAGCGGTTCTAGAGCTATTCTCGAACAGTTCGCGAGCACGACGTCCACATCAATTTTTTTAATAATGAAGTCATGTTCGACATGTCCACCATGTGGTTTGAGAGCAGTCCGTCAGCAGTTCGCAAAATGTCGATGTCATCGAGTGAGGAAGATAATAATAGACTTAATAATAATAATAATAATAATAATCACGTCCACACTGCAAGTGCTGTTCGCCACGTGTTCGCTAACAGTTTCTTTTATGTTACCGCTCATGTAGCGAACTTCTACCGAACACAAACACCGAACACGAGCTACTCGCGATCTCTAGTATACATCGAGTTCGTCAGTTGTTCGCGAACAGTTCGCGAGCTTGGTGTGTACGGGCCTTTTAGGCCTTCTCAATGCACGAGGTTCACGATGGCTCACGGGACCTACTCGAACTGGGTAACCCTAATTTGGTTAGTTCAGTAGTTTTCAAAGGGTGTGCCGCAAAATTCATGACGTTATATTATTGTTGATAAAAAATATAATTGAAATTAGTTTCAATCAATATTAATTTTTAAAAAGAAAAATATATGAATGTTCGAAGGCTTTAATATATTTATTTTGCAGAGAATTTAGAAATGAATGATAATATTGTCATTTCTTACAGATAATTGAATTCATGGTTGAATAGAGGACATACACACACACATTTCCTGTTCAAATGAAAGAAGATTCTCAGCTCATGCGCATGCCATGAGTCTCTCGTATTGTCGCTAACTTGCACCTTCAGTGTGCCGCGAGGGCTCACGGCAAATAATAGTGTGCCGTGAACCAAAATCGGGTTGCGAACCCCTTCCCAATAGTCCTTCAACTATTGCGTCAACTGGGTGAGTCAACTAGCTTTCTGCACTCGATACATCAACCCGATTGTTTGACATATTCAACGACGGCTACTGACCGATACATTTTTACTCCTACGTCAGTGCTATAGACATGCATCACCCTTATCAAAAACTACAATCCATTTGCCCTGAAAGGTGTGTACTTTTAATATAGGGTCATAGTGTAGTCTTTCAAGGAATAACTGATACCCCTCAGTATAAACGGAGTGTACACTGCGTATGTAAAGATTAGGGTTTATGCTCTGTTGCCAGGCCTGGATTAACAATTTTGGGGGTCCTGAGCCAAGTAGAACTTGGGGCCCTTAAAGTTAATTCCTCAATGAATAATAATGAATATTACAAATATATCATAGATTAATAATTTTAGTTAGAGACAACTTTTTTTTGCAAACGTAAGCAGTAATGGTGTGCACTGTGAGTTTTGTTACTAACATATTAACTATTAATACTAAAGTTACTGTTAAACTGTACCGTCTAATATAATACTGAGGAGATTATAGTTATTTAATTAATAGCTAATATAATAATAATGGGCATTATATATTTATAGACTATTTTCATTACATTTTATTTAGTCCGCCATCTGCAGATAAAATAGTAATAGTATTAGTATAGTAAAAAGAATTTAATTAATTAAAACCTTTCTTTGTGTTTTTCTCACGTCACATTTAGTTAATTCTTCAATATTAAAATTTTTATATTTTACCTCAGAAATCATTGACAATAGAAAATCAATGTTTATTTTTATGTCAAAAGTCAACGGTACCTTCTGCAGATATGTAGTATTTTCGGTTTTTTAAACATGTACTTTCAGACTTCACGTAATACCAGGCTACCATCGCCAGGGAATTTCTAGATTAGTTTGGGATAAATTTTACGAAAAAACGTAAAAATAATGAAATATAATATTATCACAAAATAAATATGACAAGTCAAAGTGATTTATTTGCCAGCCCTAACCTCGGGGGGAGGGGGGGGGCTTCTGTGCGTGGCACATTTGGCACATGCCTTAATCCGGGCCTGTCTATTGACTAAAGAGTACCAACTTACGAGGGTAGGGGAGGAAGTAGACAGGCCGGAAACAGTAATAGATGTAAAGTACTTTAAATGACTAATCTGGCAGTGACAGGTGTTTCTGATGGATATTTATATTTGTTCTATTGTATGAGACTACTTGACAAATATCAATTACCCACAAAAAGAATGGGTTGTCTTTTGGCTAAACAATAATTTTAAATATTTTTATACGTGCGTTTTAATATATTTAGGAAACATTGGGGGGAGGGGGGTAAGATAGATCCAGCCCCTCTAAAATAGAAACGGGAGGGGAGATTGAACTCACCCAAACCCCCTCCCACTCCCGGTTCCGGTACCCCTGGAAATAGCCAGTTCATGAAGTGGGCAGAACAAGCGCTACACAATTCATGAACTGGACTATTTTTTGTTCAGTTCATTAAATGGTCAGGAGATGAATGGAAAGAGGAGACGGAATGGCAGAAATTTTCCCCCGATTCATGAAATACATGTTTATACAATGATGTGTGGTGTATGACTATTTCACGGGATAAACCTAGATAGTTCGGTGGTGGAGAATTAGTGAACTAATCCAATAGTTCCGGGCCCGATTTTTGTGTCCAGGTAACATTTTTCAATCTTTGAAAAAACTCAATATGTTAGTCATAGATTTTTTTTATAAAGTATTTAAACAATCACTATAGTAAAATAAATTACATGGAATATATTTCTATATATAGTACATAACATTTTAAACACAACCTTTAATATATGAACAGCGTCAAAACCCAAAATATCCTTAAATTGTTCAGTATAATTTAACCACATTCCAAGAGATTATCAAAAAATGTTGTAATAAATGTAGTAAAATTATGTAAGTATGTTTTTTCATTAACTAAAAACTTACCTAATATTTCACAAACAAGGGTGACAAATTTGCAGGTAGGAAATAGTTCGGCTAAACTAGTTTTAGGAAACGGTTGTATAAAGATGGATTCAAAAATTTGTAGCATTGTTACACTCTAAGAAAATTCGTCACTAGGCCACACGCATCCTTGGTGCTAACTAATTGTTTTTATGAGTTGGGGGATTACGAACTAAACACTCATTTAACGTTGGCACAAACTAGGCAAGGCTGTTGTGTGTGAAACTTTGTTGGGAAGAAGAAACAAATCCTTCTATATCACATTAGCATAGCCAATGGAAAAGATTATCTTTAGTGGACATGCATGTGTAAAGTCTAACTAGTAGCGCTTCTTAAGAATCTTTTAAGAACTAATTGGATCGCAGGAGTAACCGCACTTCAATTAACACTTATTCAAAACTTAATAGCGATAAAATCGATCTTATAATTTTTACATTTAAAATGTAGTCCTGGGTAGTGATTTTTATGCCTTTAACAGCTTTTTTATTTTTATTTTTTACAAATGGAACGTTAACCGATTCTAGATAGACTACATTAACAGTAAGTATATTTTATGACAAAGAATCAAGATTTAGTTGAGTCTATGATAAACAGTTAGCCTAATTCTATTATTCATGGACTCGGAATTAATAGTTAGCTGATTCTATGACAAATAGAGAATAAACTATAATCTTTTATAAATTATAAGTATACTGTTTGAATAAATTAGTCAATTAAATTCTCTATTGAAGGGGACCTACCCTAAAGCACAAATATTGGGAGGGTGTCCCCCCCAATTGAGCATGTCCATGTCAGTGCTGGTTTACTTCCTTTGACTATCGTTATCATATACACCCAGTGTGTTAAGTCGCTAATAAGTATTTTGTTGAACGTCTTGATTGGCACCAACGTTCCAGACAAAATAACTGCCAGAGAGAAATGAAAAAGAGAATGAGAAAGCACTTGTTAACTATAGCTTGATTTTGGTTGGAAGAACAGTTTAGACAATTCAAACTTATTTGTTTAGGTCAACATTTTAGTGTATTATTTGTGTTATTTTATAGGTATTGTTAACATCTATCAAATGTGTTAGCTTCAAATAACATGACTTGATGTATGAATATATTAAAATTGTTTTAGTAACTTTAGTAACTACCAAATACTGTTCTTTCTATCAAAATCAGGGTATATATGACCACAATAGACTCAACGGGATTTATATTTCAATTTCGCTTATGGAATGACACACTTTACCAGTGAGCTATTCAGGATTATTCCCGTGCTCAGAGTAATTCTTCACTCATTTCTGTTTAAGGCTGAGTCTGTGATGGACGTGAGGAATTGTCAGCTACATATGAGCAACCAATAGTATCGCGAATTATTAAATACCACAATCATCTGCGACTCGGGAGGGCATATGTAACTGAAGATTCCACACGTCCATCACAGACTCGGCCTTAAACTATAAGTTAAGAATGATCCTGAGCATGGAAAGAATCTTGGCTAGTTCAGTGGTAAATCATCGGGGCGTTAAGCCAAAGTCTTTGGTTTGATTCCCTCTCCAGGTGTAATTTTTCAACTAATTTAAATTAACTCTAATTTGAGTTTGAATGTTTGTATGTAATTAGATTAAGGCTGGCACTGTTTACTATAGTACAGAAGTCGCTCTATGCAATGTTTCCGGACAAGCGGTGTCTAATTTAGTCACCCCCTACCACACCCCTCAAAACCCTAACATACACACTAATTATATCTATGAACGTTAAAAACAAATATGTTAAGACTAGGGGAAAAATTAAAAATATTTAAAATTTAAAAAGTCCATAACATTCTTTTAGTGGTCGTCCCATAGACCTTTTATTAAAGATGCGGATCAAATTTTTAAAACATGTTTGACCTTGAAATTTGGGGGGCATTTGTTGTCCTAAATTGATCTCAACCTTCAAGTTATTTAGAAATGTTCAACTGTTTACTATACTCACCACTCACCCTCTGCCTTAATATTAAGACTTTTTTTTCTTTGCACAACGTCTTACTACCTGTTCGGGTTATACGCTTATGTATGTATGTATGTATGTATGTATGTATGTATGTATGTATGTATGTATGTTTTAGGGATTAGGAAGGTTATATTTAGAGGAAATGTTCCCACATTTGCGTAGAAATAGAGTGGAAATCAATTTGGAAAAGCCATCCCCGACCAAGATTCGAACCGGGATCTCCCCATCATCGACAGTCTAGTCTACTGCGAGAGTAGCGCCTTAGACCATGCGGCCACCGAATCGGATGTTAAAACTTATTGATTTAAGAGTATCTCTCACCGAGTGGGGTGTGGTGCGTCGGTACGGAAGTAGCTTGTAGTTAATTGAGCCTAAGTTTGAACGCGTCATCGCTTTGTGAAAGACGATTTTTTGAAGTGGGCAGGGTATGAGTAAATTTTCGGAAAAAATAACACGCGTTTGTTCCTCTTATGCATTTTTTAAGCATTAACACTCATGTTGGACTATTATTATACCCTATGTATGTATATAGCTAATAGTTCTATGATCACCATTATTGTATGGGACCAAATGCAATATTTTTATTGTTGTATAAAGGTTTTTACCATATTGTTTTGGGGGCTTATTTGGTTTTAGTAAAATGTCAAATTAAGTTATGCGATAATTAATATTGCTGATAATGATGAGGTTGGGGTTGGAATCCCAACTGAGAGTAGTGAGGTGGATTTTCCTAATCAACAGAAATGCAGGGAATTTCTTCAAAAACTATGCCTTCCTCACCCCAACATTAAACAAATATTTTTATTTTCAACTTTTTGAAATTATCATTTTTTCTATATAAAATGGGCTGTTAAGATATTATTTAAATAAGGAAATATTGTCATATTAATAAATCAGATTTGGCTGAAACCAAATTTAACCATTTGTAAGTAATATTATATTGATGTAGTAAATTATAATTTGTTTTACAATCTTACTATGACTGTAGTCTATATAACTCAAAGATTAATATTTAATTCATTGCAACAGTTTGTAGACGCTCTGATTTGTAAAGACCCTGGGGCGTTAACCCCCCTCCCCCATCACCCTACCCTTAAACCTGGGACTGGTCCTTACGCCCTCTAATACTTTTCAAAGTAAGGTTTCAACGAGTATTGTTTGTGACTAAGTTAGAATAGTTCATCCTTTAAGTTAAAATAATGATTTCAGACAAATTTGGGGAATAATCCTTCTTTGTAGGCCTATATGTTTTCGGCTATGTGGAAAATTTAAATAATTCATCAAACACAAACAATAATTTAATCTAAATTTGTCAGTGTGAATGGATTACACAAAGACACACTCAAACACACACCGCCTAGCTTTAGAAGTTTTAAAAGTGACGTTTTATATTTAATAATCCCAATATGGGTTCATATTATTCGAGATAACCTTTATTTAACCTTTGGAATTGTGTCAACTATTTATAATCTTGTAGCACTGCCAAGTCCAAAATCAGTTTCAATAGCGTCCATCAGAAAAAGTTAGTAGAGAGGCCTACTAATTATAATTGTTTGAAATATATTTTATTTCATCATAGGCTACACACCGTTGTCAATACATGCTGGTAGCTTTGCTTGTTCGAATCTCTTTGCCAAGCGTAAGCTACTTAGTTTGCTGTAAACGTGGTGAGAAATCGGGTGTGGTACAAGGGGTTCTGAATTATTATATAGCCTTAAGTGTTAATAATCCGGCAAAATATTAAATAGATTACACCATCTGTAATCAGCTATAATCAGCAAAATAATGAAGTAGTTTCAACCATGTACAACTATAACCGTTTACTAGCAATAATCCCCCGCCTCGGTGGCGTAGTTGGCTAACGCGCTTGTCGTGTTGAGCCCGACTGCCGAGGACGGGAGATCGAGGTTCGAATCTCGGTCGGGTGAACTGGGGGTGGCCTTTCCTAAATGGTTTTCCACTCTCCCTCCACGCAAATGCGGGCTCACTTCCTCTAAATTCAACCTTCCCAATTCCTAATCCATTAGCGTAATTAGTACTTAAGCGTATAACCCGAACGGGTAGTAAGACGCGGTGCTAAATAATAAATAAAAAATAACTAGCAATATACAGAAATAATCGGTTAAACTTGATTAATTTGATTTAGAATACAATATTATTCAACTAGGTTGAACTATAAATGGAATCAACTATCATAAACTTCTTACAAACAGATACAATTGTAGAAAATGTAGTGTTGACCTGATACAGTATCTAAAAACCTAATAATGATTAATAATATATGGTACATTAACATTTGAAAATAAATGATTTTAATTCAACACTAGTTAACTTTTTTTACTCTTAAAGCCATTTTATTCTGGCCTCAAAAAATAGGCTAGCGGGCTACTGAAAGGTGACAATTTTCCTTCAGTGAAATATCAAATTTTATTCATCTTTTTTTTTTAACTAGGAATATAAAATTGCAATTTAATAGTTTCATGGCTTCTAAGCAAAGACTCATACGTATTTGATAATTTTTTAAGAGGTATTTAAATAAAATATATAAGTTTTAATGTATACCGGAGCAGAAAGTTTTAGTACAGGATCCGGGTTGTAGTGTGGATGATCATCTGGAGATGTTGCTTGGTAGAGTATTTGCTTGATAAGAAGTTAATCTGGAGGTTGATGACTGCGTTGTATTTTTCATCAATGACCATTATTTCATTAGAGATAGCGTTGTCCTATCAACTGCGCAATGGCCGTAGTGAGTCCAAAGTTTAATTTGATGGACTCACATTATTATAAAATACACCAAACCGACAGCGAGTGTTCCAGAATTTGTAGCATTAAATAAAAGTAATTTGGAAACGATATCAATCATTCAAGACTCATTGTTGTTGGTAAAGACTTATTGAATATGTTAAAACTGGTTGAAACAGATTTCTTACGTGAGTGGTTTTTGCTGACTAATACAGATTAAAACTGATTCATGTTGGTACTCTAAGATAAAAATGAATAAAACCTTCATTGGTGATCGAATAATCTTGGGCACAGGTCGATCTCATGGCAATTTTCAGTCGATCACATAAGAAAATTACATATTCATTGAAAGTCGATCTTTTGAGTCTTCTAAACTAGCAAATTTATCATTATCATATACTTTCATGAAAATTTGAGTGTGACCAAAATCACCTTAATCGGTCAAAATCAATAATGTTATAAGAAAATTAAATAGTTCAATATAAAATTTACTTTCTATTTATTTTGTGGTTTTTTTAGAAGGGCTTGGACATAACTATTGATAGACGATTGATTTTAGAATTTAGAAAGTGAATATAAAAATTATATACTAGCCGATAGCCCGTGCTTCGCGTGGGCTTTGTATCTTTGGTCGATTATTGAGTCAGTGAGAATTTTTTTTTAATACAGGTGTACTGGTAGACATTATTTATATGATAGTTATGGTTATGGTATAGTTCTTAGCGTTACCCGAGATACACCGCGTGGCGGTGACCATAATACGTTACTCTGTCACGTTTGGTAAAATTTTAAGGCTCTTATGATTATTTGATGTGGTTCCTTTAGCTTCATCCTGAATTGCAGTTTACTACCACACTGACAAGTAGTTGTTTCTATTAATTGGAAAAATGTTAAGCCCATCTCCCCTCCCTCTCCACATTTTCCCAACAACTATAAGAAATTTCAAATTTTAAGGAGTATTTGTCTCAAAGACGCCGATATCCAAAGGACGTTGTTTTAACTGTGGTATACAAGGACACTATGCTAAAGAACGTAGAAGTAAGTGGAAGGGACCCGTGGATGGAACACCGCACCCCAACAGGGAGGGTGTCGGGTTGGCCATGAACCCTCGTCCCCAGTAAGATAATATGTTCCATCTGTGTCTACAGACAATGATAAGGGTGTTCAATACGTCTGTGAAGTCGTCGTCCCCCCCTCCACTTTTAAAAATTCGGGTTTTTATGATTGCAATTGTTTGTTCTTCGTTTGTTCCGCGTAAATTTTCGTTTGTTCCGTTTTGATAGACCCACAAATTGTATGTTTAGATTGGGGGGCCAACTTCACAATAGCTCCCCCACTTTGGAAAATTGATATTTTTATGGTTGCGATCGTTTGTTCCTCGTTTGTTCCTCAAAAAGTTTCGTTTATTCCGCATTTGTTCTTGCACAATGAGACGTGAACTTGTGACACTTTGTTTACTCGTGAGGGACCAACTTCATGGTAGCTCCCCCACTTTTAGAAATTTATGTTTTTATGATCGCAATCGTTTGTTCCGAAAAAATTTTCGTTTGTTCCGTTTTGATAAACCCATAAATGGTATGTTTACATTGGGGGGGCAACTTCACGGTAGCCCCCCACTTTGTAAAATTGACATTTTTATGGTTGCGATCGTTTATTCCTCATTTGTTCCGGATTGTTCTGTAAAAAATTTAGTTTGTTCCACATTTGTTCTTGAACAAATGAGACGTGAACTTGTGACACTTTGTTAACTCGGGAGGGGCCAACTTCACGGTAGCCCCCCCACTTTTGAAATTTCATGTTTTTATGACCGCAATTGTTTGTTCTTCGTTTGTTCCGGATTGTTCCGCACAAAGTTTCGTTTGTTCAGCATTTGTTCTTGCACAAATGGGACGTAGAACTTGGGACACTTTGTTTACTCGTGAGGGGCTAACTTCACGGTAGCCCACGGCTTTTAAATATCCATGCTTTATGATTGCAATCGGTTGCTCCTAGTTTGTTCAGATTGTTCCATAAACATTTTTGTTTGTTCTTTTTTGAAAAGCCCACAGTTAGCTTACATTGAGGGAGGGATGGGCAACTTCGTGGTAGCCCGTTCCGTTTTGAATAATATTTAGGCACTTATGTTAAATTAGTATACTTTTAAATGCTATTGATATTTTATGAATGCATAGATACTCAAACATATTTATTTAAATCAAACAATTGTCGGAATGAGAAGATAATGTTGAAAATTAACTTCGTATCCTCTTTGTTTGTCATGTTTATAAAATCCACATTACCTATGAGACGATGAAATTAAGCGGTGAAAAGTTGCGTTTGGATAGGATTTTTTTTAAGCAAATTTTTGTAAATCAATATTATATTTACCAGAATGCAACAAAGAGTTTAGTTTTTAAAGTAATTTATTTCATAGCTATATTTTTACTTTGTCTCTATCTTACAGGTAGAGAAAGTATGGTGATCGCCAAAAAAATCGAACTCGAGATTTTGATGAATCTTGACGTTTCATGACTCCCTGAATCCGAAAAAGTGTTTTTTGAATTTCCGTCTGTCTGTACCTCCAACTAGAGCCTAAACTATTTTACCGATTGAGCTAAAACTTGATATCTAGGGTTTTCATAGGGTTGCCCCGAGGGTTTTTTGGAATTGAATTAAGGGTAGTTTACTGAAGGGCAAAAAGAGAAAAAGTCGATTTTCTCAAAATCGGCTATAACGATTTTGATTAAATTTCATTTATAAACATTAGTAATATTCCAAACAAAATGGCTACTCTCAATATTTCGGCAAAATGGCTTTAAGGGCTCCGGTCTGATGCGTAAATTAACATTTTTTATAATAGCTCCGAAACTATTTGAGATACGAAATTACTTAGCATTACAAATATGTATATATATATATATATAATACAAATATTTTATTCGAAACATATTTTTATAAAATCAATAACTTTCAATCTATACGCAATTATATATATTTTTTAACTTTTTGGAAATTAAAGTTTAAGTATTGCGACCGTAAAAAAAACTAAACTGAAATGTTTATGGATGTCGACGTCTCATGACCCCCCGAATCCTAAAAAATAGTCTTTGCAATGCCGTTTGTCTGTGTGTCTATTAAAACTTAAAATTAAGAGTAGTTTTATAAAGGGCGAAAAGATAAAAAATAGGTTTTCTCAAAATCTGCTCAAACGATTTTGATCAAGATTCGTATCTAGGCGTTGATTAAGATTATAAATAAACTGGCTATTTTCATTTTCCTATGAAAATGATTTTTAGGGTACTTTACAGAAGCGTTAATTTCCGTATCTCCACAACTATTTGAGAAACTAAACAACTTATCATTGCAAAATTGTAGGACTATTAGAAATAAAAAACTTTTATTTGACATATATTTTTATAAAAGCAACAGTTTCTGGGATATTTGCAAATATATTAATACAATTTTGTGAGCTTTAGTTGTAAACATATACTACCTAAGTCTTAACGCAATAATTCTCCAATGCCATAGAGTAATTAAATATAACTAAGTATCTAAATAAATGGTATGGTGCACCACACAGACTTTCTCTCTCCTTTGTCTTACTATCCCTTACGAAGGGAGATTTGGGGAAAAAGGGGTTACAAAATAATTAAATAAAAAAGATTAATATTGGGTCCACAAGGGTCAGCACTTCGTATTAAAATTTCGATTTCTGGTTAAAATTTTAACATTTTATAAGGTGGTGCACATCTTCAAGTCATCGCATTGATATTTAATTATTCATTTATACATCATTTTGACCTATAAAAAATGTAAATATTGACTATTAAGTCTAAAATGGAGATATATCATTGCTGTGCAAACATTTCTTCTAAGAGCTTTAAGGAAAAATAACATACTTTTTTTTAGATACTTACTTATATTTAATTACTCTATGGCATTGGAGAATTATTGCGTTAAGACTTAGTATATGTTTATAACTAAAGCTCACAAAATTGTATTAATATATTTGCAAATATCTCAGAAACTGTTGCTTTTATAAAAATATATGTCAAATAAAAGTTTTTTATTTCTAATAGTCCTACAATTTTGCAATGATAAGTTGTTTAGTTTCTCAAATAGTTGTGGAGATACGGAAATTAACGCTTCTGTAAAGTACCCTAAAAATAATTTTCATAGGAAAATGAAAATAGCCAGTTTATTTATAATCATAATAAACGCCTAGATACGAATTTTAATCAAAATCGTTTGAGCAGATTTTGAGAAAACCTATTTTTTTATCTTTTCGCCCTTTATAAAACTACTCTTAATTTTAAGTTTTAATAGACACACAGACAGAAGGCATTGCAAAGACTATTTTTTTAGGGTTCGGGGGGTCATGAGACATCGACATCCATCAACATTTCAGGTTAGTTATTTTTACGGTCGCAATACTTAAATGTTAATGTCCAAAAAGTTAAAAATATATATATAGTTACGTATAGATTGAAAGTTATTGATTTTATAAAAATATGTTTCGAGTAAAATATTTGTATTATAAATATATATACATATTTGTAATGCTAAGTAATTTCATATCTCAAATAGTTTCGGAGCTATTATAAAAAATGTTAATTTACGCATCAGACCGGAGCCCTTAAAGCCATTTTGCCGAAATATTGAGAGTAGTCATTTTGTTTGGAATTTTTATTAATGTTTATAAATGAAATTTAATCAAAATCGTTATAGCCGATTTTGAGAAAATCGACTTTTTCTCTTTTTGCCCTTCAGTAAACTACCCTTAATTTTAGGGGTAGATATCCAATTCCAAAAACCCCTCGGGGCAACCCTATGAAAACCCTTGATATCAATTATTAGCTCAATCGGTAAAATAGTTTAGGCTCTAGTTGGAGGTACAGACAGACAGACAGACGGAAATTAAAACACCACTTTTTCGGATTCAGGGAGTCATGAAACGTCAAGATTCATCAAAATCTCGAGTTCGATTTTTTTGACGATCACCATACTTTCTCTACCTGTAAGATAGATAGAAAGTAAAAAAGTATGTTATTTTTCCTTAAAACTCTTAGGAGAAATGTTTGCACAACAATGACCTATCTCCATTTTAGACTCTGCTCGTCCACCAAGATGCCCGCCTCGCAAACATGTCGGGTCAGTCTCATCAGTAGAAGTAGTAGAAGTCTCTCGAACAACTTGCCCAAACAGTCGAGCAAGCTGATCGGTCGGTAAGACGAAGTTAGGGTCGGGTCCTTACCCGGTTTATGGAAACAGAGGACGTTGGCGTGCTTCCAGAGCTCGGGGAAGTGACTCAGGAGCAGGACGGCGTTGAATAACTCCACAAGGAAGTTAATCGCCTCCAAGGGCAGCTTTTTGAGGACCGCGTTATTGATACCGTCGCATTCGGGGGCCTTGTTTATTCTTAGAGCGGCTAACGCCCGCGACATTTCTGCCACCTCCGTGGGTTCAGGTTCATCCAAGGGTCTGTACGAGACCGCTGCGATGACCTGAGCCACGTGCTCAATGTGCACCGGGTCTGACGGGTCGTCAGTCGGTACAAATTGCGCCTCTAAGTGCTCAGCGAGAGCATCGGCCTTCTCCTGGTCGGAGTTGGCCACCCCGTTACGACTAAGGCCATCCGTCCTCCCTTCGTTAACCTTGGAGGCCCGTACTGTCCCTGCCACCCGCAAGGACTTGTACGTGGGACATCCACGCCACGCCGAGGAGTGAGCTCCTGAGCAGTGCAGGCACTTCGGAGGAGATCGTCTCTCCTCCGGGCACCCGCCCCTCTCGTGGTCACCACCACAGAACCCACACCTAGGGTTAGCGCGGCAATCCCTCCGCACATGCCCAAACCGGAAGCAGTTCTTGCACTGCACCGGGCCTCCGGGAGACTTGTACTTCTCCACCTTGACGCGGAGCCCGCACAGGACTGATATGGAGTACAGTCTTGCGGTTTGCTCCCCGGGAGTCAGAGAGACAACGAAGTTCGGCAACCGGTCCCTTTCTCCGGTCCTCTGGTCCCGTTTCCACTGGGAGAGCATCTGGGAGACAGATTTCACGGGGAAACCCATCTCCGCCAGCTCCTCCTGGATGTCGTCAGGGCTTGTCCGAGTCAGGAGTCCCTTCACCACGACCCTGACCAGTCGCTCCCGTCCAGGCTCGTAGGACCAATACTGGATCCCCAAGCTCGGCAAGAACTTCTGGAGGGCGCGGTAATCTTCCTCCGACCCGCACTGGAGGCGCACTCGGTCTCCCGGCTGCCTGACTGCCTCCACAGGCTCCCGAACCTTGGTTCGAATGGCCCTCGCCACCTTGGAGTAGTCCTCCACATCATACAAGATGATGGGAGGGATCTTCCCCTTGGCTTTGGGAGCCGGCCCAGAACCACTAGTACCAGGCTGGTTGAGTTCTCCAGACTCCAGACTCATAATGCATGCTCTAATGCACCCTGAAGGGGTGCACGGGAGCAAATTCCAACACGTACCGACCAATTGGTCACACCGTGTGGTTTTCGGGAAATTCTCAGACGGGTTGTCGCATTTCGCGAAGTTAACTGAAACAAACAAAAAGCATATTATTAATTAATATTATTAGGGAAAAAGAAAAATTTTTGGGAACCGACTAAGAGGTTTTTAGAGTTACGTGCGGAGACACTACTCTATGGGGGGCTGTGTGAGAGCCTCCCAAACCACGTTTGTCACTTCTCGCTTATCCGAGCAGGGCTTTGGGATGTCGGTGGCACCCCCCAGGGTCGATGACGTAATTCCCAAGCCCCTGGATAAGAGGATTGGTGGCACCGGGGAGTCTGGCGTAGAAGGACTGCGCCAGCTTCCGGAAGTGGTCCTTGATGGTCGGCATATCCAGGTCTCGGTGCAGATTCACATTCCGAACGTACCAAGGTGCGTCCACAATGATCCTCAGACACCTACTCTGGAATGCTTGCATCCTCCTCATATACGTGTCCGCCAGGTGGCCCCAAGCGGGACACGCATAGTCGAGGATCGGTCTGAGCAGCTGCTTGTACAGTGTCAGACCGTTCCTTGTGGACAGGGCGCTACGCCTGTTAAGCAGTGGGCCTAGGATTCCCAGCCTTTGCTTCGCCTTGGTCAGTCTCTCGGTGCAGTGAAGTCGCCAGGTCAGCTTGGTGTCCAGCGTAAATCCCAAGTATTTAGCACTGTCCGCCCATCTGATCTGTTCTCCGAACAGCCGGAGTGGGTCCGGCCTGTAGAACTTTCTTTTCCATGTGAAGAGCACTGCTGTACTCTTCTCCACGTTAATACTCGTTCTCCAGGTAGTCAGCCACCCCTCCAACTGCGTCAGGTGCGTCTGGAGTCGCCTCTCCACCAGCTGCCCTCACCACGACTCCGCTACTAGAGCCGTGTCGTCCGCATACAGTGCTAACTTGGTGTCTGGGGATTTCGGAATGTCGTTCACATACAGACTGAAGAGCACCGGGCCCACGAGGGAACCCTGCGGCACTCCAGCCCGGATGCTTCTGACCTGGGATGTGGCGTTCCCAAAGGTAGTGGAGAAGGTCCGGTTGGATAGATAAGATTGAACAATCTTAACTAGGTAGAAGGGAAGGTTCAAGGAGAGGAGTTTGAAAAGGAGACCTTCGTGCCAAACACGGTCGAAGGCCTTTGCCACGTCGAGAAAGACAGCACCAGTCAGCCTGTTGATGTTGAAGTTCCTCGTGACCTGCTCCACGAGCCGAACAAGTTGATGAGACGTAGCGTGTCCCGCCCGAAAGCCGAACTACTCGTCCACCAAGATGCCCGCCTCGCGAACATGTCGGGTCAGTCTCGTCAGTAGAAGTCTCTCGAACAACTTGCCCAAACAGTCGAGCAAGCTGATCGGTCAGTAAGACGAAGTTAGGGCCGGGTCCTTACCAGGTTTATGGAAACAGAGGACGTTGGCGTGCTTCCAGAGCTCGGGGAAGTGACTCAGGAGCAGGACGGCGTTGAATAACTCCACGAGGAAGTTAATCGCCTCCAAGGGCAGCTTTCTGAGGACCGCGTTATTGATGCCGTCGCCTCCGGGGGCCTTGTTTAATCTTAGAGCGGCTAACGCCCGCGACATTTCTGCCGCCTCCGTGGGTTCAGGTTCATCCAAGGGTCTGTACGAGACCGCTGCGATGACCTGAGCCACGTGCCCAATGTGCACCGGGTCTGACGGGTCGTCAGTCGGTACAAATTGCGCCTCTAAGTGCTCAGCGAGAGCATCGGCCTTCTCCTGGTCGGAGTTGGCCACCCCGTTACGACCTACAATAGGCGGCCTTGGTGCGGGAACCCGCATCAAGTTCCTCGTCATGCGCCACAGGGACCTGTCCTGTACGCACAAGCTCTCAATCTTGTCCTCCCAGACACTGTTCCGGTATTCTTTGACCATCTCGCGAACCGCATGGACTTTGCGGCTCCAGTTGGCCTTGTCTACCGGGTCCCTCGAGGTTTTCCAAGCCCTCCTCAGCCGATTTTTCTCCCGGACGTGCCTGAGGATATAATCGGGCAAAGAAGCCTGTGGCGCCCTCTTAGGACGGTGCCTCGGCGTCCCAGCTTCGAGCGACCCCTTGATGGCGGAAGTTATGAACTCCGCACCGCGATCGATTTCTGCTGCTGTTCGAAAGGTAGGAGTGGGTCCCAACCTCTCTCTCAACACATTCGTGAACTTTTCCCAGTCATTGCGCTTAAGGTCAGGTTTTTCGGGGGGGTCTATGAAGGACACCGCGCGTCCCAAGTTCACAAGAACGGGGTTGTGATCCGAGTCTAGCTCAGCTAGAGACTTCAACACCAACCGCCTTCTGATCCCTCTGGAGACAACGAAGTCGAGGACGTCCGGGAAGCCAATGGGATTGAGAGGGAAGTAGGTAGGGGTCGGGGGACCGGAAGCCACCAAGCCGTGTAGATCTATGACGTCGCGGAGCAATCCGCTGTGGGTGCACATAATCCTTGAGCCCCATGAAGGGTGCTTAGCGTTGAAGTCACCACCGATTAAAACAGGCGTGGTACCTCGAAGCAGCACCTCCATGTCAGCCCTTGTGGCCTGGTTGAGCCGGCGGTTAGGGAGGGAAGTAGATGGAGATAAGTCGCACTGGGCCGGTAGAGGTCACCAGTTGGATAGCCGTTGCTTCCATGTGTTGGAGGGGAGGAAGAGAGACGACGTGATGGTCAAGGCCCCTTCGGACCAGGACCGCCGTCCCACCCCTTCCCACATCCCCCGCTCGGTCACTCCGATGGCAGATGAACTCTGCCAACGAGAACCTCACTGCGGAGCGCAAGTGGGTTTCTCCCAACAGCATTACGTCGACACGATGCTTTGCCAGGAAACTTTCCAGCTCAGCCTTCTTCCCCGCGACTCCGTTGGCGTTCCAGAGTGCGACCGTGAGCTCCTTCAGCACTGGGGGTCCTCTATTCGGGTGCACTGCCATGGGAGACCAGGTAGAGGATGATATGCTCCATGACCAGGTGGTCACGGTTACTCCTCGGAGACTCCTGGACCTTCTTCAAGAGACTCGATGAAAAGTCCCAAGGATCTAGTCCCGGAATCTCCTTGAGAAGCTCAATACAAATTTTGAGCTTTGTAGCATCATCCTCAGGGGTAGGGTTGGGTTTGGGTGTGGCAGGGTTGACAGGGGTTGGAGTGGGGAGTGGTAGGAAGGGGTTGGAAGGGTGAAGGGGTTTGGGGAGGGTGGTGCGGGGTGCGGGGGTGGGTCGAGAAGGGATTGGGAGAGGAGCGGTCTTGGACGGGTCCTCGACTGATAGGGATGAACCGGATGCAACCGGTTCAGGTAGAGTGACTTTGGCAGGTGCCTCGGCCTGGGATGGAGGGGTTGGTCTCCCTGACAGCGCACTGGCGAAAGATTGCACCAGCGGCTTTGGCTTTGGAGCTGGAGTCACGGTCACCTTCCGTACCGCAACGTGCCCCGAGGGCTTCTGGCCTTCACTAAGGCCATCCGTCCTCCTTTCGTTAACCTTGGAGGCCCGTACTGTCCCTGCCACCCGCAAGGACTTGTACGTGGGACATCCACGCTACGCCGAGGAGTGAGCTACTGAGCAGTGCAGGCACTTCGGAGGAGATCGTCTCTCCTCCGGGCACCCACCCCTCTCGTGGTCACCACCACAGAACCCACACCTAGGGTTAGCGCGGCAATCCCTCCGCACATGCCCAAACCGGAAGCAGTTCTTGCACTGCACCGGGCCTCCGGGAGACTTGTACTTCTCCACCTTGACGCGGAGCCCGCACAGGACTGATATGGAGTACAGTCTTGCGGTTTGCTCACCGGGAGTCAGAGAGACAACGAAGTTCGGCAACCGGTCTCTTTCTCCGGTCCTCTGGTCCCGTTTCCACTGGGAGAGCATCTGGGAGACAGATTTCACGGGGAAACCCATCTCCGCCAGCTCCTCCTGGATGTCGTCAGGGCTTGTCCGAGTCAGGAGTCCCTTCACCACGACCCTGACCAGTCGCTCCCGTCCAAGCTCGTAGGACCCACAGATTTCACGGGGAAACCCATCTCCGCCAGCTCCTCCTGGATGTCGTCAGGGCTTGTCCGAGTCAGGAGTCCCTTCACCACGACCCTGACCAGTCGCTCCCGTCCAAGCTTGTAGGACCCATGCTGGATCCCCAAGCTCAGCAAGAACTTCTGGAGGGCGCGGTAATCTTCCTCCGACTCGCATTGGAGGCGCACTCGGTCTCCCGGCTGCCTGACTGCCTCCACAGGCTCCCGAACCTTGGTTCGAATGGCCCTCGCCACCTTGGAGTAGTCCTCCACATCATACAAGATGATGGGAGGGATCTTCCCCTTGGCTTTGGGAGCCGGCCCAGAACCACTAGTACCAGGCTGGTTGAGTTCTCAGACTCAGACTCAGACTCATAAAGCATGCTCTAATGCACCCTGAAGGGGTGCACGGGAGCAAATTCCAACACGTACCGACCAATTGGTCACACCGTGTGGTTTTCGGGAATTCTAAGACGGATTGTCGCATTTCGCGAAGTTAACTGAAACAAATAAAAAGAATATTATTAATTAATATTATTAGATAAAAGAAAAATTTTTGGAACCGACTAAGAGGTTTTTAGAGTTACGTGCGGAGACACTACTCTATGGGGGGCTGTGTGAGAGCCTCCCAGACCACGTTTGTCACTTCTCGCTTATCCGAGCAGGGCTTTGGGACGTCGGTGGCACCCCCCAGGGTCGATGACGTAATTCCCAAGTCCCTGGATAAGAGGATTGGTGGCACCGGGGAGTCTGGCGTAGAAGGACTGCGCCAGCTTCCGGAAGTGGTCCTTGATGGTCGGCATATCCAGGTCTCGGTGCAGATTCACATTCCGAACGTACCAAGGTGCGTCCACAATGATCCTCAGGCACCTACTCTGGAATGCTTGCATCCTCCTCATATACGTGTCCGCCAGGTGGCCCCAAGCGGGACACGCATAGTCGAGGATCGGTCTGAGCAGCTGCTTGTACAGTGTCAGACCGTTCCTTGTGGACAGGGCGCTACGCCTGTTAAGCAGTGGGCCTAGAATTCCCAGCCTTTGCTTCGCCTTGGTCAGTCTCTCTGTACAGTGAAGTCGTCAGGTCAGCTTGGTGTCCAGCGTAAGTCCCAAGTACTTAGCACTGTCCGCCCATCTGATCTGTTCTCCGAACAGCCGAAGTGGGGCCGGCCTGTAGAACTTTCTTTTCCATGTGAAGAGCACTGCTGTACTCTTCTCCACGTTAATACTCGTTCTCCAAGTAGTCAGCCACCCCTCCAACTGCGTCAGGTGCGTCTGGAGTCGCCTCTCCACCAGCTGCCCTCGCCACGACTCCGCTACTAGAGCCGTGTCGTCCGCATACAGTGCCAACTTGGTGTCTGGGGATTTCGGTATGTCGTTCACATACAGACTGAAGAGCACCGGGCCCACGAGGGAACCCTGCGGCACTCCAGCCCGGATGCTTCTGACCTGGGATGTGGCGTTCCCAAAGGTAGTGGAGAAGGTCCGGTTGAATAGATAAGATTGAACAATCTTAACTAGGTAGAAGGGAAGGTTCAAGGGATGGAGTTTGAAGAGGAGACCTTCGTACCAAACACGGTCGAAGGCCTTTGCCATGTCGAGAAAGACAGCACCAGTCAGCCTGTTGATGTTGAAGTTCCTTGTGACCTGCTCCACGAGTCGAACAAGTTGATGAGACGTGGCGTGTCCCGCCCGAGAGCCGAACTGCTCGTCCACCAAGATGCCCGCCTCGCGAACATGTCGGGTCAGTCTCGTCAGTAGGAGTCTCTCGAACAACTTGCCCAAACAGTCGAGCAAGCTGATCGGTCGGTAAGACGAAGTTAGGGCCGGGTCCTTACCCGGTTTATGGAAGCAGAGGACGTTGGCGTGCTTCCAGAGCTCTGGGAAGTGACTCAGGAGTAGAACGGCGTTGAATAACTCCACGAGGAAGTTAATCGCCTCCAATGGCAGCTTTCTGGTTGAGTTCTCTCCAGACTCCAGACTCATATTGCATGCTCTAATGCACCCTGAAGGGATGCACGGGAGCAAATTCCAACACGTACCGACCAATTGGTCACACCGTGTGGTTTTCGGGAAGTTCTCAGACGGATTGTCGCGTTTCGCGAAGTTAACTGAAACAAACAAAAAGCATATTATTAATTAATATTTTATGGAAAAAGAAAAATTTTGGGAACCGACTAAGAGGTTTTTAGAGTTACGTGCGGAGACACTACTCTATGGGGGGCTGTGTGAGAGCCTCCCAAACCACGTTTGTCACTTCTCGCTTATCCGAGCAGGGCTTTGGGACGTCGGTGGCACCCCCCAGGGTCGATGACGTAATTCCCAAGCCCCTGGATAAGAGGATTGGTGGCACCGGGGAGTCTGGCGTAGAAGGACTGCGCCAGCTTCCGGAAGTGGTCCTTGATGGTAGGCATATCCAGGTCTCGGTGTAGATTCACATTCCGAACGTACCAAGGTGCGTCCACAATGATCCTCAGACACCTACTCTGGAATGCTTGCATCCTCCTGAGTTCTCTCCAGACTCCAGACTCATTACGCATGCTCTAATGCACCCTGAAGGGGTGCACGGGAGCAAATTCCAACACGTACCGACCAATTGGTCACACCGTGTGGTTTTCGGAAATTCTAAAACGGATTGTCGCATTTCGCGAAGTTAACTGAAACAAACAAAGGAATATTATTAATTAATATTATTAGATAAAAGAAAAATTTGAGAACCGACTAAGAGGTTTTTAGAGTTACGTGCGGAGACACTACTCTATGGGGGGCTGTGTGAGAGCCTCCCAAACCACGTTTGTCACTTCTCGCTTATCCGAGCAGGGCTTTGGGACGTCGGTGGCACCCCCCAGGGTCAATGACGTAATTCCCAAGCCCCTGGATAAGAGGATTGGTGGCACCGGGGAGTCTGGCGTAGAAGGACTGCGCCAGCTTCCGGAAGTGGTCCTTGATGGTCGGCATATCCAGGTCTCGGTGCAGATTCACATTCCGAACGTACCAAGGTGCGTCCACAATGATCCTCAGACACCTACTCTGGAATGCTTGCATCCTCCTCATATACGTGTCCGCCAGGTGGCCCCAAGCGGGACACGCATAGTCGAGGATCGGTCTGAGCAGCTGCTTGTACAGTGTCAGACCGTTCCTTGTGGACAGGGCGCTACGCCTGTTAAGCAGTGGGCCTAGGATTCCCAGCCTTTGCTTCGCCTTGGTCAGTCTCTCTGTGCAGTGAAGTCGCCAGGTCAGCTTGGTGTCCAGCGTAAGTCCTAAGTACTTAGCACTGTCCGCCCATCTGATCTGTTCTCCGAACAGCCGGAGTGGGGCCGGCCTGTAGAACTTTCTTTTCCATGTGAAGAGCACTGCTGTACTCTTCTCCACGTTAATACTCGTTCTCCAGGTAGTCAGCCACCCCTCCAACTGCGTCAGGTGCGTCTGGAGTCGCCTCTCCACCAGCTGCCCTCGCCACGACTCCGCTACTAGAGCCGTGTCGTCCGCATACAGTGCTAACTTGGTGTCTGGGGATTTCGGAATGTCATTCACATACAGACTGAAGAGCACCGGGCCCACGAGGGAACCCTGTGGCACTCCAGCCCGGATGCTTCTGACCTGGGATGTGGCGTTCCCAAAGGTAGTGGAGAAGGTCCGGTTGGATAGATAAGATTGAACAATCTTAACTAGGTAGAAGGGAAGGTTCAAGGAGAGGAGTTTGAAAAGGAGACCTTCGTGCCAAACACGGTCGAAGGCCTTTGCCACGTCGAGAAAGACAGCACCAGTCAGCCTGTTGATGTTGAAGTTCCTCGTAACCTGCTCCACGAGCCGGACAAGTTGATGAGACGTAGCGTGTCCCGCCCGAAAGCCGAACTGCTCGTCCACCAAGATGCCCGCCTCGCGAACATGTCGGGTCAGTCTCGTCAGTAGTAGTCTCTCGAACAACTTGCCCAAACAGTCGAGCAAGCTGATCGGTCGGTAAGACGAAGTTAGGGCCGGGTCCTTACCCGGTTTATGAAAGCAGAGGACGTTGGCGTGCTTCCAGAGCTCTGGGAAGTGACTCAGGAGCAGGACGGCGTTGAATAACTCCACAAGGAAGTTAATCGCCTCCAAGGGCAGCTTTCGGAGGACCGCGTTATTGATGCCGTCGCGTCCGGGGGCCTTGTTTAATCTTAGAGCGGCTAACGCCCGCGACATTTCTGCCGCCTCCGTGGGCTCCGGTTCATCCAAGGGTCTGTACGAGACCGCTGCGATGACCTGATCCACGTGCCCAATGTGCACCGGGTCTGACGGGTTGTCAGTCGGTACAAATTGCGCCTCTAAGTGCTCAGCGAGAGCATCGGCCTTCTCCTGGTCGGAGTTGGCCACCCCGTTACGACCTACAATAGGCGGCCTTGGTGCGGGGACCCGCATCAAGTTCCTCGTCATGCGCCACAGGGACCTGTCCTGTACGCACAAGCTCTCAATCTTGTCCTCCCAGACACTGTTCCGGTATTCTTTGACCATCTCGCGAACCGCATGGACTTTGCGGCTCCAGTTGGCCTTGTCTACCGGGTCCCTCGAGGTTTGCCAAGCCTTCCTCAGCCGATTTTTCTCCCGGACGTGCCTGAGGATAGAATCGGGCAAAGAAGCCTGTGGCGCCCTCTTAGGACGGTGCCTCGGCGTCGAAGCTTCGAGCGACCCCTTGATGGCGGAAGTTATGAACTCCGCACCGCGATCGATTTCCGCTGCTGTTCGAAAGGTAGGAGTGGGTCCCAACCTCTCTCTCAACACATTCGTGAACTTGTCCCAGTCAGTGCGCTTAAGGTCAGGTTTTTCGGGGGGGTCTATGAAGGACACCGCGCGTCCCAAGTTCACAAGAACGGGGTTGTGATCCGAGTCTAGCTCAGCTAGAGACTTCAGCACCAACCGCCTTCTGATCCCTCTGGAGACAACGAAGTCGAGGACGTCCGGGAAGCCAATGGGATTGAGAGGGAAGTGGGTAGGGGTCGGGGGACCGGAAGCCACCAAACCGTGTAGATCTATGACGTCGCGGAGCAATCCGCCGCGAGCGCACATAATCCTAGAGCCCCATGAAGGGTGCTTCGCGTTGAAGTCACCACCGATTAAAACAGGCGTGGTACCTCGAAGCAGCACCTCCATGTCAGCCCTCGTGGCCAGGTTGAACCGGCGGTAGGGAGGGAAGTAGATGGAGATAAGACGCACTGGGCCGGTAGAGGTCACCAGTTGGATAGCCGTTGCTTCCATGTGTTGGAGGGGAGGAAGAGAGACGACGTGATGGTCAAGGCCCCTCCGGACCAGGACCGCCGTCCCACCCCTTCCCACATCCCCCGCTCGGTCACTCCGATGGCAGATGAACTCTGCCAACGAGAACCTCACTGCGGAGCGCAAGTGGGTTTCTCCCAACAGCATTACGTCGACGCGATGCTTTGCCAGGAAACTTTCCAGCTCAGCCTTCTTCCCCGCGACTCCGTTTGCGTTCCAGAGTGCGACCGTGAGCTCCTTCAGCACTGGGGGTCCTCTATTCGGGTGCACTGCCATGAGAGACCAGGTAGAGGATGATGTGCTCCATGACCAGGTGGCCACGGTTACTCCTCGGAGACTCCTGGACCTTCCTCAAGAGACTCGATGAAAAGTCCCAAGGATCCAGTCCCGGAATCTCCTTGAGAAGCTCAATACAAATTTTGAGCTTTGTAGCTTCATCCTCAGGGGTAGGGTTGGGTGTGGGGGTGGCAAGGTTGACAGGGGTTGGAGAGGGGAGTGGTAGGAAGGGGTTGGAAGGGTGAAGGGGTTTGGGGAGGGTGGTGCGGGGTGCGGGGGTGGGTAGGGAAGGGATTGGGAGAGGAACGGTCTTGGACGGGTCCTCGACCGATAGGGATGAACCGGATGCAACCGGTTCAGGTAGAGTGGCTTTGGCAGGTGCCTCGGCCTGGGATGGAGGGGTTGGTCTCCCTGACAGCGCACTGGCGAAAGATTGCACCAGCGGCTTTGGCTTCGGAGCTGGAGTCACGGTCACCTTCCGTACCGCAACGTGCCCCGAGGGCTTCTGGCCTTCGCTAAGGCCATCCGTCCTCCCTTCGCTAACCTTGGAGGCCCGTACTGTCCCTGCCGCCCGCAAGGACTTGTACGTGGGACATCCACGCCAAGCCGAGGAGTGAGCTCCTGAGCAGTGCAGGCACTTCGGAGGAGATCGTCTCTCCTCCGGGCACCCGCCCCTCTCGTGGTCACCACCACAGAACCCACACCTAGGATTAGCGCGGCAATCCCTCCGCACATGCCCAAACCGGAAGCAGTTCTTGCACTGCACCGGGCCTCCGGGAGACTTGTACTTCTCCACCTTGACGCGGAGCCCGCACAGGACTGATATGGAGTACAGCCTTGCGGTTTGCTCCCCGGGAGTCAGAGAGACAACGAAGTTCGGCAACCGTTGCCTTTCTCCGGTCCTCTGGTCCCGTTTCCACTGGGAGAGCATCTGGGAGACAGATTTCACGGGGAAACCCATCTCCGCCAGCTCTTCCTGGATGTCGTCAGGGCTTGTCCGTGTCAGGAGTCCCTTCACCACGACCCTGACCAGTCGCTCCCGACCCAGCTCGTAGGACCAATGCTGGATCCCCAAGCTCGGCAAGAACTTCTGGAGGGCGCGGTAATCTTCCTCCGACCCGCACTGGAGGCGCACTCGATCCCCCGGCTGCCTGACTGCCTCCACAGGCTCTCGAACCTTGGTTCGAATGGCCCTCGCCACCTTAGAGTAGTCCTCCACATCACACAAGATGATGGGAGGGATCTTCCCCTTGGCTTTGGGAGCCGGCCCAGAACCACTAGTACCAGGCTGAGGCGAGGCACGGCTTGCGTTCTTACCCTTAGGTTTCCGCCGCTTCTCACCTTTAGTCAGCGCTGGCGCACCCTGGCCCAGGCCACCTCCGTTTTCGCTCTCATCACCAGAGCTACCGCCTAAATGGTTAGGGTTGCCCCCCGGTAGCTTCCTGGTGTTGCCGGCCTTCCCCCTTCGGCGGGGTCTTACGGTCTGAAACCCTTCAGACTCATCATCTGACCCCTGGCTCGACTCGCCTCGCATCAACGGGAGGTCTGATCCTGAAGATAGTCCCTCCACGTCCACGGACTCGCTCGAGCTGTCAACACGCGGGAAGCGTGTGACCCGGTCTTCAGAATCTGAAGAGAACTCAGCCGGGCGTTTTTTACCTGCCGACACCCCTTGGCGGGAGGTGTCGGAGTTGACGCGGGCTTGTGAGGCCCTTGCGATAACGCGTGCGTCACCGCCGCTTGCCGCGGTCTTTACCGGCGACAGATGGCTTGGCTCCCCCTGGTCAGGGCTTCCGTTGGCACCGTTAGGTTTCCACCCATCGTGCTGGCGGGAGCTTTCGCCGTCCATCCCGGTTTGCGGGCTGGTGGCCCTGAAAAGGGCCTCCAGTACTTGTTGGCTGCCAGCGGCACGCTCACCTCCTGTAGCCGGAGGGGCCCCGCTGGGCACGCCCGCATCGGCATTGCTGCCGACGCTTTGCTGGGGGCCGGCGCTGGTCAACGGGCCTAGACCCGAGGACGCATCGCCGGATGCCCCGGTGGTTCCACCAGTGGCACGCAGCCCTCCTGAAGTCGGAGGGGCCCCGCTGGCTTCCCCTTGGCCATCTGCGCCCACCTCTCCGGTACTTGGTGAGGTCACGCTGGCCGACGTGTTGGCCCTAGAAATGAGTTCTCTTTGGCGCTGTGAATAGAGTTGAGCTCGTCACGGACGGCTTCGAGAACATGGACTGTGGAGCGGTCCAGCCAGTAGAGAGGGTGGGTGGCGCGGCCTGTGCAAGTGCGGAGGAAAGAGACAAGGGGCCGACTCAACAGTGAGGGACAACAGACCGATGGAGTCTCCTGGATGCAATCGCTGATAATGTGTCCAAATACGAAAGATATAAGTACTTAACCGCAATGGAAAATAGAGGACAAAATAGACTGTCTTAAACAAGGGTATAGGACGGAGAGTGACAATGACATGACAGAAGACAGTGACGTTACAACAGATATGGATGACACATAACGGACGGTACTGCTTGACTAAGTCAATAGGTATGACAAAGACAAACTGGATTATCGGCTGGCTGGGTAGAATGTAGTGGGGATCTCCAGGCAAACCAGAGCCTAGCTGAAGGAATGAGTGCTCTCTGGATTCCAGTAGTATGAACTGCTGATGAACTGGAGGGCACCTTGATACCAGCTAGGGAGTATAATAGAACATCATCTTCAGACGGGAGAATCAACCCCTCACTCATAGGGTCCAACCCACTTGGCGACAAGTGTGTGATGCTGGGCTGTCAGGCATCTGGTCTGTCAACTGATCCATCAGATGGCTTCTCTCAGTTCAGAAAATGGATCGGCGATAACAACTGAAAGACCTTGCAGCCAACTATAAGAAGGACTTGTACTTAGGTTGAGTTAGTATTAAGTATTTTTATAAATCTTTAGGTTAAGTTAGTTATAGGTCCATAGGTGGTGATATTGTTAGTAAGAGGAGCAAATCTCCGGTAGGGCGCCTCTCCAGGTGGCGGAGAGGGGGATGCCCGCCCTCACTGGTGCTCTCGCCGATCTGGAGAGTATTAAATCCAGAGTGTGGTTGTACACCCAGCGGGGCAGGGTACCGGGGGTGGACCAACTAGTAGAATAGGTATAAGAAAGAAGGACAAATAGGACTTTTAGATTTAGGTGCTTGTTCTAAACTTATTATTTTATTTAAAAAAAGAACATAGTTAAAAGATGTAGATCTAGGTCTCAAGCTACATGCTAGGAATTGGTATAAATAGTGTAAATAAATAAATAAATAAATGAAAAATATAACTTAACACCTGTCCTTTCAAGTGTAAATTCCATCATCCACTCAATAAAACACGTTTTTGTTGTATTGTAGCTGATTAACACCCTTACCTCCCCTATCCAACCTGCTCTATCGTTACAGGATGTTTACAGTTACAACTTTGTATTTTTATATATTATGTATGAAAAAAGTGCATTGAGCAAAACTATTTAGTAATAAATAAAATGATAGAATATTAGGAATTAGAATATTAATTACCACTTCCTGAGGAAGATGCTATAATAGCATCAAAATATTGAAGTGAGTGTAAATGTGTGTCAGTGTTTTTACTTTTATTTGTGGTCTACCATTTTCCTAATATTCTATCATTTTATTTATTACTAAACTTTGTATTTTTAAATGTTCTAAGCCTCCCATATCGTAACTAACCCTATAATAAGTATCTAAACTAAGATCCATAAAAACAAGATAAAATTAATTTCATGTTGTTAACTAAATTGATATCAACAAAAAACAAAAGTGTAGAAGTACAGTGTAATACTTTCTATTGTATTTAATAAAATGAATTAATGCCTAATGGCTTAGAAATGTATAATAAGACAGTGTGGAAACACTGTACAACATGTAAAGTAATTGATGGAGAAGGAAGCCAATCTGAAAGGATAGTCAGATTAGGCCTGGATAGAAAAACCCTTTTCTCTTAATTCCTTTTCTTTTATTCTTAGGCTATTACACTTCACACTTATACATTAACACATGGTTTTTAATTTTCGGAAATATTCCTTTATCATATAAAGAGAGACGTTGAAAAACGTACTAAACACAAAGAAAGATATGCTATGGAACTACATGCTTTTGGAACAATTTGAAATATGTAACTGAAACGGGTACATATTTCAAATTATTCCCATACGTCCCACTCCCTCTTCCCCTGTCCCAACTTGCCCCCTTTCAATGAACAAACCTTTTCAGACAAGTAACTAGTCAACAGTGTTTGAAGATGGTTTACAACTAGACAGTTCACTTGAACAAAAAAAAGGACCATTGTATTCTACATTTTCTTTGTAATTTGCAGTCTGAGTAGACTCATTTTAACCAGGAGGATGTGGGCTGGTCTATATGCTGTCTGTGGACTAGGAGACAACTCACCTTTCAGATTGTCAGTATGACACTGGTACCAACCAAATAAGGGATTAATTGAATAACTGAAGGATCATCAGAAGATGCACGCTTCATGCCAGTCTCTTATAGTTTTGATTAAAAAGTAAAATGTGTCCAGTGTTTACTCAGATTTAATGTAGCCAATAAAAAATATCTTGTCCCAGGGTCAGTACATACTTCCCAGAATGGGTGGGCCTCAAAACCTGTGAATGGTAAATTCTGTTGAGTGCATGCACAGTCCAAAACCTTAAAATATTTCATGAACAAGGATTAGGTTTATTGATATAAAATATAATAAGATAAAAGCGTTGTTGCTAAAAACAATTTATTATTAAAAACTTACAAATATTTATTTTTAAACACACAACCATAAATTAACATTATATAATAAGACTGTAATAAGTCTCTTTCAATCTATTTAAAATAGAATACATTTAAAAGTTTCTTTTAGGTTTAATATGAAAGGTGATATATAATGTATGCAAAATAATGTAGTGTTCCAAGGCAAGATTTAAAATAACAAAGATTACTCTCCATCCATCCAGCAAAATACATATTTGAAAACACACAATTTATATTATATTTTACTTTACAATTGTATGTATGTTTATTAACAAGACACAGTTTTAAGAATATTTTCAAGAAGTATTTTAAAATAACTCTGAAAAACAATTCCTTGACCTATTTTTAGATTAACAAAGGCAAGTTAAAAAAAAACACCAAAATTGTTCAATTTTGGGTGCATTATAAGTTATATGTATAATGTACAGTCTATTTATCTTAATTGATTCCAGGATGTCCAGCAAAACAACATTTAAAATTCCCTGACTTTTCCAGGGCCAATTTCCAAATTTTACAGTCCCTAATTATTACACACATTATTTTATTAAGGGCCAATTTAATGTAATAATATTTTAGACACATACACATTCTGAAGTTGTGTCACTCAATGAAGGTGTTAAAGGATTTCAGCCTAAAGCAATGCGCTATTGGGTCGTAATATCCAAGTTAGATTTCAATGAGATCATATTGAGGATTTAAAAGATAGCCTTATGCCGATAGTTTAAATTATTGCAACATATATTCTTTTTACTTTCTCTCTATCTTACAGGTAGAGAAAGTATGGTGATCGTCAAGAAAATCGAACTCGAGATTTTGATGAATTTTGACGTTTCATGACTTCCTGAATCCGAAAAAGTGGTTTTTGAATTTCCGTCTGTCTGTCTGTCTGTCTGTACCTCCAACTAGAGCCTAAACTATTTTACCGATTGAGCTGAAACTTGATATCTAGGGTTTTCATAGGGTTGCCCCGAGGGGTTTTTGGAATTGGATATCTACCCCTAAAATTAAGGGTAGTTTACTGAAGGGAAAAAAGAGAAAAAGTCGATTTTCTCAAAATCGGCTATAACGATTTGATTAAATTTCATTTATGAACATTAATAAATATTCCAAACAAAATGGCTACTCTCAATATTTCGGCAAAATCGCTTTAAGGGCTCCGTTCTGATGCGTAAATTAACATTTTTTATAATAGCTCCGAAACTATTTGAGATATGAAATTACTTAGCATTACAAATATGTATATATATTTATTATACAAATATTTTATTCGAAACATATTTTTATAAAATCAATATTTTCAATCTATACGCAATTATATATATATTTTTAGCTTTTTGGACATTAAAGCTTAAGTATTGCGATCGTAAAAAAAAACTAACCTGAAATGTTGATGGATTTTGACGTCTCATGACCCCCCGAACCCTAAAAAATAGTCTTTGCAATGCCGTCTGTCTGTGTGTCTATAAAAACTTAAAATTAAGGGTAGTTTACTGAAGGGCGAAAAGAGATAAATTTGGTTTTCTCAAAATCTGCTCAAACGATTTTGATTAAAATTCGTATCTAGGCGTTGATTAAGATTATAAATAAACTGGCTATTTTCTTTTTCCTATGAAAATTATTTTTAGGGTACATTACAGATGCGTTAATTTCCGTATCTCCACAACTATTGGAGAAACTAAACAACTTATCATTGCAAAATTGTAGGACTATTAGAAATAAAAAACTTTTATTTGACATATATTTTTATATTATCAGCAGTTTCTGAGATATTTGCAAATATATTAATACAATTTTGTGAGCTTTAGTTGTAAACATATACTACTTAAGTCTTAACACAATAATTCTCCAATGCCATAGAGTAATTAAATATAAGTATCTAAAAAAGTATGTTATTTTTCCTTAAATCTTTTAGGAGAAATGTTTGCATAGCAATGATCTATCTCCATTTTAGACTCAATAGTCAATATTTACATTTTTTATTGGTCAAAATTTATAAATGAATAATTAAATATCAATGCGATTACTTGAAGTTCTGCAACACCTTATAAAATGTTAAAACTTTAACTAGAATCGAAATTTTAATACGAAGTGTTGACCCTTGTGGAAGACATTAAACTGTTTGAAATGTTCTTAGGTGGACAAAGATGCGCCTCTTTTCTCATTGATTCTATATCATTGTATATTATTTTATGCGTGTTCTTATGTGGAGTGGTGATGATACAATGTACATTATTCCGTTCAGAAATCTTACGAGTTTTAGAAAGAGAGAGAAAAGTCTGTGCGGTGCGCCGTACCATTTATTTAGTTTCTTCTTTCTATATTGTAAACGAATTCTTGCACATGTGCAAAGCCATGACTCAATTTTGGCTAAAGGTGCGGGGTAGGAGGGTGGCGAGACGACATGAAAATAACATATTGACAGAGAACTTAGATTTGTGATTAGTATAAACTGGAAGAAAAATGATGTTTTGACTATTGTATATGAAAGCTTCATATTATTTTAGTGAATATGTGAAAATTCCAGAAATTTTATCAAATTCCCTGACTTTTCCTTGACCAAGCAAATTCCTTGAGTTATCCCGTTTTTCCATGTCTCTGAGCACCCTGGATTGCACTATGGCCTTCAATATAAGCTAAGCCATAGTGGAAGTAAGCAAAGTAAGCTTGCTACCTTTCAAGGTAAGGGGAAGATATTTGTACATTTGAAATTAAGTCTTCAAATTTGCTAATGACTTTAAATATGAACAAATGATTACATTAATATGCAATGAGAGCTTAATTGTATATTTTTAGATTAAAAATGAAGTCAATACTTTTTACAATCAAAGAAGAAACACTGTCCACAATTAGTTAGCATTGTGGCTATTTCTCATGTGAGCTGTGTTGCTCTTTTCATTGCCATATCCTATTTGTCTATCTTATTTGTTTCTAATACTATGACCTGTATCAGGGGTCGGCAACAGGTTGATCTCGCAACAATTTTCAGTCGATCGCGTAAGAAAACTACATCATGATGAAAAGGCAATCTTACCTTGCATTATTCCACTATGGTAGAGCTTATAAGCTAAGGCCATAGTGGAATCTGTCAATGTACTGCTACCTTTCAGGGTAAATAGTGTGTACATTTAATTTATTTTAGGTATTTTCTATAAAGGCAGTGACATAAGTATTGGAAGAAATTTTGAATTGAAGGTATAAATATAACATGTATAGAAAAAAATAATAATTTAAAAGTAAAGTTGAGAAACGAAGAGTGATTGTGGGACCTCTGATAAATATAAAAGTCGATCGAGCCCAAAAAGATTGCCGACCCTCTCCTATATCTTCTTCCATGTGTTTTAATTCAATTCAAACACCAAAAGTGTTAGAGGATTAGTTTGACCAAAATTGTAGTACACAGTTATTACTACACTATTTTAATAATAACTTATTGTAATCAAATATTAAAACATACTTCTGGTGTGGGTGTAATTAAAATAGTGATGAGGCACACACACATATATATAAAAGGTAAACACTTTAGTATGGCACCCTTGGAACATGACAAGTTGTTGGACAACCAAAGTTAATCTTTTCTGATGTTCATTCTCATAATCTGCTCTTTTTGTTTCTAGTTATAAACTGTTGACGAGCAAATGTCATAGAACTCACACAAAGTGTTTATCAAAGTTAATTTATATAATTTTTTTCTCCCATTAATTCCACCAAGCTTAATGATTTATGTTTACAGTTAGTAACACTAGCAAAGCCTTCCACAGCTTTTAGTTTCTTAAAAGATATAATGAAGGGCTAAAATACAGGTAGAATATAAACCAAAACAGGAATGTATAACCAAAACACTTGGCTACTAACAAACAATCCTGTTGCCTATGAAATGTTAAAAGCGCCATTCTGGTGGGAGACCCACAAACTAACTGTGGCAGATCTTATATGTACCAGGCCACAGATGCTGGAGTTTCAACTTGTATTTGCACACTTTGTTTACCCTAAGGTAGCCACCTTATTTTGACTTAATACATCATGGCCCTTTTGTATAAGTCGTCCTATAGTGGAACCAAGAAAGGTAGCCTGTTACCTTTTAGGGTAAACACAATGTATAAGAATTACTTTGTTTATAGTACTCAACTAAAGTAAACTTTATTTTAGTACTAATGAAAATCGTTTGATTAACATTTACCCATTCAGATAACTTCTCACGAGCTGGTAAGATATATTTGATGTGTGTCCTGGACAAAGATTTGAGTCTCAGACCTTTTGATTCAACATGTCTTGTGTTACCACGTTATCTGGGTTATTATACATGAGATATCCGACTGTTGGATGAAAATTTTACAAAATGTTATTAATAATGACTTTACATGACATTATTTAGTTAATGATTAAAAGAGTAAACCAAGTTGAAAATATATTAGTGATAAGTTCTTTAAACTAATTGAGTATTTGACTTTGAGTCTTCATTTATGATAGCACTTAATTGCTTGTAGCTTTCATAGCTGTAATTCTATGCTCTACTCAACATTAGCAATGAAATGTGATTTTTATGACTTTGAGCCTGCTATAAGAAAACAGCAAGCAATACATTGGGTCAACTATTGAAAAACACATTAAAGATCACAATTATTATTTATTAAGATAACTTAGCATAGTAAGTAAAATTATATAAATAAAATACAAATATTTGTAAAATAATAATCAATATTATAACAAGCTCTAAATTATTATATACTTAAATAAGCTATGATTCTGCATTTTAGGCACATAAAATATGTCTTTGAAAAACACATTTAACACCCATTTAAAGTAAACTTCATGTCATTACAGGTGTATGGATACAATGCCCTTAAGTATGCAACAAAATAAACTTTAGCTGCAAGTCATGGAAAATGTTACAGCTTGGTTAATATACCTTATCAATATTGTATATTTTTTAATTTTAATAACACCTGTGTCAAAGGGCATATGGATTAGATGTCATGGTTAATATATTCCGGTTTGCCAGCGACAAGGTGGTCAGGGATTGAATCCAGGCCTAGAGCACTGCAGAAAGTATATCCTACATGATTTTTCACTCTCCCTCCACATAAATGCAGATTATATTTCCCCTATTATTTACCTTCATATTTACAACTTAAGTATAGTTTAAATGTGTGTAGCTGGGACAGGTATTAAGACTTGGCAAAAAAAAAAAGTAATAACATCTAATTAATAACTGTTACTGCAGTAATTTGTCCATTAAAATAAGAGCTTCCAAATTTTGGCATTCAAACAGTATAAAACATGACCTATTATTAGACAACATTAATCTGTGAATTTGGTACTTTTTTATTTTTAGTAAAACCAAATAGCATGGTCCTTTACATGCACCTTTTTCATTTAATCAATGATCAAGTCTCTCCAAAGCTTTAGTGCTAATACCTAATGAAGATAAATGACATGCGGCATTTCAAATTGAAAAGCCCAGTTCAAAAATAGCTAAGATTTTTTTTTTAAATTAGATATTGGTTCTTATAATTATTTATAATATGTTGGATGGAAAACTATTTATAAACCTATTACTTCTCATAAATTATTTGAGGAAACAAAACCATATTCCCCCAAAACTATTTTATCCTAGAAAATTAAACAAATCTCAGTTATTAAGACTTTTCATAACCCCAATAAGACTTTATTCAAACAAATTAGCGGAGGATTAATAAAGATAACAAATCTATTTAAAATCAGAAGCCATTTATAGTGGTCAAGTTTATATTATCAACTGTTGCTTTCTGGAAAAAATGAGATCATGAACACACATGCATCACTAATTGAATCTAATTTAAATCTATAAATACTCTGCAAAAATGTGTTAAATAGAAAATACGCAAAACTTGTTCTTGTGATGTACTAATTACACTTATTCAAAACAACAATTTAATTTGACAATACAAACGAAAATATTCGCTCATGAAGAACATACATCTTAAATTAATATGGAATCTGATAAAAATATAGAAGGAATCAATGAGAAATCTCAAGGTAGAATTTAAGTAAAAGGGAAGGGAGTCAATTTTGAAATAAACCTTCATGTGAACAAATAAACTGCCCTCTTCTTTGAACAATCTCACACACAAGCAGACACACACATACACACAATTTAAATTAAAAATAAAATACAAGAGGAAAGTTTAAGGGAACTACCTAAATTTTTTTGTCAGATTTGGAAACTGACTGACACTTGTGGTATTACAAAGTGAACAATATAATACATTGGATGGAGCAAATTGTTAGCTTGATGACACTTAAGTTGGTCGTGGATAGATATAAATTAAAAATATAAAAACAAAAAATGTGCCAGATTATTTGGAATTCAAACCCAAACTTTATACATTATGCCCTACTTACCAGTGATTTTTACTTGAATTAACGAGAATACAATTGTAAAAAAAACTTGTGTTTCATGGACCAGCAATATCTAAAGATCAAGGGTACTGTCACACACTTGCATGGATATCACATACGTCAATCTTCTCACGGGCCTACTGGAAGAGCGCTTTTTACTATTCCAGACCAATGAACCCCTGCGTCATCTATATCCATTAGAACTATGACATTTTCATGATTTGGTCAAATTCCAAGGAACAACTTAAACTCTTCTTGGAAGACCTTTAATAATTTCAGTCCTTCAAAATTTATTCATAACATTTCAAAACAATAACTCACCTATTTTGATGTTGATGTATTTTACCAGAACACTTTGCACAATGGTCCACATAAACCATAAAAATTAACACCAGTACTTCCACTATAAGCAGATAACCCCTTTACAGTAAGAAATATCCCTCTTCCTTTAAAATAAGCTGAAAGGGACAAACGTGTATGTTCTGAAATCTATATTTTGTAATAAGCTGTTCATAGGCTTTAAAGAAAGAGGCTATCCTAAAGTTCTATCAATCAGTTAAATTTTCAGATAACTCATCGAAGATTCCGAAACAAGCCTTTGATGAAATTTCTCTCACCACACAATTTCATATAGGAATCCAGGAAATCAAGACAATTCTTAGCAATGGCCACAATTCTTTAATCTCTTAAATTCTGAGACAAAACCATCCCAAATTGCATTATCCTAACAAATCAAGTGAAAAAGTACTTGAATCTTGGTCAGATGTTTTTTGTGGGTTTACATTCCTACCTCATCTTTAATACATTAGCGTAGTTAGTCCATGTGTATATGGCCCAAAGGAGTAGCAAGATGTGGTGTTAAATATTTTATTTTTTTATTTTTAGCACCGAGTTTTATTACTATTGTGTGATATACATAAAACACACCAAAAAAACTCATCTGAGGCTTCGACTGCAAAACAACTATGCTCAACATACCAACTATAGTGTAAATTTGGTGATACTGAGTATTTATTTTATACAAAAGACCATTTAAGAATCAGTATGAACCAATTCAATATTAGCATATATATATATATATATTTGGAAACACTAGCTTCCCATGCTAGAACACACATGAAGGATGTTGCCTTCTGTTATATCACCAGAGTACTTAAATAAATCTGCAACAACTCTCAATTATAACAACAGGAGCTTACCAATAAGTATCAGAATCGAGAATGCCACTTATTTTAAAACTAAGATAATCCCCACTACTATGTAACTTTTTTTATCAGTAAATTTGTATCTATTTACAATCAACAACAGTGTCACCATGCAGTTTCCAGTAATTTTCACATTATATCTACTTTTTTTTTTGTAACTAGGCACCTATCCGCATTTCTATTTTACTTAAAAGTATAGCTTTACATTCACATTTTTATTTAGTTTTAAAAACTATTTCAATATATATGATAAATTTGAAAGCCATCTTAGATACTATTAAATTTAATATGTTTTGAATTACTATAGCTACTTGATCAAGTAAAAAACTAATATAAAACTTGTAACGTTAACTTACAGTTAGTTACAATTGGATCCATCCCGTTATAATGTTGATACGTAACTATCAAGAATTCATACCACCCGCTCAATAATTCCGACCTAAATAGAATCCCTACAATGGTACATTTCTCTGTTGTAGTCCCTGTAGGCTAATACGGAAAGATAATACGACACAGTATATTTCATGCTGTACAATCTTCTGTAATATTACTCATATTTGTTTAGGAACTTACCTTTGAAATCTTCTATCACTAGCCGCCACCAAAGCTGAACGACACCGCGCAGCCAACGTGAAGAATGGGGCCGAGCTAACGAAAGTCTACAATCAACGCGTGGTCATTCTCCGTCTAGTCAGATTGAATCTGAGGAATGAAAACATGGAGTACGCTAGAAGACAACAATCCACCCGCCCTCTGACGGATGTCAGATGAACTTCCCCAAACAACACAAACATCCAATGATCGCCGACTTGTTCTAATTTTCCGATGGAACAACCCTACAAAGTGACTACGTGACCGATGACAGCTAGCAACTGCGTGCTAGTAATTACCTCCCCTCTTTCCGTGCAACGAAAATCACTATAAAACAGGCTGACATTGTCTAAAAACTTTGACTATCTAAAATCTACGAACGAGGACGGATCATTGTCGTCTACCTGGACAATGATCGGATAAACATTCATACATCATAAATTGGAACGTAACTATGGCAGTTACTTATAAAGAACTCTATTCATTTTCAACTTATAATATTTTCGTGTTAAAATCTTTATTTTGTGTTTTGCTTAATATTTAACTTTTTGCTTTATTATCTCAGTCGCATAAATGTAACTTGTATGCCGCCACTAAGGCGCGGTTGGTTAGTTGGTTAGTTTATTAGTTTAGTTTGAAATCCACCATTGGTAATTTTGTATTGAGTGAATTTAAATGTAAATTGTTAAAATGTGTGGACTTTTGTATTTTGCTATTTCACGCGACTGTAGAATTAAACTTAAGCTTGTTATTTTTTTTATATAATTTAATTTTGTTCCAAATTTCATTCTTTAGTTTTTCTAAGATATAGTTAGTCCCGGGAGATTTTGACTAGCGTCTGGAAGTCAAACTCTCGCGTTATGTTTTATGTAATTGTAAATTTTCGTATTGTAACTTGTAATTGTTTGAGGAGCCCATCAGGCAAGAATATTTAATGTTTGTTTCATTTTTGTGGATATCTTACTCCACTTCACTTTTGGTAGTTTAACTTCCCTTTTTAATTTATAATCTACGTAATTTTGTGTCTCTTAAAGACGACTTGTAATAAATGTAAACATGGTATGTTTACATTCTGCGCTTCACGTTATTATTTTCAGCATTATTCAGAATGATATAATGAGACCACTGTACTTTGCTTTATCTACGTTTATACTGAATAAACCATATTATTGTTATATTTTTAATTCTGCTTATATTTTCCTTTATGTCGATTATACCTTCTCCCTTTTATTTAATTGTGGTCGTTAAGTAGAAGGCACGGAGACGGTGTAACACTGCGCCACTCTGCTGTCCTTTTAATTAACTGATCTTCCTGTTTAATTAGTTAATTAATAACCTATATCATTGCTGAAAAATGTTGAAAAATTATACTGTATATTTTTGTTGTTGTTGTGAAATCATAGCCTGAGTTTAACCTTGTATCTCTTTCTGTTTCATAATGGAACACAATTTGACTACGGACGCTTCGACTGAGGGAGTAGTGACTGGCGAGCCGAGCGTGTTGTCTAAATCTGATGTTTACCGACTCAATAAAGAAAGCCTTATCTCCGAGCTTGCTAAGCGTGGACTGCAAGGTTCAACAGAAACCACCGTAGCAAGACTTCGTGCAGTTCTCGTGGGAATCCTTTCGGAGAGCGATACGTCTCGAGACCAGGCAACAGTGGGAGTGGAGTATCATCATTCAGTACCGGTGAGGGTTGGAGATCCAATTGAAATGTCACGCGCTTTGGTAAGTGATAAAATCCAAAGTAAAATTCTCGTTGATTTTGTAAATCGAATACCACTGTGTGATGGTCAGGACAGCTCATCTCTTTGTTTATTTTTAATTGAGGTTCAAAGGATTTGTCATTTAAATATCGGTTCTGAGTCCGAGCTTATTGCATTGTGTTTAGGTAAAACTTCTGGATATTTAACTCGTTTGTTTTCTGAAGGGCTAGTTAATGGGTTAAGTTGGAAACGTATTAGTCGTAAGATATTAGACTGTCTTGTCCCTACTAGAGCTAGAGATTATTTGTGTAAGCAGTATGTACATCGCTTTCAACGTCCTGATGAGTCGTTAAGGAGTTTCATCATGGCCATTTCTGAGGCCGTTGAAGTTTTAGGGTTAGATCTTTCTGAATATCAGATAGTAAATATTATTTTGGAGAATGTGTCGCCCTTGTCTCGACGTCATTTTGTATTTACTTCTAAACCTAGTACGATAGTTGAGTTACATGAGCTAGCTTCCCTACTTGAAGGTACTTTGTTGTCTGAAAGTGAGTTTCTGGAAAAACATGCGCCTTTTATTGTTGACAATCCAGGCGTGGGTTCGAATCCTAGTTATTGTGGTAGGTCTAGGAATAATACTGCGATTTCTCAGTTGGGTGTGCAACCTGTGAAGAAGAACCATATTGGCCCGCGAGCGTTGGATAGTAAGTTTTTGTCAGGAATTCGCTGCTTTAAATGTAAACAGTTAGGACATGTACAGAGCAAGTGTAGTTCAGGAAACTAGTTGTGCGCCGTAAGAATCTTGGGTCTTACGAGTCAATCGCATTTCCATGCCCCCCTTCCCCCGTTGTAGTTCTTGTGCTTGTTTCTTTATGTTGTCTTGCTTTAAATAAATATCTGCCAGGCTCTCTCCCTGATGGGATAGACCCTGGTCAGTTGAATCTTTCTTAACACCCGTGTCGGTCAGGTTGATGTGCCAGACAGACCCGACCGATACGCGAAGAGCTCATGTGAGCCATCTTAAACTAATACCGACGTCTTAGAATGTCGTAGTTTAATGGATAATGTTCGTAAGTTATTGTACTTACAGATTTAATTACTCCATTTTGGATTTACTTAGGTAAATGTAGGATGCCAAGAAATTTTTTTATAAGTTTATGGGGACTTGTATTTGATCTTTTTGGTATTCCTGTTTTGGGTAAGACTTGATGTCTTGATATTATTTGACTATTGTTGAGTCATTTAATGAACGGTCAATTAACGTAATCTCATTTTGTTAATTATTGTATTGACCGAGTTTATTCATACTCTTAATAATAATGTGGAATCATGCCTAATTTTTATAGGTATATGGGGACCTATAATTAATCTTTTGGCATCCCTTATTAATTTGAGTTTTGTTTGATGGCATTGTGCCCTGGCTGTGAGCCAAATCGTGTTTAAAATTTAAAATTTTGTTTACCATTAATGATATGTTATATATCAGTGGTTTGTAGATATAGTGTTTTGTTATATATATATATTGTTGGCCATGTGTATAGTAATTTGCAGGTATTGAACCGTAATTGAACTTGTGGATATTATGTGTTTATGAAATAAGTGAATAGTTTATATATTATTATGGCAAAAATTTGTTGATGTTCCACTTCATGGAATTTGGATCACGAAATCAAATGTTCTTTTGATTTAATTATGACGTAACTTTCTCTATTCTATGTGTTGAGACACTCTATTCTAGATTGAGTGCTGAGAATGGACTTATATAGAATATAGTGAGATTATGGTGATCTAACATTTGAAACTCTCAAACCTTTGAATAGGAACCTTCAAAAGTGTTGAGGGGGGGGACGCTCCTCCGATACATCTATGTAGGATTTCTATAGGATTTTAGGATTTCATGAGGATAAACTTTTGTGACTTTGTAGTCTAGTGAACTTTATTGTGAGAACTTGAGTTTGAACGTAGAAGAAAGAAGAGATTCTTCATGTGTTCATACAGACAATTAGACATGTGGTTATGTGTGACTTAACGCCACTTACACATCGACAACAGACTTGTTGTATATGATTTTTCGTTGCGCATCCTGTTTCCCTTTCTCTCCTGGTTTCTGGTAAAGTCTACGTAGTGGTACCGACTGCTTCTCTAGATGATGGAATCTAGAGCTGAAAAAGATGGATGATCTCATGCTGTTTGGGAAGATGATGTACAAGAAGGCAACCTAGAGCCCTTTGATGTTCCGCCTTGCTGAGGACGGATGCTGCATCTTCTTATTCTCCTGGTCAAGGGGGGGAGATTTGTAACGTTAACTTACAGTTAGTTACAATTGGATCCATCCCGTTATAATGTTGATACGTAACTATCAAGAATTCATACCACCCGCTCAATAATTCCGACCTAAATAGAATCCCTACAATGGTACATTTCTCTGTTGTAGTCCCTGTAGGCTAATACGGAAAGATAATACGACACAGTATATTTCATGCTGTACAATCTTCTGTAATATTACTCATATTTGTTTAGGAACTTACCTTTGAAATCTTCTATCACTAGCCGCCACCAAAGCTGAACGACACCGCGCAGCCAACGTGAAGAATGGGGCCGAGCTAACGAAAGTCTACAATCAACGCGTGGTCATTCTCCGTCTAGTCAGATTGAATCTGAGGAATGAAAACATGGAGTACGCTAGAAGACAACAATCCACCCGCCCTCTGACGGATGTCAGATGAACTTCCCCAAACAACACAAACATCCAATGATCGCCGACTTGTTCTAATTTTCCGATGGAACAACCCTACAAAGTGACTACGTGACCGATGACAGCTAGCAACTGCGTGCTAGTAATTACCTCCCCTCTTTCCGTGCAACGAAAATCACTATAAAACAGGCTGACATTGTCTAAAAACTTTGACTATCTAAAATCTACGAACGAGGACGGATCATTGTCGTCTACCTGGACAATGATCGGATAAACATTCATACATCATAAATTGGAACGTAACTATGGCAGTTACTTATAAAGAACTCTATTCATTTTCAACTTATAATATTTTCGTGTTAAAATCTTTATTTTGTGTTTTGCTTAATATTTAACTTTTTGCTTTATTATCTCAGTCGCATAAATGTAACTTGTATGCCGCCACTAAGGCGCGGTTGGTTAGTTGGTTAGTTTATTAGTTTAGTTTGAAATCCACCATTGGTAATTTTGTATTGAGTGAATTTAAATGTAAATTGTTAAAATGTGTGGACTTTTGTATTTTGCTATTTCACGCGACTGTAGAATTAAACTTAAGCTTGTTATTTTTTTTATATAATTTAATTTTGTTCCAAATTTCATTCTTTAGTTTTTCTAAGATATAGTTAGTCCCGGGAGATTTTGACTAGCGTCTGGAAGTCAAACTCTCGCGTTATGTTTTATGTAATTGTAAATTTTCGTATTGTAACTTGTAATTGTTTGAGGAGCCCATCAGGCAAGAATATTTAATGTTTGTTTCATTTTTGTGGATATCTTACTCCACTTCACTTTTGGTAGTTTAACTTCCCTTTTTAATTTATAATCTACGTAATTTTGTGTCTCTTAAAGACGACTTGTAATAAATGTAAACATGGTATGTTTACATTCTGCGCTTCACGTTATTATTTTCAGCATTATTCAGAATGATATAATGAGACCACTGTACTTTGCTTTATCTACGTTTATACTGAATAAACCATATTATTGTTATATTTTTAATTCTGCTTATATTTTCCTTTATGTCGATTATACCTTCTCCCTTTTATTTAATTGTGGTCGTTAAGTAGAAGGCACGGAGACGGTGTAACAAACTTAAACATATTTTGAATATCATAAAAATTAAAGTTATCGCAATAAAACACGGAAATATCACATTTATGTGTGTTAATTATTATAGAAAAAATACACCTTAATAAACTCTTTCACACGACAACAATACAAAATTTCAGATATTAAATAAATCTATGCGCTTATACATTTTATATATAAATACCTAGACATACTGTGATTATAAACTAAACATACTAGGATGTTGTGTATATTTATTAGTGGAATGTTTCAATTATGGAGCAACCTTAAATAACATATAGCCTACCTACACAGTTAGGAGTTTGGTATATAAAATAAATAATAAAAATCTATACTTGAAGAAGATGGTCCCAATTTTTCTTAAAGATTTTTATATTTGTGAGTGTGAAGAACAAATAAATAATTTTTCAGAAGTCAAGATTTTTTTATTAAAAAATGCTATATTTTAATTTTTTTTAGTTGAGCTGAGAAATTTTTAGGACCATATCCTAACAAATTTTATGATAAATTTTTCAAAATTTTTGTGTGATATAAAATATATTAAAATTAAAATTTTATCAAGTTGGGTATATTATATAATTGGAGTAGCACATAAATTATGTTGCTTTTCTACATGATTATCTGTATACTACCAGTTAAACTCCTGAAAAGTACCAAAAAATAAGACCACATAGTTTTATTTTATTTTTGGGTATTTAAATTGTTCTTTGTGATCTGATTGATTACATCATCACACATTTTAAACACATTCTCAATTCTAGTACATACACACTACCTATTGGCGCCCCCCTTACCCTCTACAATAAATCATCACTGAGGCAGGGGTGTCTCAATTTCACTATAATAGGTTTTTGTCACCTTGCCAGAAGTTAAACTGATTCGCTACTGTCTGCAATAAGGTATTTGATACCATGTAATAAAAAGTTTTTTTCCTTGTAGGGATATTGTGTATGTTTTAAAGGCAACTTTACTCTAGCCAAGGCGATTAGGTGGCTCAATTTTTTTTTTTAATTTAAAGTACACATAGATAAATAGATACAAAAATAGATTAAAATAAACTGTCCTTTTTATAAATATGAATAGTTTGTACTAATCAAAGCATATTTAAAAAAAAATTACTGCTCCACATGTTTTGCTTTTTTAAATCAGACATCAATGAATAAATATCCTTCTATTACTATATGTTCAAGTATGGAAAAAAAAAAGATATTTTGTAAAGTTTATAGAGAAAATGAACATATATAATTCGTAAATAAGGAGGCTTGTTTATTTTCACATGTGTATGTAATGGCAATTAAACTTGAGTTTGCGGCACACCACTGCTATCAACTTGAGTTTTATTGCGAATTGGCTTTTTGTTTGTTATTGCTTGTGTAAGCTTTGGTTCTACAGTTGGACTACTAGTCCTAAAGGCACTTGTGTCCTTAAGTGAACTTGCACTTCCTGCCCTTAATGAGGGTGAGCTGACACTATGTTTGGGATCAAAATTGTTTGAGTGACGTTTGGGTTTAGAGTGGGGTGGTGGAGTGTCTCGATATTCAAACATGTTCGAAGTGCTATGGTTATCAATACCATGATCACCAATATCATCCCGCATGATAGTTATATCGCCATTGTAGTACCCATCAGACTTCCTGTAACAAAAGATTAGCTTATGAACCAATCTTAAATGCAAAAACTAGGTGTATTAGTTGGGATAGTTAAGAAATGAATTTTTGAGTTTAGCTTGAATAGCATTTTATAAAACAAATTGGCTGTCAAATAAGACTTAGTAAAGCTAGTAGCAAGTTTTTTTAAACTCTTATTTAGAAATCTTCAATACATTATTTATATTAGGAAATATAGTGAGGAGAAAAAATTGAAAATCGATATGTCTTTTTTTCTTGTGTTAATGAACAAATAAAAAAAAGTAATCCTATAATATTATAAAATATAATTGCTGAACATTAAAGAGAACTTCAAGCACGATGTGCCACTTCCGTAACCACATACACCATAAAATAACAGTACCAAAGTGCTCAGTTCTACGATTTAGCGCATCCCTCCTAGATTTAGACTGGATTGCTGGTGACAGAAAGATTGGGGTTTGAATCCCGAATAGGTGTAATGAGGGTGGTTTATCCTAAATGGTTTCCTGCACCTCCTCCACACAAGTGCGGGTAGATTTTCTCTTAAGTTATATCTTATACACCCCTATTCAATTGGTGTAATAATATTGTGTATAGCCTGAACAAGTACTATAATGTGATGGAAAAAAAGAAATAAAATACGTAAATTTTTCAATTAGTAAAACAAGGATGATGAGTGAATAAATGTTTCAAATAATATTAGTTTGATGACATCACACAAGTAGAAAAATAGTGTTTTGGAAAAATTGTGATTCCAAGATGAATAAGTTATTAAGCTTAGCCCTTAGACACTAGAGATTAATTCTTATGAAAGGAAATAACCATGCTGGAGTTAGTTTTATCTTTGTATAAAGGCTCTTAGTATTTTTAAATTCCTGATAGAGGGAAAAAATGTATGCCCTTTTCCAGGGTCTTTTCCTGAAGCTTTAAATATAAGCACAGTTCCCAGTTTTCCCAATCATTAAGCATCTGAACAAAAATAGATGCCAATCATCACTTTTATCATTGTAATCTGACCCAAATAAATAAATAAGTAAGTATCGAGAAACTGAATGTATTGCTGGGTAAATTAAAGTTCAAATTTGATTATTTTAAATAATTCACGCAAAAAGTTAGTTAATTAATTCAATACTTTATATTTGAGGACAACAAAATGATTAGCCATTACATTAAACATTTAATTTTAAAGACAACAGTTAAATTAAATGATATTTTTAACATTTTTTTAAACTTTAATACGATTTTTCCTCCCTGTGTCTTGGGTTATACACAATATTAATAACGCTATTTCAATAGGTATGAGAAAGGTAGAATTTTGGAGTAAATGTACCCATAATTGCGTGGAGTGAGAATGGCAAAGGATTCAAGTAAAACCACCCTCAATGCACTTGACCGGGATTCAAACCACACTCTACCCATCACCAGTAATCCTATCTTATATCCTATACCAAGGAACCACTGATAAGGGTTATAAAACAGATTGAGAAGACTGCAAAACAACAAAGAACACATTACCTGGCACTTACCTCTTTGCGTTCCTCCAGAGAATGCAAAAGATGACCACAGCTACTACTAGCAATAAGCACAAACCAGAGATGCTCCAAAAAGCAATTTGGAGGGGCTGTTTAGGTTCCCACCAAAACTAAAAAATAAATAAAAAAAATCAACATATAATTTTAAAAGACAAAACCAATTTGCTGAAAAAGTGAAAATGGAGATTCAAAGACAATCTCTAAACAGAAAAAATTAGAAATGTGTGGTTGGTTTTATAAATATGCTGACTAGTTCCTTGCCAATTATTTCTTGGTAAACAATGATTTAAATTAATTTTCTTTATATAAGCGAAGCTCACCAAGCGATATTATAATCAATTACACACCGTTAACAATTTTTTTATACGTGTTGTAAAATAACACCTGGAAACGAGAATCAAACCGAGAACCTTTGGCTAAGCATTACAATGCTCTACAAGAGAGGTTTGTCCTATGCTCATGCATCAGTAAGATCATATATAATGTACATATGAGCTACTTTATACTTGTCAGAAGCACATTACCAGTGCCTTAAAATAATGAGTGATGTATGACTCTGGGTCACAGACAAGTACAAAACAGACTCTCAACCTTACGGGGGTTTTGCTGCACTCCTTTTGCCAGCTTGAGTCCTTAAACATTGGGCTTTGCTAGTGTCGCTGTTGGGTGATGATAGGACTAACCGCAGCGATCCTAGTTTTGAAGGACTCAAGCTGGCAAAAGGAGCGCAACCATTTTAACCTAGATGTTGAGTGTCTGGGTATATTTGTCTATGCCCTGGGTAGAAAATAAACCCTAGATAACTTAGTGGTTGAACAATTATGTGCTAAGTCAAAGTACAAAGTAAGGATTTAATTTCCATGTCCAGATGTAATTTTTCAACATACATTTAAAACATATTTGTAAGTGGTCAATAATTTGTAACAAATACTAATTTTAATATATTGTGTAAAAATACAGAGTCTGTACCAAAAGACATGTTTCAGTGTGATTGTGTTTCTAAAAGCTATAGAATATTTACAATCTTACATGCTAAATATGGATAGCTAAAGGTAGAACATTCAATTGCTAAGCCAAAATCCCATTAATTTGATACCCAGTTTCACATATCATCATTCTACATAATTTGAAGAACATAATGTAGAAGACACGTGACATACCAATTTCTATAAAATGAGCAAACAAATGGATGGATGGACGGACATTTGACCTACCTTTATAATTCAATAGGAATTTTTAAACTCTAATAATAATTTATATGATTTCATGGAAATACAAGGATTTGGACTTTCAAAAATTGAAAAGGGCATCTTATTACCCCATATTAAAAAAATTAGAGATTTAAATATATATTATTTATAATTAAAATGTTTTTAATCTAAAGCAAAATAATTTAATGTTTTATCTCTATTGGTTTTAAATTTAATAACAGTAAAAACCTTACTAATCTAATCTGATTAAATTTATTCTGGATGTCATATAATCCAGATCAAAATATGAAAAATCATTTTCACAGTTGAGTATTTTAAAAGATGTGCAGGATTTAGCAAGACAGATGAGTCACTTTGACTGCAATGATTGACTGCAGAGTGATGGAATATACATTATATTGTCTTGCGAGTTGTTAAGTTTTTATTCTTGGATGAATATTATTTATTAATTATATTGCTTCATTAGCATACTTCTTTATACATATAATATATGATCCAATTTTTATAGGAAGGGCCTTTTAGAAAATACAAAGAAAGTTTTTCCGGCCACAATTGATAATATTATTATGTGTTATTTTATATTTATTGATAATATCTATCAAAAGTGAAAGCTGCAGAAAACATGACTTGATGTATGTATAAGTGAAAGTGTATCTGGTAAATTTTCTAGATGTCAGATAAAGCTCCGATTTTGAAAATTAGACTGTATATAAGTTAACAAGTTTGATATAATTATGGGTCCTAAAGAATTGAAAATATATATTTTTTTAAATAATTTTTCTTAGCACCGCGTCTTACTACCATTATGGGTTATACACTTTGAAAAATGTTACTTTAACAGTCATTGACAAGCTAAAGTGATAGAGCAACTTAAAAATGGTGTTCATGAGAAAAAAAATTGCTAAAAAATCTGCTATTGGCTAACATACTATCAGATATTAAAATTATTACTATTAGCACCGCATCTTATTACCTGTTCGGGTTATACGCACAATAAAATTATTTATTAAGGTGTTTGTTTGAAAGTTTGATGTGGAGATTTTTAAAAGTGGGCAAAAAGAAATTTAAAAAAAGACAAAAGAAGTGTTGCTAAGGGAAACTAAATTTAAGTAGTAATCACAATAATGGACAAGTTGGCGTCGGCGTGGGTGGTGTTGAGCTAATGGCAGGAACAGAGAAGTTTGCAAAGGACTTGAATTTACACAATTTTACTTGCAATCCAGGATGGTTGTGGTAATTTAAAAACCTATTTCATGAATGATGAAGGCCAAAATGGTGATAAGGAAAGTGTTGAGACATATAGAAAAAAAATTTAATGAAATAATAATATAATCAAGTTTTTGTTATTATTAAATATATAATGCTGATGAAACAGAGTGTTTTAGTGTAGACTACCTCACATTACACAAGCTTCTTCTACAAAGCAATTTACAACAGGGCAGGAAAAGCGTCACAGACCAACACAGACGAAACTCATCAGTTAAAGTCTTTTGTGGGCAGCAGGGCTAAGAATTTAAGGGCATTAAAAAACATGTGCATATTGCCTGTTGTCTACTACCACTCAAAAGATGCCCGGTTCACACAAGAAACTACAAAGAAATGGTTCCGATACTTCTTTGTACCTGGAGTAAAGTGGTACCAGAAAGAGGTATTGAAATTTTCAGATGATCAGATTAAAGAAATTCTTATCTTTGACAATGCCTCTGAACATTAATATATTGAAAATACGACCAGTTATTAGTTGTCTTTGCTGCCAAACACAACTATCTTACCCATGGACAATGAATGACATCTTTATGACCTGCAAGTTTCTTGATGAGATGATAGTAGTGTTGGAAGACAGACTGGCTAAAGAATGTTGGAAAATATCAAATCATACTATATCAAGTATGTTATCTTCATATGGGGCACTACACGGAGGAACACAAAAAAGAATCTTTAGAAAATGGATGGATTAAAAAAATAAATAAATATGGTGTATTGACTTTTGAGGGATTAAAGCCAAATAACTTTCAGACTGTCTTGAATATATCTAGAGCAGCTGTGGGATAACTAAGGCCCGCGGGCCACATGCAGCTTGCAACATCACTGTGTGCGGTCCGCACACAAATTTGAAACTTTCATGATTTTATTAACAAAAATGACCAATTAAAATACATAATTGGTGCATGTTTTTGAATATGTGAATAAATGAGCAAGCTCGTTTATAATGTTACATGTGTATAAGCATAAGCTTGTGGTTACAGTAAAAGTGAACTTTGGTCTGGGTGCACATATGCATGGACTAGTTCAAGGTCAAGCGAACATGGTCAGTTATGTAGGGGTATTGAATGACCACTTTGTAGCAGAGAATGTTTCATACCTAAGAGAGAGAAAGAAACATTCTTATCTAACCACACCACATTAATCCATCTAGTCTATTCCACACCCACTTGCGCGGCCGAGTTCTATATAAAAACTCACCAGTCCACCACCACATTCTCGCGCGTGTGTTTGTTGTCCGAGCGCTGTATCATATTTCAAAGCTGAATCCTGACTACAACAAACTTGGGCAAGATTTTGGACAGTTACATACATCCCATTAACGATAATAGTTTAAATAGTTACTAAACAACATTTAGGTAGGCTAAAAAGCAACATGAGTACATGATGTATTTAATTTTATTTACTATGACATGTTAGATTTATTTGCTACTTTCTTTATGTACCAAATTTATATAGTTATGTGACTAATAAATGTATTTGTGTGTGAAATGTGTAACAATGTTTGTTACAGTCTGTTGCTCACTACTGTTATTCTATTATGATAATGTAATGTGTTTTTTACTAATACTAAGTTTGCAGTACTATGCATTGCTGATTATGTTTAAAAAAAGTATCCCTAAGCCAATAATTAAGACAAAGATAGCTATAACAGGATGGCTACAAAACATATTTTACAAAATTCCCTGATTTTTCCAGGTTTTCAGGCAACATTTTTCAATTTCCCCTGACTACTTTTTTCCAATTTTAATGGTGGATGATGACTTGTTTTATTTATTATTGATCACATATTAAAAAAGTTTGTATCTACTAAACATAAACAGTTTTATGAGTTTTTTAAAAATTAAAATGTTATTTTATTTAGGTATTATTAACTTTTTTTTAGTGTTTAGTTGCGAAATTATAGGGATTTTTAGACATATTTTTTAATTCCCTGACTTTTCCTTATTTTTAGTTAAATTCCCTGACATTTCCCTGTTTTCCCTGTCATTCAAAAATTCCCTGACTTTTCCAGGTTTTCCCTGTCTGTAGCCACCATGTATAACAAAAAATTTAAAATCTTAGTGTTAAGAAATGTAAATACTATGAATATGAGGAAAGCTGAAGGAAATTGGGTGTTTGCTTTCAAAGTGGATTCATTTTCCTAATTATTAATTTTTTTCTTAAAAAAGTGATATTTTTAGGGTATGGCCTACATTCAAGGGCTGATTATTTTCAGGTAATTAAGTATACCATTAAATTTTTCATTTACTTGTGTTCTAAGTTTTATTATATTTCTCGCTTTACAAACCCAAATTGTTGTGCTGGTCCAACAATTGGTTTATTAGGAGAGTTGAGTTTTTAATCCTTCAACACAGCCATTATATTAAATACATTTTTCAAGGTCATGGTTAGGGTGATGTTCTAATGATAGTATAGCGTGGTCAATTCGGCAACTTATTTTCTTCATTCTAATTTTAAATACTTTTAATAATAATTCCTAATTTGCTTGATCTTGTGGTCAAACGCGTGAATTAGAATATCATACTTTACTCTATCCATGACTATTGCTGTTAAAAAAGAAACTCATTGTGTTCAATCTTCCCTCTTTTTCACTCCCAAGCTTGAGGAAGAGAGTGCCATTTTCTCAATAGTCTGGGGAGATCTGTTTGTTTCTTAGGCAGGCAAAATTTACATCATCCAATTCGTCATACTGAGCTCTGATTGGTTGTATAAAATATTACAAAATTTAAAAGAGGTGGCAGAATGAAACTTTCCACTGGTTCCATTATCTAGAGAAGATGAAACCAGTTGTGCAAAGTAATTTGAAGGCATAATATGTATGTGCATGTGAGATTTATATTGTAAAAATGTAGCAAGTTCAAAGAGTTTCTCTTGTGTGCACCACATAATAAAGTATGGTGTTCATTATGGCAAAAATGTGTAATTTTCAATATAAATAGTATGTTAACAAATCTTAAACATATTTTGGTGAATTTTTATTTAATTCATAAAAAAAGGAATTAATATAAGTGAACCTAATTTATCTTTGATAGATAGCCAAATGATATATATTGTGCATTAAAAATAATTAGACACTTCATTTTTATAGGAAAATTTTAATTACATCATCAATTACAGCAGGAATTTTCAGAGATTGCAGTTAATTTGTATTGTGACCATTCTGGTTTATTTAAACATGTCTCCATAACGTGAGGCATGTACAAATATAGTATTAAAGTAAAAAATACATGTCCGGTTCATTTGTACAGTTTCTAAAACATATTGAGCTTCTGCTGTGTGAGAAGACTGGCATAAATACGTTAAATTTCAATGAGTACTAAACAAAATTTAATAAACCAAATCAAATCAAATAAATAATATATCAAAGTAAATATTTGATGGGTAAATTGATTATTAAAATCTTCTGATTCAAATATGTGTAAAGATTTTATTTGACACATACTTAATGTAAATTTAAGTGCATATACAAACACAAATGTTTTCTAAATATATTAATAATATTACCTCTGTGATAGGTGGATATGTTGGTACCAAGTGTCCAACTACTGTTGGCAAATACATGCTCCAGAAAGCTGCTTCTGTCTGTCTGTAGTTTAGTTGAATACTTGAGTTAAATGTAGTGTTAATGTTGAGATAGCGCAGTTCTCCGTTGCGAGCTACATCAAAATGAAGTCCTAAAATTTGCTGATGGGATGGGTTGCTGAAAATTTGATTTAAAAAACAGAATTATTAACTTAAGTTTATTGAATGAATGATTTAATGGGTAAAATAAAAGGTAATTTTATCTATTATTTATCTTTATGATTCTTAATTAGAATGAAATATATATATTTGCTAAACTGACTTATTATAACCCACACAGTTTTAACCATGATCAATCATAAAATTCTTGTTTTATGATGGTAACAAAGCAAGTCACAATATTAAAAGATATTTGGTTTAGGCACAAGACAATATATTACTTGCTTGTACAAACAAGCTCAATTAATTAAATTTTGATACAATTTTTGTTACCCAAGTTAGCAGCCCTTATGATACACTTGTTGACCATTAATTGAATTTAAAAAAGATGCAATAATTGCTTCAATAATTGCTTCAACTTGTTTATTTAGAATTTTTCTGAAAATGTTTGATTAGTAAAATAAAATAAAATAATGAATTTTTTGCATGCTTCCTGTACACTTAGTTTAGCCTGAAAGGTTGCAAATATACCTTACATGATTCCACTATGCTTCAGTTTTTAATAAAGGACCATAGTGCAATCTGTCACGGAAAGACTGCTACCATTCAGGTTTAACTGAGTTTATATCCATTTCTCCAGACTCCCCCACCCCTCCCATAATATTTATATAGATTTTATCCCCGAATGTTCTACTTGGCCCTGTGTCTCTTTCAATAATATATTAATGAAAACTAAACCGAGTTGTATTACAACTGTGAATGTGTATGGAACGGATGCTATGACAAAAGTTTGCATGGAGAGCTAGCCAAGGACGTTTTTTGATTTCTCGTATTGAATAAAAATTATACTTTATCACTCTTGTGGCATTAGGAACTCGAAAGTTCATTCCACACTTACAAAAGTATACAACCTATATCTATCTTGACCTAGTTAGTCCATCTCATTACACCATATCCCTAGCTAGAGTTAGTTCTATCAAGTATACCTCATTACACCCTATCTCTTTAAGGTCCATTCTAATGTTATCCTCCCATCTGCATCTAGGTCTTACCATTGGTCTCTTCCCATTAGGTGTTCCAGTCAATACCTTGAACGCAATTCTAGTTTCTTCCATTCATGTTGCAAGTCCTGTCCCCCATAACTTGTCAGATTTTATTATCCTAAAAAGTCTTGTGATGAATACAGGATAAGTAATCATTAAGTAACCTCCTCCACTCCCCAGTATCTTTATCAATTTGTGGACCAAATATCTTCCTAAGCACTTTGTTTTCGAGCACCCTAAGCTTATTTTTATCATGTGAAGAAAAATTATGAATCGTAAAAATATTTAATATAAAGATAATAATGGTGAAACTTGTTTTATGTATCCATGAACTCTAAAAAAGTAGGTCTTATAAATTATGTGTGTCTATCAGTACCTGGGGTTACAGACAAAAAAGTTTGATTCATTTCTTCCTAATTTTAGATCTAAATGGTATATGGACCTACAATGGGGGTAAATTGTGATTTTAATTCTATCTCTAAAATTAAGAATAAATTAATGATAAAAAGATTTTTGAAAATATGAAATTCATTCAAAATCACTAGAGAATTTGCCCAAAAGTGATATCTGGGGCGTATTTTACAAGCTAAATAACACTGTCTACTTATTTGTTGGATAAAAATTAATTTAAGGAAATTGGAAAATTTTCAGCTTTTCAATTTTTGTCCCCCTCCAAAAATAGCTTCAACAATTTGATTTGAAATGGGTATCTAAGGAATGATTTACATGATAAATCAAACAGTATGATTTTTTTTATAAAAGAATAAGAACTTGGATAAACTTATTCAAAAAAATAGCTTGAACAAAATTATATTTTTATAAAATTTTAACCAATCCATACCCACATTGGTGGATGCATGGTCTAACACATCCCTCTCATGTTGGAATAGATTGCTGGAGACCAGGAGAGTGGGGTTTGAATCCCGGTCAGAGTAGAGAGGCTGGTTTTTACTAAATGGTTTCCCACTATCACTCTACACAAATTATACTTTAGTTCCTTTAAAAGTCTAACATTTTCAACCCTAACCCATTAGTTTAAGTAATATATGTGTTTAGCCCAAATGCTAAAAAAAAATCATTTGGTGAATAGTTCTAATGAATTTAAAGATATCTGAACTAACCCATATCTAGCAAAGTCTGTGAATGCTTTCATGAAGAAATGACTCATGTTTCGGTCATTGTCTGTCCACATGGTACGCTCGAGATGTGGTTTCCTAGGAAAGAACTCTGTAATGAAATAAAAAAAATTAACCAAATGCCATTTACAATTATCATGTACATATTATATTACAATGTAAATGGCTCAAACAATATACATTTAAAAGCTATCATAAGCTAAGAAAATTTTAGAATGCTCTTTTGAGCCAAATGTTAGTAGTATGGGGGCCTTTTGATTACTAGTGGATCCTCAAACACTCATATATATATATTATATATATTTATCAATAGTATGTATGTTAAAATTAGAATAAAACAAATTGGACATCAACCCATTATTTTAAAGTTATTATTATTATTATTATTAGCACCGCATCTTACTACCCGTTCGGGTTATACGCACTTACGCTAATGCGCAATGGTAGGGTGATTGTGAGATGAAATGGAGGACCTACAGTTTAACGTGGAATCCGAACCATGGTGGAGGCCTGGCATTCCTCACATTCACAAGTTGTGATTAATACACATCTTGTCAGAGGTGAAGGAAGGGTTTGACATTCAGATAAATCTGTGCCGGGACCGAGGTTTGAACCCCGGACCCCCAGCACAGAAGTCTGACACCTTACCCCTAGACCACCAGGTCACCAATTTAAAGTTATATAATTATAATGGAATAAGATATATATGGTGGTGTGAATGATGAACTCTTTAAATACTTCTTAGTTTGTAAACAATTTAGATTCAAGGTATATAGGAAGTAATATTTACACCATATTTTTTAAGAAGACAATATGAGGATAGTGAATTTTAAGTGAATCTACAAGCACTTTAAGATACATTCTGATTTTCGTTGATGAACAATCCATAAAATTCAAACATATCGTTTGTGACCAAAATTTATAACATTTTACAATATTCTTAGTGTTATTTTATAGGTGTTGATAATATCTTACAAAAGTGACAGCTGCAGATAACACGACTTCCCACTTATTAAATATATTAAAATTGCTTTAATAACTGCCAGGTACTGTTCTTCCTACCAAAATCAGGGTTTATAGTATGACAAAACCTGCACTTTAGCTCAGTTGGCGGTGTGTTTCCTTTCTGCTCTGATATTTAACACTCAGGGCCAAAATTGGTTTATTGTTAATTTATGGTAAGTCTTTTCCCCAAACATGGTTAATTAATAGCATGTGGTCTTGTATTGGAAATGATCACTATAAGTGACTAAAAGCAGTTTATCACGCAAGTAATGATTTTAAAGTTAATAAACCACTACATGAATCTTGTGAGTCATGAGAAGTTGAAAAGATTTAAGTTGTTGTGCATCACTGTTCAGTCGGCCCTTGTATCTTTCCTCTGCACTTGCACAGGCTGAGCTAACCACCCTCTCTACTGCCTGGACCGCTCCACAGTCCATGTTCTCTAAGTCGCCCGTGACGAGTTCCCCATTCTACTTGGTGCCCATGAGAGCTCCTCTTTCTATTGGCTCGATTGGCGGCCAATATCACTCACGTTTTCACGCGCCAATTGGAAGCTCTCGTTTTCTCCCATTGGACAAGGCCAGGCAGCAGTGTAGGGTATTTAACATGGTGGTTCCTCGGTCAGAAGCGGTCAGTCAGCCTCGGCCAGTCAAAGAGTGGCTACCCAACCCGGGTGCGCCACCTGTTTGAAAGAGCTATTAAACTGTCTTATGTTACGAAAGAGCAATATTGTTTAACCCCCTCTCTCTCCCCCATCACCCTAACTCCCACCACGACTCACGTTGCCGGGACTTCCTTATGTTCCACCACGACTCACGTTGCCAGAACATCCTTCCGTTCCACCGCGACTCACGTAGCCGGAACATCCTTCTGTTCCACCGCAACTAACGTTGCCGGAACATCCTTCTGTTCCACCGCGACTAACGTTGCCGGAACACTCTCGCCGACCTTTTTCCTACCCCTACCCACACGTGTCTGAGCACAACGTCACCGTCGTCGTGACATCAACCAGTTACCCCCGAAACCGAAGGGAGTGATAAAGTCAATTGTCATTTTTATTATGGTATTAGATTTCTATGATCAATTTTATTATTTTATGCAATAAAATAGCTGACAAGATATAAGTTTACTAGTGTGTTTAACAACAGAGTCATTAACACATATCTAATGGAACATTAATGGCTATCTAATGGGGTGTAGATCAGAGAAGTCAATAAGAGGAATTGAACCCGTATTATCATGGAAAGAGGAATCGAACTTACCGTGCTATGACCACTACACTGGCTCATTGGTGAAGTCGAGCACCCCTGGACATCAAGGCCAACGCAGTTTCCAGGTCAGTACCTAATAATTATGCTCCAATCCCCCACCCCGAAGGGTGAGATGATCCGAATCAGGCCGGGGGAATGGGAGAAAAAACCCTAATGGACTCAACTGAGATTTGAATCCCTACTTTCTTGAAAATGACCAAGCACAATGTGATAAATATGCTGGCCATGTTGGAAATTAAACTTAGGATTCTTAAATCAATAAACAGAGGTGCAAGAGCTTGAGCTAGGGTATCGAGCAACATCCATTTAAAATCTGGCTCATTTTGTAAAAAAAATTTAAAACTACTCAAGCATTCCAGGATTGACCAGCTTGCAGTTGGCTGCAGAAACTTGCATTATGCTGCCTGTAGCATAATTTGAGGAAAAAATACAACTTCTACAATTCTAATAAACTATAGTTTTAAAGTTATCTATATTAATCAGGAATTTTAGTATCATAATATAAAATAGACTTAATTATATTAAAATATCACATTAAATAGCTTACAATACCATGTTAAAAAGACCCATAGATGTGTAAGGGAGGAATAAGTACACAAATGTTGAGTCCATATAAGATAAATCATCATGAACTTCTTCAAAGAACCACCCATAGCAGTAAAACATTGTTGGATCATGAGTGTCATTCATTTCCATAAGTTAAACACACCACTTGCTCAGTACTTTAATTCACGACGAGGGGATTTAACTGCATCAACTTAAACATGTCTTTTCAGTAGAAATCCTTTGAGCACACTGATGGAACGTAGCAGTGAGAAAGTTTAGACTTAATAGTGAATAGTGTTCAATGGATGGCGCTAGTTTTATCTTTAACAAAATCGTTTTAAAACCTTTTTCAGAAACTTTTTGTAAATGCCTTTTCAATGCTTTATGTTCTAATTTGAATTTGGTTTTATATTAAATTTGGAAATGTTAAAACATTAGATAGAAATGTTATTACATTGGTTGACAATGCAAACAGTTCAATAAAAAAAACATGTACTTTGCAGGTATGCTGGGGTGGAATGGAGCGTTACAACTACTTTTAAGCTAAAATAAAACCATCCGTTCAATTCTAAAATAATGATTGTATTTATTATGTTTCATCAAAAATCCCAGTGAGTAAGTTTGAGGATGCCCAGAATAATTTGCAAAAATATACAATGGCATTAAATGTTGTTTCTTGGAGTTGATTATAAACAATTTCTTAAGCCAAACATAAAATCATTTGTTTAGTGAATATTGACTGTTACTAATTTTGCATTTGTAATCTATACAAGTGGTAGGTAAAGAATCATTTTAAAAACTTAAATATATCAAATATAGACTCCCAATTTATTGTCTTGAGTTAAGAAGCATTTTATCTCATGTGAGTATAAAATAGACATTTTTGTTTTAAGTGGAGTGAATAGTGATGTAAGCACCAATAATGTAGCCGAAATGGCTTCAGGAATTTAGTTTATTAAAAAATATAACATCACCTCACTACTTCATCTTACACAGAAATTGTAGCTTCAGTGGTATTTATGAATGTATGTAAAGGGCAGTCATATTTGTAGTTCCAGATCACTAGGAGCCTGCCAGTCCACACTTGCTGGTATGACAGGCAATTTTAAAATTAAATTTAAATCTGAGTGTAACTAGCAGGGTTGGTGAAGACTGATGTGATATAATGATTTTCAATCTTCTTTCTATGGAAATACTAATATTTATCATTTAAAGTTTTCCTTTTGATTTTGTCTTCTTGTGTTATAAGTTATGAATAATCTAAAGAGGTCATAGTACACAAAATTAAGGTGTGACAGAGCTATTGTACAGGTTGACATAACAAAGGTTTTGAGAGCTTTAAAGGACAAAATAGATCTAGCTACCAGAAACATTTAAATTGAAATTCTACTAGCAATCTCCAAGTTTTTGTAAAGGTTAGGCTAGTCTTAAACAAAGGTCTAAACAAGCCCCGCTTCGTCCTCAAAACAAGTTATAATGGGATTCTTTCCTACTTATAACCTACTTGACATAGTACCTAGGCTATATTTTCAAAAAATTTCTATATCAGCTAATTCCACATTACTTAAACTGGAAAGCTACTCAAAAAATGACCACTATACCTGCTCCCCCAAATATATTATTTAGATATACATAATGTAATTTGCTTTTATATAAATTAATAAGTTAAAATAAAATAAAGCACTAAATATGATACCTGATACCAAATCCAAAATTACTTTTATAGGAGATTTATTTTAAAAATAATGAGTGTTTAACATTACTAAAATAAAATATTAAAAAAAAATTACTTACCCACATCCATAAAAGGTGCTCCTGTTAAAAAGTAGTATTCGGTATCATGAGGGACTTTTCTCCAATTTGGATATCGAAAAGCTTCAACAGTAGTGTTCAAGACATACAAGTACACTGGCACATTGTGTTCAACCAACATTTTTGCCATCTTGTCACTAGGTGCATGATACAAGAAGTCTGACATCATCTGCATAGCAACAAATCTTATGAACAACTATAACCCTTTTTCATATTTTCTTTTTAGGGACTATTTCAATGACAACAAGTAATTTTCCACATTTCTTTACTTTTTTTATTTATTTATAATGAAATGCTGAAAATCTACTAAGCATAAATGTTTGGAATAGTGTTACTAAACATTTGTAAAAAAAAATTAAAAAAAATAAGTAAAGTATTTTCAGGGAGGAGTGGTGGTAACCGACAGTTATCAAAAGTTTCCGGATCCACTCTCACGTAGGAATTTGCCAAACCATATAATCTGCAAAACCATATGTTGAGCTGCTGTCACTTTTGGCAGTCAAAACTTTCACAACAAATAACTTGTTTTAGAGTATTTTCTCTTAACCGTTTTTACATTAAAATGAGGGAGGTTGATGACGACATGCAAACAGTATTCAGCTGTGTTAATTTGCATATGTTTACAAAATAAAAACTTTTATTTTGAAACTTGTAAGGGGATTTACGCTTGCCATGTTAGAGGATTGGATTAGTGACTGGAAGGGGCTAAATTCTTTTCTTCTGAGCCTGGACACTGCTGACATCTGTGGGGACATTAGCAAAGTTTGGTCAGGGTCCTGTTAGTTTTAAGGATGGAGGCTAGATGCTTTACCTTGAGTTTGTTTCTACAACAAGCAGTCTGGCTGAAAGATGGCAGCAGGAAACAGGTGACCCATCCGCTGCTTTGCTTTCCCAGTGAAAACTTAGTTTTGCTGTGTTTTATCATATTTGGTCAGTTAGATTTATTTTGTCGTTAAAAAGTGATTTCTGTTTCGTGTTTAGTGAATTATTCATATGCCCACAGGGTTATCTGTCAACGGCCAGTTAATTTAGTCGTGCAAAATTGGCGAGAGTCGTCAATACCAACTGGAGGAAGTTGGACCCACCTGCAAGTGTGTGTGCTACAGCCAATCACGTGGCGAACTAGGGCAAATCCACGCCTACAAGAAAAGGTTTCATCAGAATTCCTGGATCACCCCAGAGTGAATAACCAGGACCGCACCTTGTTACTAGCAGGGATCCCAAGCCTACCTAGGCAGAAAGCCATGTGCTTTTGATTTTAACCCACAACTGATCTAGCGGCGAGTTGGAAGTATTTTGATTAAGAGCATAGTTGATTAACCGTTCTACCTGTGTCTCCAATATACACACAAGAAGATATCTCTATTATTTTAATTATCTACCATGTTCAAGCATAAACATACACTCAAAGCAGCACAATAGTTAGCCCTTGTGTTTCATGATTAGAGTATGCCAAGTTTTGGAGTTGCAGTTGACGTGACAGTGACTTGTTAATTTTAATTATATTTATTGCTAATACTATAGCAGTGGGATAATTTATGGGACGGAAACTCTAGTGGTAGTGGTGGCCCCTTTGTGCAGATAGGTATAAAAGTGTACCTCAAGTATCCAGTGCCACGCTTTGGCTGGAGTAGGATGGCTTTGGTGACAACAGCCAATTAATTACCCTCCTACTCAATGTATTCACCAAGAGTCATGTTCAGGGATGTTTATTCGCCAGTTGTGGCCTCGAAACATTCGGGGCTAGCCTACTCAGCTCCACATGCCTGGGGGATTTTGCCTACCATAAGTGAAGCTAGCTGAGGACAAAGTGAAGGTAATTTAGAATAAGTCGGAGAATAGTGATGTAGTATCTTAGATGCCAACCTTAAACATTATTAAGTGGTGGAGAGTCATGAACAAGGGAGTGATTAAACTTTCCAACAAGTATTTTTAATGGTGACCTGGTGGTCTAGGGGTAAGGTGTCGGACTTTTGTGCTAGGGGTCCGGGGTTCAATCCTCGGTCCCGGCACAGATTTATCTGATTGCCAAACCCTTCCTTCACCTCTGACAAGATGTGTATTAATCACAACTTGTGAATGTGAGGAATGCCAGGCCTCCACCGTGGTTCGGATTCCACGTTAAACTGTAGGTCCTCCATTTCATCTCACAATCACCCTACCATTGCACATTAGCGTAAGTGCGTATAACCCGAACGGGTAGTAAGACGCGGTGCTAATAATAATAATAAAGTATTTTTAATGACCTTTCTCTAAGCTTAAAAAAAAAAATTATTTTATAATTTATGGTGGCCAGTAATAAGAAGATACAAGTGTGAATATAAATATTTTAATTTATTATTTTATATACTATAATATCCCTTGTTGCCACAGGCATGAAATATTTTTTTTTATTTAATCCATCAAGATTTGAGCTTTTGTAAAGTTGTGATTGTATTATTGGCAGCAGGAAAACAACCGAGTCAATGCTCGTATAGTTCATGAACATAATTGATCATACATTTGTAGCTGATGATTTTCGTACGTCCATCACAGACTCTGCCTTAAAATGAGTGGAGAGTAACCATGGGCAAGACACAATTCCTGGATAGATTAGTGGTTAGAGCATTGGCATACTAAACCAACGGTCCAGGGTTCAATTCGCGTGTCCAGACGACATTTTTCAATTTAATGAATATAATTTTACTTAAAAGCTGGGCCGATCATACCAATACTGAGATTAGGCCAATCACTGATGCAGATCATTTGGTTAATTTTATTTTAAATATTACAAAGATAATATGCAGTATTTAAAAAAAAGTGTTCGCATGAGTCATTTAAAGTGTTTACTTTTACAACTCACCCCCCTCCCTCACCCCCCAATTAGTTCTATCCTCTCGTTATTGAAAGAAATAACTGTTTACTTGAAGTTCAGTAGCAGCTTACCTCCCTCTCCTAGCAATACAACAAAGGTCAAGGCTATCTTCCAAGAACTTTATGATTAGTCACTAGTACTTAACATGTGTAGCCTGCTAACAACAGATCAGTTTTAAGAATCAGTGAACCAAATGTCAATAATTGGTGTATCGATTGTGCCAGTATCGGCCGATGCTCAGATTGGTAATGGCCCAGCCCTTATTTGATTATTATTTTAGAATTATACAGTAATTCTTTGGGAAGTATTATTATAAGCGTTATTAACACGTTTTATTGATAATATAGTAATAGTTTGAAAATAATAACTATTTTCACATTAGTTACTTTCAACCAATGTTTTCAATAAAAATCTTCTCGAGATCAGATACCACCACTCCTATGGCTAATATGAACTGTAAATAGGAGGATGCAGTTGACCAAGAAAATATCTTATATCTATAATATCCTATTATTTTTAATACTATGATGTTCTATTTCAATGTATTATCATAAAAATAATTAATTGATACTAATGTATATTGTCATTCAAAAAATATGTTTTAAATTAATTTTTAGTATTAGTAAATGTTAATATAAAGCTAAAGTGCTTAAACAAACCCTTAAAATATTGATATTAATTGCTACTTTAAATATATTTGATATATCTCAAAATTTTCCAAAAATAAAATTATGATTATTAGATTGGTTCCAAATTTTATTTTCAAACAAGGTCCATAAATAGGTTGATTTTTAAAAATATTACTTTAGTAAAATTAATTAATTTCTATTATTGTGATTAGATTTCAGTATACAAATAAAATAAATAAAACACCTTTTGATCCAACATTAACTACAGTAGTGTCTCAATAATCCGACCTTAGGTTATTCGACATTTTGTATAATCCTACATATCCTCATCACATTCAATTTACTTTGGCGGTGAAAAACTGAAAGACAGAAAAACAATGAAGAAATGTTAATATAGAAAGGTGAGTGAAGCTTTGTTCTTATAGTTCACACAGTACTTGAATAAGGGCATGCCTATCACAGGTGAAAAATTATCGGCAAATTTGGAAGAAGTTCTGAAATTTAAAGCAGAATTTCATTGTCTCATTGACAATGAAGGATTATCAGGTGAGCAGATATAATTATAACTGTGATGAGACAGGCTTAAATTATAAAATGCTGCCTTCAAAAACTCTAGCTTCCTGGGCTGAAGAATCAACTCCCGGGTGTTAACAAAGTAAGGAAAGAGTTAGGATTCTAGCCTGCAGTAACGCTACTGGTAACCACAAACTAAAACTTTTATTTATTATTAAGACCAAAAAACCACGCGCTTTCAAAAATCTAGCTCCTACTGCTCTTCCAGAAATGTATAAGAACCAAAAGAATGCATGGCTGGATTCAAAAATTTTTCAATGAATTTGTTCAGTCAGAAGAACAATTTTTGAAATCGCTAAATTTACCAAGGAAAGTAAACCTTGTCCTTTATATTGCTTCATCTCATCCTGATGAGAATGAATTGAGAAGTGGGAATATTAGAGTAATTTTTCTTCCTCCTAATATCACCTCATTGTGTCAGCCCATGGACCAGGGTGTGCTTGAAGCGTTAAAGAAAAGATATCGTCTTAAGTTTTTAACTATGCTCATTGAGGCGATGGAGATGGTATGCTGGATAAGCTAAGGAAAGTCAACCTAAAAGATGTTATTTATTGGATTGCACAATCACGGGAGGAAATTGAACCTCAAACTCTAGCAAGATCACGGAGAAGGTTTCTTTCGGAAGAGGAAAATAAACAAGAAATGTTACGAGAAAATTGTGATAACCTGCTACCATTGTTACAACAAATTCCCGCCTGTGAAAAAGTGAATGAAGAGGATATACAGGATTTGATGGAGAAAGACGAGCAACAAGACTGACTGCATCATAGCTCTAGTGAATCAATATGACAATGCCAATGAAAATGATGAAGATAATGACAGTGGTACCGAGCCGGGACTAGACAAATCAAAGAGAGTGAGTCATATTGAAGGGGTCAAGGCTCTTGATATGGCACTGTCTTACGTTGAGTAGCAAGGGGGGGGGGGGGAGAGGGGGCACCGCTAATGATGTCATGTTAATAAAACACTGATGTGATATTGATGCGAGAAAGAGAAACAAAGCTGGGAAACAAATTTCAATCACTTTTTTTTTTAAACTGTGACTTTTGAATTTTGCATACATGTACAATAATATAAAAAATATTTGAATTTAATTACAGGTACCACCCAGAGTAATTTTAAATCCAAAGTTTTGTTTAGTAAATTAAAAGTTCTGTAAATTATTGCATTAGAGTACTTAGTGTATTTGTACTGTTGAATAATTACGAACAAACTTTATTTCATACCTATTCTGCACTTCTATTTACAGTAATTTGGATTTGTTTTTCTGCCCTTCCTCATCCTCTTTCACCTGTTTCCGTATTATCCAACATTTCGGTAATCCGACCACCTGTCTGTCCCGTTTAGGTCGGATTATTGAGACTCTACTGTATTGATAAATCTAAAAAGTGTGAAACAAGATAAATTTTGTTGAAAGTATCATGCAGATTTTTTTTTAATGATAAGTGAAATTCAGCAATGCGTAGTTTAACTTACATCAATGTAGCGGTCACGAACAAAGTCTGTGTTGTTTGGATCAGGCCAATGGGTATACATATATTTGATAGCATTATATATACCAATTGGATTAAGGGTATAGTTGTAGCGTAATACCAGCTCCTTCACTTTTTGGTCAAAAAAATGGTTGTCCACAATGTAGCCTCGGTTGGCCAAGCTGTCATTTTGGTCTGCACAGAAAAAAGAGAGAGAGCCAAATTAAATAAGTGTGTGTTTATTCATAAGACAAATCAATATAGTATTCATAATATACTAGTATGTCAAAATACACAAACATAATCGATTTACACACACACACACATAAAATATTTTATTCTATTTTATTCATTTACACAAGTGTATTTAATGGTTTAATCCAAAGGATAGAGGTAAGAACAGATAGAGGCTATACACCCACAATAGTTTGGAAAGAGTATTAAAAAAACCACATAAAAACCAAATGGGAGAAAAAAGAGGAAGAAACAGAATTGGAGAAAAAGGAGGATAAAGAGGGATTGGTGGAGAAGAGAAGGGACAGAATGGAGAGAAAAAGAGGAAAAAAAGGGTATGGGAAAGAGAGGTAGGGAGAAAGAGAGAAAGGTGATGGGTAAGGCAGCAGAGGATAAAGAGAGGGAGGGATAAAGAGAAGGGAAAGAGAGTGATGAAAAAGACAGAGGGAGAAAGAGTATGGGCGAGAGGGAGAAATAGTATGGGAGAGAGAGAGGGAGAGAAAGAGAAGATATAGGATAGGGAGAAATGGAAGGGGAGAGAGGCAGAGAAGAAAGTTGGGAATGATGAGATAGGTGAAGATTAAAGGGAGTTAAAAGGAAGTGGGAAGAAAGGGAGTTAAAAGAAAAGTGGAAGAAAGGGAGTTAAAAGAAAAGTGGGAAGAAAGGGAGTTAAAAGAAAAGTGGGAAGAAAGGGAGTTAAAAGAAAAGGGGGAAGAAAGGGAGTTAAAAGAAAAGGGAAAGAAAGAGGGTTAAGGAAAGTGGGAAAAAGGGCGTTAAAAGGAAAAGGGAAGGGAGTTAAAAAGGAGTAGAAAGGGAACTAAGCAAATAAAAAAAAGTAAAGAAACGCAGGTCTGGAGAGGCAGTGAAAGATAAAGGTTTGGATATTATTTATTTATCAATAATCTACAAAGCTAACATTTATTTAGTAGTCAATTATCAGCCTAAGTTTTAAGCTTACAGTACTTTTTGCTGTTAAAAATTAACGAGTTTAAAGACATGATTAGTAACTGTTGTTATTATCATTATTGACAGTTTTTTTCTCTTATTTTCATATTGTATTTACTAATAATCAGCCTCAGTGGCTTCAGGACCCAATCTTTGTAGATTCAAACTTGGCCGAGGTTGATGAATTTTTACCAAGCAGTGAAAATCCGACAATTTCCTTCAGAAGGGAAGTAAAGCCGTCGGTCCCATCTCAATTGTGGCATGTAAAATATCCCTGGACGGTAGCTTTTTGGCCAAATTTGTAGGTACTTTCTCTCTTACTTATAAAAATTTAATGCGGAAAGCCATAGGAAACAACAAAAATTCGAGGACTTCCCTAGTACACACGCTTTCTCCAAGTTGGTGTGTGCGGGCAAAACTAGCTTGCCAGATAATTGAATGAATGCATTGCTCCAGATGGGTTGGAAACACATCAAGACCAATCTTTGGGTTGTAGACTCATTATGATAACTATTTATTAATAATAATAGTTATGTGTTAACATAATTGACCACCAAATAGGTGTGTGTGTGTGTGTGATGATTAACAAAATGGATTAAAAAGGTTTTTAAAAAAGCAGATAAACCCTGTGGCTCACATAGAACCTGAGTTAAGGCAACTTTTAATGTTATAAATTTTCAAAAAATGTTTTTACTCATTTTTCTCGATTGGTCATTAAAGTATACAGAATAACATTTTCATATTTTGCAATAATAAGGCCTACAGATATGCTAAATAAAAATGTATTTATTTCTGATTATAAATGTAATTACTAAAGATGGGTCGAATCCACTATTTCTCGAATCCAAATCTTGAACCTGAATCTACATTTTATTTTCGAATCTCAAATATTGAATCCGAATCCTAGAAAATTGTTAGAAATTTTAATGATTTACGAATAGACCTACATTACACAATATAGGCCCAAGTTGTAAATTAAGATTTATTTCGATCATGCTTTCAATTTTAACTAACCCCAACCTCCCCTCGCAAAATACTGGTTAAAATCCAGCCAAATTAAACAATCTACTTTCATATTATTGTTTAGAAATCAAATCAATCAAAATTTGAGTGTATTTAAGTTATTTTTAAAAGTGTTGATAGAATGAGTTAAGTTTATAAAAAAAAAGTGAAATAAACAAAATGATTAGGTCTAGTTACCTTTTTATCAACTTTAATCATCTTGAGGTATTATTTAATTTTATAAGAAAACTAAATTAAAAATACAAACATAAAAAACGAGACTAAAACAACATGCTTAGCAATTAAACATACATTCTTTTATATATATTATCTATTTAAAACACGAACATATTTTCGACTATTGCAATATGTTCATTCCTATTTTATTAGGCAAGACTGCATTTGAATATTTTTACAATTACTTCAATAATTTATATTTGAGAAAAATAATAAACTCTTAGTTAAAATCAATTTAAAAACCAATTATGGAATTAGCAAGTCGTTATTTGATTCTTAGAACTCAATAGCACTTACTCAGTGATCAGATTACCTGAATCGATTTTAAACAATCAATATACAATACGTAGGCATAAATAAACAGTTTTAACAGTGTCTGTCGACAGTATTTATTTTTCATGAAACTCAACAAAATATCTAACTTAAGGATCATAAGAAATAAATTGGGGTTCTTTGCATAGTTGTAGATAATTAAAACCAGTTGAGTAGTAAGAATTAAAAGTCATGTTTATTTAATCATCACTCAGGCTGCTGGAAGTAAACATATGTCATTGCGGCTGACTTCCTATCATGTGTAGTGTATTCTTATTTTTCTTAAAAAATAGCCGTAATTTATTTTATTTATTTCGAGTTTATTTGTAATTCTAGTTTTGATTTTCAGTTTTTGAAGAACTTTAATGTGTTCATTAAAATAGTTAAAAGATTGTCCGTGAGGTGAAAGTTTCAGAAGTGAGCATGCGCTGAAACGGTCGAATCCAAGTTTCCCATAGAGGTGTAAGGGTAGGGTATTAGGCAAGTAAAATTTTCTAAGCCTAACAATTTTTTTTAATATGATTTTATTCATGTTTATCTCTTTTGTCCGGCAAAATAATGATTACGGATTAAGTTGTGCTTTTCAAGTAGGTCTAACTTAGTAATTTTTGAATTCAAAATATTATGCTTTGTTTATGAGGTGAAAGATTCAACCATCGAAACCAATAAAACACCGAATCCTTGAATACTTGTCAGGTTTACAGTGGATTTGGGGGGCCCATTTCTAGTAAGTACTCTAAATCAACATGAAAGATTGGGAATTGGGCTTATTTATTTAATATGAAATACAAAAGGACCTTAAAATTGAGAAAAGTTGGATACTTTAGACTTATTTAAAAATGAACTTGAATAAATTTGATTAACCAGTAAAACTTACAAACAAGTGTAGAAGCCTCTTGGGTGGTTACACCACTCATGTAACTAAGACCTCTGTTAAATTTTTTATTTTGAACCAGGTATTCGGCTGTGTGGTCCAAAAAGTGCCAGTCTATTTGCCGCCATCCTTCATACCAATGTTCATCTGGCACAGAAAAATTCCCATCTAGGACAGGGCCCCAGGGGAAAAGGCCTACTTGTGGCTAAAACATCAAATTATTCACAAACATGTCAGTAAGGTTTTATCCATTACAGTTAGTGACATTTCTATCAAAATGTAATATAAAACATTCATTTAAAAACTAAGTATGTATGAATGAACATTTAATTTGAGGCAATTTATGGATGGAAATGGTATGGGACCAAGGAAATGTTTTAAATGTTTACTATTATAAAAGTTGAAATATAATTTGAATCATTAACTTACTTGATTAAATTTAATCAACAAAGCCCACATCAACATTAAATAGTTTAATTCTAGTAACACTAATACAAAATTTAATCATTAACAAATCAAAACTTAACTCAAAAGATAGAATTATTAGGTAATTTATTTATCAATGCCTGATAATCATTGCCTTCAATAAAGCGAGCTAGCCTGCTTTGGTGACACATTTTTGGCCCGCATGGTCTAAGGCGCTACTCTCACAATAGACTAGACTTCCAAACACAGGTAGATCGGGGTTTGATCCGAATTGAGTGCATTGAGGGTGGTTTTCCCTAAATGGTTTTCCACTATCCCTTCACACAAATGCAGGTGCACTTCCTCTAAATTAAACCTTCCCAACCCCTAACACATTAGTATAATTATTACATAGGGGTATAGCCCAACCGGATAGTAAGAGAAATGCTGTGACCAAAAAAAATAAAATACTAGTTCTGATTTGAGATTAACGTAAACATACTCATTTCTTCTAAACAAAACTTACTAACTAAGGTATTCATTTAAGGTTAATTTAATTATGATAATTTTTAACCAAGTTTTTGATTCATTAATTTACTCACGTTCTTAGTTTTGAGTTATATGTATTAAATTAAATGCATCAAGTAGGATTTAATATGTAATTAAATAAATATGATAGGAATGTAGAAAAATAAAGCACAAAAAAAGCCACCCCCTTCCCCCAATCCCTCAGCCATTTACTGGCCCTTGATGGGAGGAGTTGACCCCCCTATGTGGGACCACCAGTGTCATTGGAGGATGTTAAAAACTCAGTCTTAGATATAACCTTGGTTTACCAAAGCATTGACCCTAAATTTTCCAGTGGGGACCACGTGGTAAAGTCCTAACCAGCTATCCACGGCTGTGCCCAGGCACGCACTACCAACCACTTAATGTGTGGGGATTAAGGACCCTTTTCTTACTCCACACAGATAACTCTAGAGAGATTTGGCCACTCAGCCCCATGACCAGCCATATAACTGACCAGCCAAGTGAGAACGACGTTGCCCAAGGCCCACCAATATGGAGGTACTTTGTAGAGGTTTTGGGCAAGTCAATTTGAGGTATGCTGATCTATTATTTCCTACTTTCTTCTACACAGAGAGCCCCCAGGTTTAAGCTTACCACCACAAAAAAAAGAGCCATTCATACAGCCGACTTACACCCACACAATAACTGGATAGTACACATTGAGCAAGAACAAATAAAGTAAAGAGCTCTCAAAGAGGAAGGCATCTTTTTCTGGTGTGACTGCGGTAAAATTGCAAGGCATCTTTTTCTGGTGTGACTGCGGTAAAATTGCAAGCCATCTTAGCTAAGCAGCTAAACAAGGAAGAAGAAGGCTTTGATGTTTCTAGCTCCAACAAGGATACACTCCTAACGAACCTAATATGCCTATATGAGCCATTTGCTTGGAAACAAAGCAGGGCTTTGATCGATATTTAGAATTGGATACTGTTTATGATGGCCAGGACTATATATTGCTCCATTTGAGCCATCGGGGCCTAAATGCTGATGAACAGATTGTTCATTAGCATCAGCCCAGGCCGACTTTTATCCTCCGTTAAGGGGTGTGAAGGTAGTGGTTAAAGTAGCACCAAGTACATGAGCTTGAATGAGTTGAAAGAAGTGTTTTGTAGAAAGGGATAGTTTTCGAAGTCAACCACCTTGTGAGCAATCGATAAAAGGGTCATAAATTAAAGATTTGTCAGGATAAAGAAATAGTAAAATTCGTAAAATGGGTAATTATTCTATTGTGTATATTTGTTTATCACAGTTTAATTTCAGTACTGGCATGCCAAGAGTCACAGGTTTGATTCAGGTGTACAGGTGTCAATTTTTAATTTACAGATATTTATAGCTTGTTATATGGTTGGAACTTGAAAATTCCCATAGTTTGATAAAGAACCATATCTACGTGATGGTACTATAATTGACATCGGAGATGTCCTATTTTCTAAGTATATTAAAAGGTGTGAATATGTTTGAAAAGAGAATGATGCATTTGACATACGAAGTTTGGCCCCAAATACATCATCTATGGCAAAGTATAAATTTAAATGGATTTGGGAATTGATTCTGATTTTTTCAAAAAGGAGCCAACTTAATTACCTTTTACAAGAGATTAAAAGATTTGTTTGAACAACATAATTATAAAAATGTTGAGTGATTTGTGAGTACCTGGAACTCTGCATTTCCCAATTCAAAGAAGCTGCGTCCTTGTTTTAGACAGTTTACCAATTTCCAGGACGATTCAATGGAACAGCCAAGAATTTGGCCGTACACCCTACTGGTATTCTGAGCTCTATACCGATCCACAATCAGAGCCCAGTCTGATAGTGCTGATCCACTCTACAAAACAAATAAATATTTCTTATAAGCACAACATTTCAAATATGCTTCAATTTTCTACTTTTTTTCCTCAAGATTATCATATTTTAAGTATGGATATTCTTAGTATTATGTATAATTTTTATTTAGTAATACAATTTATAAATGGGTTTAAAATGACAATTTACAAGAGTAGTAAGAGGATACATTAGAGAAAATAAATCATTATTTGAATGGCGGAAGAATATAAAGCCAAATTTGAAATAAAAAAAACCTTTTAGAACACAGATCTGAGGGTCAAATCAGAAACCAAAGCACTCTAGCACCGAAAAATGTATAAAGACATAAAAAATTATATTCTAAACTTTTAAGCTTACCTGAGCTATAACTCTGGTTACAATGTCTCTTGTACGTGGAGCAACCATAAGAAGTCCTGCACTTGCAGCTCCAGCATCAGGACCAAATAGTGTGATAGATCGACGGTCACCATTGAAGAACTCAATGTTATCATAGACCCAACGCAAAGCCATAGCCTGATCTAGCATGCCATAATTCCCAGGTGAGTTTGCATCTCCTGTACTCAGAAATCCTTTAAGCATTTGATAAAAGAAAATTTCAGTTAATTGACTATAATGGATTACTTTGTTCACTATTAATTTAGTTAATATTTGAATCAAAAATTATTTCTTTAATAAATCAGATTGTCTTACATATCAAAAAATGTAGTTGTTAATTTGTAGCACAAATTATCTTAGCTAGTTGAAGATATAAAAACCCTTAAAGGTAAACAAATGAACAAAAAAAAAATCATATACGAGAAACAATTACTATGTTTTTTTTATGAATAATCATGCTAAACCTTAATTCAATACACTTTGTGTTCATTTCTAAAATCTAAGGATGTGTATGTTAGCATTAAGATTGAAATTTTATTTATTTATTTTTTCGGCACGTCTTACTATCCATTTAGGTTATACGCTTATGTACTAACTAGGTTAATGGTTTTAGGGATTAAGGAGGTCATATTTATAGGAAGTTTACCAACAGTTGCGTGGCGGGAGAGTGGGCGAGGCCACCAAATTGGTTACATAAAATTAACTAGTGAAAGGTCATGTAATTGATGTTAAGAACAGAACAATTTGACCTTTATAGTAGAATTTATACAGCTGTTAAACAACCAAATGTTTCAATGAGAGATAAATGCTAGAACGCACAATTATATATACTTTCTCATAAAGTTAATTATAGTTTGTCGCAAGATCTTCAAAAACCTATCATCAGAAAAATATCCTCAAATTATCTTTTTTTAGAAAAAAAACAACAAACATTTCTAATTTTAATGTAGAACACTATCCAGATATCTATTTTAACAAAAATAAAGTTAAGAGCTATTTAAAAAAATTCCTTTCACTTTCACTGCTACTCAAAGATTCTTAAAAGAAGAATTATTTTATGTTCCTGTGAATCCTGAGAGCTACCCGGTTAAATGTGTATGTGATTTAAAATTAGTGTTTGAATGTGTGTGTAATTACTTATAATATAGAAGACAGAAGAAAGAAAGAAAGATGTCACCTTTGTGCATTGGATTATTCCCACATTTTTCCTCTTTCCCTTAAGTTGTTGGCTTTCTTCATTAAGTTTACAGTTATTAATTTTTTTTTTGTCAATTTCCATTATTATAAAATTAAGGATGACATGCAGTGGACCTAATTTCATAAGACCTCAAGTTTAGGAGCTATGACTTTAGGTTTTATAAAATTAGGTCCAGTGAAGTTAGGTCTTTTAAAGTTTAGGTCTAGTGCCTTTAGGTCCAATGCTTGTTTGAACAGTTAAGGATATTTTAAAGTAATCTATTAAATATTAATTTTAGGTCCAGTGCTTTTAGGTATAGTGAAATTAGGAGCTATAAAATTAGGTGCAGTGAAGTTATGTCTTATTAAGTTAGGTCTTATCGGGTTTAGTTCTTATAGCGTTTAGGTTTTGTGCCGTTAGGTCTTATAAAGCTGGGTGTAATAAATTATAACTTTGGGAGAGTGTAATTCACCATTATAGACTCTGAGAGCTATGGTTCCAGAGAAGGGGGTGATGGGTTCAAGTAGTTGGGCGTAAGATAGAGAGGTTTAGTGTGGAGGATGTAATCAGAATAGGATGGTTGCATCAGCATTCGCCTGGAGAGAGAAAATGGATATACCTATACACCTTTAAATTGTTAGCTATGGTGGGTGGGAGGGTATAGGGAGTTTAAGAAGTTGGGTGTGGGAAAGGAGGGGAGAAGGAGTCAGGGTTGAAGGAATAGGAGGAAGGGGCAGGAGGATGTAAGCAAAGGGGAAAGGAGTAAATTCACTGTTATAGGGTCTGGCTGTAGGTTGTGAGAAAGGGGGTCAGAATGAGGAGTTATTGATATGGGCTCGAGTTGCTAGGAGCAACAGGTGCCAGGGATTTACCGCTATGAGTTTGAGTTGTTAGGAGTACCGGGGTGTTGACTACGAGGGTAAGTTACTGTTATGGGGACCGGGTGTTGGGGATGTCGGGACGTCGTGTTTGAGGGGTGTCAGAGCATCAAGGGTAATTCACCATTATGGGCTCTATGGTTCAGGGCAAAACCGGTCAAAAATAACGTTAATAGTAATAATGGGAATTCTGCTGCAAAAACTGGTGTGTCAGGGAAGAAAGGAAAGTTAAAGCAAGAAATTCCATAACTTTACAAGTAAACAAGGGTAATTTACTGTTATGGGGTCAGGGAGTTGAGGATGTGGTGTAGAGGAAGTATTTGGAATAGGTCAAGTGTATCGGCATTCACCTGTAGAGAGAATGTAAATTCATTGCTGGATGTGGGGAGTTCGTCATCATGAGGATGCGTTGTTGGGCTTAGGGGTCTGGCTCCACTAGTGATCTCTATACTATATTGGATGGACATAAACACAGTCCTTGCAACAGACCAAATCGTGACGCTAAGTTTGTTGTCTGCTTGCTAGCGAGGGGGAAAACTTATGGTTTCTTTCAATGTTCTTGTGCCAAAACGTGTCTCTCGTGAATAAAAGTATTTAAAAAAAAAAGTGAAGTGTTATACCCCACTTGACTAAAGACACATTTACATTAAGGGATATACAATTCAATTTTAAAGGTAATATTGTACAAATAAGAATAAAATCTTGTATTTATTAAAATACGTAGCTGAAGCTCATGATGTTTACATTTGCCCAAGACTATAATATATTTAAAATGGGTTATTAGCTTATATAATGGTTTCAGAAATAATATTATATTTAAAGTTTGATATCTAAAATGAAAAAAGGTAGCTTCAAACTTAATTACATTTGATTGAATGACAAACTGTGTAGTAGTTTAACATTCAAATTATCATTTAGGTTATAGGCTTGTATGAAGCATTACTATATTACAATATAATAAAGTTGGCTCTTAGCTTGTATAGCCTATTGCTTTCAAAAGCCATATTATATTTAAGTCACTAACTATAATGAAATAAGTTAGCTTAAAACTTAATTACATGTGTAGTAGTTTTACATTCAAACTATCATTTAGGTTATAGGGCTTGTAAGAAGTACTATATTACAATAAATTTAAAGTTGGCTCTCAGTTTGTATATTGCTTTCAGAAATCATATTATATTTATGTTCTATAACTATAATGAAATAAGGTCGCTAAAAACCTGGTTACTTTTGTTCGAATGACAAACTTTCTCTAGAAGTCTTATGTTCAAACGACCATTTAGCTTATAGGCTTGTAGGAAGTCCCTATTTTAGCTTAAATCGACTTATTTAAAGAAACGGGTCACGAGTTTTGAACTTAGTTATGCTCTTCAAACCCTTTATTAACCCATTTATTTCGTTTAACTAACCATACATTGATATATCTAATATATTTAAAAAAATTAGCGAATGATGTTGAAATGCCACATTGCCTTGTAGTGTGTAAGAGAGCAATACCCGAACGTTTCCTTCTCTCTTACACAATGGTGTGCAGACGACAGCTCGAAAATTTTAGTCACAGATGTCCATCCAGCGATATTATAGATATCAATAGGCTCCACCTCTGCTTATAAGGTATAGGAGTGGCCATCTTTCATTTTGGAGGCAGCCATCTCGGATTTCCAGTATTTTGGAGGGCATTTTGCCCCAAAGTGATTAATTAGGGCAATTAATAATAGGCCCTAATGTTAACATACTTTGGCTTTCAATAAAATAAAAAACTCACATTTTATAAAAAGTATATATTATATAGGCCTACCTATTTATTTGATTGATGCGGCTCTCAAGACTTTCGACTTTTGTCGGTTAAAATATAATATATATAATATGCATTTTAATAAGAATAACTCATTAATTAACTCAACAAATAAGTGAAGTTTGCTAATGGAATTAGATTAAGCTTGTAAAATACAAGTATCCAATAATGAGATTTGCTTTGTTCCTTCAATAACTGCAATGTAGCCTGCACTGGTAATCGAATGATTCAGACAATAGATGAATTGTTGGTGATGGAGAGACCGGGTTCAAATGCCAGTCAAGTGTACTGAGCTGAGGGTTAGTTTAAATAAATTGTTTCTGATTCTTCCTCCACACAAATGAGAGTACATTTCCTCTAAATTCTACATTTCTCTTTCTTACACCATTATGTAAATATGTGGATAACCTGAGCATGCTAGTAAATCCGTGATACAGGTGACATAAAAAGATGGGCCATGATTATTGCACAGTAAAATTTTCTTTTTTGTTAATATTTATGTCTCTACAGTAAATTGTTAATATTTTTTTTATTTTAAATATAGTGAAATACGCGAAGAAAGTATAAGTAGACAAATAAGTGGGAAAAAAACTCCTAGCATACTTGAACAGGATAAATAAATATTAAGTTCCTAGATAAAAGCCGAGCATGTCAGTCGAGATTATTAACATTGAGGCAATCCTGCAATCATCTTACTTCGCGTTAGCACTATCAGGATTTAATTTTACATTTTAAAATGAATGAGAAAGAAGACTTTAGTGGAAGTGTTCCCATATTTGCTTGAAATGAGAGTGATAAATTATCTATTTAAAAATGCCTCGGTACGCTCGGACGAGATTCTAATCCCAAATCCCAACTTCCTTGTCAGCGGCCAACTAGTTTAGTTGAGCTTGACATTATTCCATATTCCAAGTGTTGTGGCCATATTTATTAGAGCACTTTATCTCGAAAGGTATGTTTTATATCTCGATTTTCAACTCAAACCATTCATAAACATTGAAACAGCTATCGTAATCCAAGACGGTTAGCAAATAAAAGATAAATGGGAGGCACCCTTTCTTACTTGTCGAGCGCGATACACACAGCAGGATTTGAACTCTGACCTTCCATTGCTCAGAAAACTATACCATACAAGACAGACGCCTTTTTCTGTGTTCCTATCACTGTGTTAAAAAGAATTTTGCCTTAGGACTTATGATGGCATGCCATATAACATTATGTTTTGTGAATTTAGGTCTTGTGCCTTTATGTCCACTGCCTGTTTGAACAGTTAAGGATATTTTAAAGTAATCTATGAAAATATATGAAAAATGAATTTTAGGTCCAGTGCTTTTAGGTCTAGTGAAGTTAGGAGCTATAAAATTAGGTGTAATAAAGTTAGGTGATATGAAGTTAAGAAATTTAGTTTAGGTGTTGTGACTTAACCCTTTGAGTGCCAAGAGAAATGACAAAAAAACGTGCTAAAAGTGCCAAGCTATTTTCCTGAAAAATGCAGGAGTTTGTTTAAATTTTAATAACTCATTAGTCTATGAACTTCTTGCACTCAAATTTTTACATAAACTAGCTAACATGCTTGCCAATCCGATGATATAATTATACATATACTTTTTTAATTTTTAAATATAATAAAAAAATCACTAGCCAAGATATTTTTAAAAAAATTTTTTACTGTTTTATTTAACATTAATTTTTAAGCATTGAAAATTTAAATAGCTTGAAATAGAATAAATCACTGAAAAGAACATAAAAAACCGAGTAAATAACAAAGTTTACAAAAAAAAAAACTTTAGATTTTACGCTAAAATTGGGTTATGCATAGCAGCCGTTTCAGTGACCATCAACTTTAGCAGGGTTATAGTAAAACAAAGTCTAGAATAAATAATTGGGTTGGAATCAGAAGGGGACGGTGAGAGGACTTCAAACCTGGTACTTTTGCATAAATATGAAGAGGTTGGGGTGGATTATCCTGATCTTCAAAATTTATTTCATCCCTTTAGGAATAACTAGTATTCACACTCGTGTCATCAATGTCATCTGCCACTCCTACTTGATCCGATCTTTCAATTTCACTATAAAAAAATTCCTGTTCAGTTTCATTATTTACAAATTCAGAATCAGTGCTTTCAGAATGACAAACAAATTGATCACTCTGGGTTGAGCTGTCAATAAATATTGCAAGTATTTCTGTGTCTTGAATCACAGCTTTCCTCTTAGTAGCCATGTTTACAAACAAGGCCAAAGATAAAACTCATAAAGTAAAAAGTTATAAAATAATTTTCAGGTTCGATATATCGCAAAGACAAATAAAAGTAGCTTGAACATACGAGAATGCAATGGAAATAAAATCTACTCTATCTGTTGACTTAATACTGAACTAAGAGCTCGAAAACGAGGGATCGCTGTGAGCGACGCTGGCAAGTTTAGCAGATATTTCGTGCATCGCTCTGAGCGACGTTGGCACTCAAAGGGTTAAAGTCTTATAATTTTAGGTCCACTGCCGCATGTCCAAAATTACAAGATGAAAAGAAATTAAAGGAGTTAAAAAACAAGGTACTTAGGAAGATATTTGGTCCAAAAAAGGATGAAAATACTAGGGAGTGGAGGGGGTTACATACCCTGTACTCATCACAAAACATTGTTAGAATAACCAAATCTCACAATTACGGTGGGCAGAACATGCAGCGCGAATAAATCAAAAATAGTGTTCAGTGTAGTGAAACCTAACGTGAAGACACTAGTGGGTACAAATGGGAGGTTAATTTTTGAATAGACATGAAAGAGATGGGGTATTAAGAGGTAAACTGGATAGAACTAGCTCAAGATAGGGGTAGGTTGCGTACTTTTGGAAGTGCGGCAATAAGCTTTTGAGTTCCTATAGCCATAGAATAAATAATACTATTAATATAAAGTTTTTAACTCTCTTTTTCTATCATGGTGTGTAAATCTAATGATATAAATCTTATCGAAAAATGAAATGTCTGGTGTCTTTGAAAAAATATTTCACTTTATTTTTAAATCAATTATTATATTCTTAAGTCTTTTAGAATGAATCACAACAAATAAACAAAGATTTATGCTAAGCAAATTAAAAAAACTATTAGAGAATTTTTTTTAACATCTTGTACATTACAATACGTGTCCCTACTAACTCAAGTTTAGACATTTAATCTAGGATGGCAGAAACGAGCCACTATAACAAAATAAAATAAAAAAGTAAAGTAAATTAGAGCAAACATTTTAACATTCTGTATGAAAATAAATCCACAGTTACTTGAAAAGTATGAGTCTTATGTTTATAGTGTACATAGCGTATTGCAACAGAAATACTAAAAAAATTTTATTGGTAAATTATAATTGCCCTCTGATTAAAAGTTTTACAGACAAAAGATTGTCTAATTGAACTTATTAACAAATTTAAAGAAGAGATAATTATAAGAACTATTAATTGTTAGTATTTTTACATGTATTTTGTTAATTTCAAATATTATTAACACTCTTGACACCATGCCCATCAAATTTATGGGTGGCCGTTCTTACGAATTTCGCCGAGCCCATCAAGTCTATGGGGTCTTGAATTTAAATCAGCATAATATCTTTGCTTGTGTTTTCTATGTGTTTGGTTAGTGCTATGCATTCCTTGGACTGTTAGTTCCGAATGGTGGTCATAAATGGTATTTCACAGGTCATAGATGGCATTTCGCAGAACATCTAAGTGGAGTTTTTATAACTAGAACAACCCTGAATTTAACCCTACAAGTAGCTCAAGTTCATTGATTCTTAGGGCAAAAAAAATAGCATCTGCTTCTGTTCTGTGTTCGTGCTGCGTAACAATGGTGAGAAAGTTTATCTGATAAGAAAGAGCAGAAATAGTGACTTTAGCTGATGATAAGACGAAATGAAGATGAAATAGTGATATAGGGGAAATAGTGATAAAATATAGAATACAATGCTGTTCACAAAAGTAAAGCTAATTATAGTGCCTATTTTCGCAAACGTCAGACATGAAAATATTATTTTATATTATAGGGCCTAAATGTATCTTCAATTATGAATAATGTGTGTTTGAATGGTAAGAGCTTGAATGATTCATTATATATAGGTTATTATAATTTCTAATATATAAAATATGGTACATTGTGATATTATCTCGCGGGTAAGCCTATAGTCAATCAAATATAATTTTATAGTAAATTTATTTACATATCAGGTAGCATTTAGAATTTGGATTATTCATTATGAGCCATATGCCTATTTTATTGTATACAATGACACTTATCACCTAACTCTACATAACCAGCTTATTGTGAGTTTATCGTTTATTATTTGTATGACTTTGTTTATGCCTTTTACACAGTACTTTTACTCAGAACCCTAATAAAATCACTTTACAAGATATTACACCAGATTAAAATTATTCAGAATAAAGAAGAATGTAGCTCAAAACTGTCTTTGAACTTTTAAAATCTAATGTGTGGCTGTGGAGAATTTTTTTTTTCTTTAATCCCTAAATTGGCTGGTTTCTGCAGTAAGTACATAATCTTGGCCCGGTACTTATAGAGTTTAAAATAGTAAAAAGTTAAAGCTTGAGTTTAAGTATGGTTTTATACCTAAAAAATAAAATTTAATAATTATGGTCATACCCAAAGCTCCTAGCCGATAGTTAATGGTAACAACTACTACTTTGTAGAAAGAAGTCATAATATGGCCAGGGAATGTATTGGAAGCTCCCTTGACAAACTCTCCTCCATGGATATACACCATAACCGGGTATTTCTCCGCCAAGCCTGAGGTAACCTAAAATAATAAAACATGAAAATAGTACAATATTAAACAAATTTTTCATAAGCGAAAATATATTCAAATTCTGTAGCTCTAAATGAAATGTTTATATTTTGCGTAAAGTCATATTTTATGTAAAATGTGTATGTTCAACATTTGGCATGAATATCAGAAAATTCAGAAAATATTAGAAAAAATTGCATTTCCTCTCCAATCCTTTTAGGAGCCTTGGGAGAAAATAAAGTTTAAACATAAAGTAATCATTTTACAATAATGCTTTATTTCAAGTTATTTAAATATACTTATATAAAATGTACAAACTTCGTATTAGCGTACATAAAAATTATAATATGAGTAATATTCTTGGTCAATAATAAATTAGAAATTTAATTAAACTAACAATGTTTCCTATTTATGCAACCTAAAAATCAGATGAAATTTGTGATGTGGACATTATGACACAATGATTAAAGTGTACTTCCAATTTAATTTAAAAGTATTATTCAAAATCCCTCCAAAAAGTGTCATACTGAAACAGGAATAAAAAAGATATTCAAGTAAACAATATTAATATACAAATGAAATAATTAACCATAATTATAAAAATAACATCTAACTAACCGATGGAGTGTATACATTCAAGTAAAGACAATCTTCATCCATGTCTCGAATGCCTTTGGTCGCTCCTGTATATCGTACATGTTGGGGACATGCAGGACCAAATTCTACAGCCTGCAGAAGCTGCCAGCCTCGATGAATCCTAGGAGGCTGAAAACAATTGTTTAATAATACAATCACTGTGATGAAAGCATTAAAGTGTCTTTAATAAAGTGAAAAGTGACTTTTGGTGACGTGAACTTAACAAGAAGATCATTTGAAATAATAAAATCCACTGAACATATTTAAAAAACATGCAAAAGCAAATAGAGATAAAATCTTTTTATAGAGGTTTGAGAGTGAGTTAACACTAACTAGGGTTATTATAAGGACACAAATTATGATGACAGATTAACTTCTTTATTTATAGAATTTGAGCAAGGCCACTCAAACACTAGAATAAAATTCCTGCATAGGTTTTCCTAGCAAAACATTGTATTTTCAAAATTTTTTAAAAGGCCTTCCCTGTGGTTCTTAATCTTTGAACAAATAATTTTGAATGAAAATGGTTTGTAAAAGATGTGTTGAACATGTTACCAAATTTTAGTACTTGAGCAAGTATTGTTAGTATTTCTACCCGATGCCTAGATTAGTAGACTTTTGGAGTTTTATATCATTCATATAATCTACAATCTTAATTATGTTTTAAAACACTTTAAATCACTTCAAGATGAATCTTAGTTTTAAAAAAAATCCTATCCATCTCCTGGTGAAAGACTTTGCCATGAGCCACCACAGATAGGCCTCCTCCCGTCATCCTAAAAAAAATCTGGATACAACCATGGAATTACTTTACATCCTTATTGCACTTTTTAAGGTATGTATCAGAAAGTCATTATTCCACTTGTGGTGTGAGTTCAGCCACAAGTAGAGTAGGCAAATTAGGCAAAAGTATGTATACAAATGTGCTGCACCAAGTGGTGGTGAAACCTTATTTGTGTAAGAAGGGGGGGAGGGGGATTATAAAAAGTTTGAAGAAAATAATTGTTCCACAAGTCAAAGGGGCAAAGATGGAGGAGGACCTCAAAAGACTCAACCTGGAAAGTGGTTAAAAATCGGGTGTTCCTAAACACTATTAGGAGTGATCCTCCCCAGAAAATCATTAAAATTTGGATACCCAAAAAGCTATTCAGAGTGATCCTTGACTGGATTTTTATTTTAATAAGATGCCTCTAGAAAATGTTGAGAGTGGTGCATTCCCAGCCAATTTTTGAAATTGGTATGTCCCTAGAAGCTATTTAGTTGAGTCGTCGCCTTTAAATACCTGATAGATGGCAACATTCAAGCACTTTTAATGGGTTTTTATCTCAAAGCACAAAATTCTAAAATAATTCTGGGTTTTTTCAATCAGTGACCTACCTTGGTATGGTTAAATGAAAGCCGGATTCAAAAATATTACTTTTAGATTTGCATTTTAAATAAGTTTTTATTGTGTTTAGGTCATGTTTGAACATATTTATGCTATTTTATGGTTTTATTATGACCCACTTTAACTTTAAAGATATTATAAATAAGTTATATCATAATAAATACTTATCGAAAGTGATCATAAGATATGACTAAATATTTTGCTTTTATGAATTAAAAATTTACAATAAAACCGATAAATTGATTCTAACTTCAAATTATGTTAATATTTTATTATAAGCAACTGAGCACAGTGTGTCCAAAGGAATTCACTTTTCGAATTCCATGACTTTTCCAGGGTTTCCAAATATCAATATATATATATATTTTCCCCATAACATTCTTTACACATTTATATGGGTAACTCTAAGCTACTAAGAAATAGATGGACAGTCAATGGCCAACATCATTGAACTAATATAATTTATCTGTGACCAGTACTAATGAGTATGTTGACAAGGGTGAGAGTCTCATTTTTGGTTTCCTGGTTATGGGGATGCTGAGGCTCAAATTGCGACTGAGTATAGCTAATAGTTTTAGCCTTAATATTTTCCCACTCCCCCTCGACAAAAATGTGTGTTAATTTCCTTCAAATTATACTTCGCCATACCTACAAAAAGCTCATAAACTAATATAACTAGATATAATAATACGTTTCTCTTATATTAAATTAATTTAATGTAAATAGTGCTTAATTTTCTCTGTTTCATGGTCATATTTCCTGACTTTCCCATGACTTTTTCTCAGTTTTCAAATTCTATGATTATTCCAGGTTTTTTCCCGTTTTTCTTGTCTGAGGCCACCCTAGAGCAATTATAGTTGTATTTAATTTCCTTGAAAGTTTTGTACCTACTAAAAGGTACAGTATTAGTATGCCCGAGTTCACCAGGTTTTTAAGATGAAAAAATATGCATTTTTACAGTAGTATAGGCGTATAAAAAAGTTTAAATATCATATTTTCATCATTTTTTCAATTAAACGCTTGACATTTGAATTACAAGACAAATGTGTCAGTGCTCTTTAAGAAACTACTGGAATTACTTTCAAAACATGTGTATATATATAAATATATTATCACCCCATCTTAATACTCGTTTGGGTTATACACCTATGTACTAATTATGCTAATGTGTTAAGGATGTGTAAGAATGAAGTTAGAGGAAATATATCCACATCTGCATAGAGGGGGAGTGAAAAACCATTTAGAAAAAAACCTCAATACAACAGAAAAGGATTCGAAACCTGATCTCCTCATCATTGACAGTCTAGTATATTGTGAAAGTGACACCTTAGAAAGAAAATGCGGCCACCAAAGTGGATTGCAAATCAAATAGTTTACAACTTTTATATCCAAAATTAGTGCAAAAATGTCTGAGAAATCATGTGAAATTTAAAAATTTCCTTAAATTTTCTATGATTTTTTCTTATCACATTTTATAACAAAGTAAAAATAAGGGAATAAGTTTACCTGGCAACACACATCCATGTTTAAAATTAGTTTTCTCAGTTAAAGGTTGTATGTATGTTTGTTTCATTAAACGAACCTTTAAATAAAACCTGTTTTTAGCTCATCAATTACAAAAATTGGTTCTGGTAGTGAAACTATTTTATCATGCAACTTGTGTGAAACAAAAATGGTATCAGAAAAGCTTCCATAAAATCCTTGGTGTTCACTGCAACACAAATAAGGTAAACTATGAATGCAAGATTTCACTTTTTTCTGTTCTCCCTTAGTGATACAAAATCTCAATTATTAAGTGTTGTCCTAGTACAAAATTCAGATATGTATTTAAATAAAAATAAGCAAAGTTTAGATTTAATTTTTTAAGTTTTAGGAAGCTTTTATGTTAATTCTGAATTTTAGGTGAGCAACAAGCTCCTCATGATGGCCACTTTTAAGGCAATCCACAAAAATAATTTTAAATAGAAGTGTGATGTGAGCTTTTATATTTTTAATATATTTTGAATATTTTCTGTTTCTCTTGTAATTTCTCCTTTTTTTGTTCTTAGCAAAGACCTACCAATTAAGCTTGGGCAAATCCTGCTAAATGTATTTACTTCTCATAAAAAGCCATTAGTAATATTTCAATAGCATTCATAGCAGTTTATTTGTAGTTCAGTATGTTTTCATTTCAAGATAATGGTTATAATTTAATCCATCCTAATGTTTCAAAAAGTATTCATCCCATTGATATATTTCTTTACTTGTTTTCATCTTTTTTGTCTTTTCGTTTCTTCCAAATGTTTAGAAATATATTGTGTATTCAACTTACAAGAGAGCTAATAAGTGTCTGGTAACAGCATTAGCTATGTTTATTGTAAGGTTGGAACCAAGATTTGTTGTCGATTAAATATACATTCTGACATAGGCCTCAATCATATGGGAGGTCTTTACTTCTCAATAAAAACCATTTTAAACATTTAGATGTACATCGAAAAAAGGTTTTTTTTAAGTTTTATATATAAATGGATATTTGATGGCAATGTTTCAATTCAATAAGCACCGTAAAACTAAATCCATGTATCAGTCTTGAGAATGGTGATCTAAGAGCCCTCTCCTTGGCAAAGCCATCTTGACAGGATATGTAGGGCTTTTATCCGTTGTTACCGTGAATAAAGTGGGTAGGCTTACCTGTCACAATACCAAACATGTTTGACCCTAAAAATTTTATTTATATTGCAAATGTTGATTTTCACATGTATTTATTTTAATTATAACATTACTTTTGTCAAGATAAAGCAAACTATTTGTGCCACAGCCAGTCTTTGCTGGAGAGATAATTTGGTTGAAAATTATATTATGTACTAAAAGGTTTCAATATATGTATTTTAGCTTATCAAGCCTCAAAAAAATAATCCTTCAGTGCTCAAACCTAACTTACCTTAAAGCGACCTTCTTGGATTGGTGGTAATGCGTAGTGGTATTCCAAGGAACACTGTCACTTCCCCTTGTATCCTTTCCACCGGAGTCTGGCCCGGACGGTAGCCTGACTTGGGGTCAGGGTTATCATACAGATACACCTTGAAGCCCTGTACTTGACCATAGGTAGTTGTAACAGTCACATCTCGAGGTAATTGGAGAGAATCAGGTCGTTGCTTACCCTGAAACCATTACATGCCATCAAAAAGTCACAAACCTGGCAACTTATTATCATCACCATTCCAACAAGCTTGTCAAAACAAAAAGGTTTAACATTCACAAGTGCAAGAATTACTGCCATGTTTCACCCACCAGTACCACATAAAATAAGAGCTGAAAAGTATACACTGATTTTAAAGCTTTAACTTCTGACGGTAAGCCCTAGTCAATTGAAAAGTGATTAATTTTTTTAAGTGTTTGGTTTGATTGAAAGATATTTCGTCACTTCTGAGTAGAAATAAGATGGACATTTTGACTCCATAATTTATTAAAGCTGTGAGCTAAGAATTTTAGACATCAATTTTCAATATTGAACCACTTTAGTTTTTTTTAAGTAGGGCCTATTTGTAAATGCATTCAAATTTTCTTAGGTTATAAATAAATCTTAAAGTTTGAAAATTTTAATAGTAGAAATTTTCAGATACTCTTCATAAGAAAGATGAATATACAAGCAAGGTATGAAACACTTAACTAATTTATACTCTCCATAACTCCTTCAAAATAGTTGCCACAACATATTTTATTGTTTTTAATGGTTATTTTTTATGCCTAACAACAATTCTTATGAATATAATTAACAAAACCAAAAAGGTCACAGACTTTAAACATGAATGAACATTTATCCATTCAGGTGCTGATTGGCATATAGTTAAATATGTTTAACTTTTCCAATAAACTGAATCAAGCCTACTTATGATATTTATACGGTTAAACTCCCTAATTTTACTTTCCCAAACTTGTTGTTTGTGTTGTTTTTTCTATTTTATTTTGATATCCAAATATTAAACTTGAATAAAAAAAAATAGACGGAGGCTTGTCAAACTCTTGAGATCTGGAATGTAAAGTCACAAAAGCATTGGGGAACCCCTGGACAAGTGTAACCAGGAAAAAAAGTGACTGTGATTGCTTTCCAAGTGAATATTAATTAGAAGATTAAATCATAAGTATATTAACAAAAATTCAATAATTTTGGCATACTTCAGTAAGAACAAATCATTATAATTAAAAAGTGCATCACATCAAAAGTTAAGATAAATGAAAAAGTTGATACTGGGCAAATTCGCTATCGAGTAACACTTACCTGCAGGTCAGGTCTCCAACCCCGCAAGACACCAGGCAGGGGGATATTGGTTGGATCAATCTGGAAGCGGAACATCAAACAAATGTTTAAAAAACTTCTGAATCAACATGTTTTCTATAAATGTTACAACCCTTGGTAATTAAACACTTTGCTCTTTTTCACAAAAGACCAATTTCTTGAAAATGGTTAACATGACTAGCTTTTCCTATCTAACTTAAGCAAAAAAACGCTTCACATCCCCTGACAATTTTACATCCAGCTAACTCACACAAGGCTACATTAGAACTTAACTGAAAATGTAGTAGAGCGGAAACACCCAACGGAATTCATCCAACAGAAGTCAAATATTAATATAAAGTAATAATGTGCTATATACCAGTAAACACTTTCAAAACTTTCGCACATTCAACCTTCCCCTCCACCCCCCAACCCCCCAAAAAAAAAGATTGAGTCTTTTGTTGGGTTGTTGAAATTAAATACTTAGCGAAATGTATACACAAAATAGCAAAGCGAGTTTATTAATGTGAAAGTATTTACAATACCTCTTTGTATACAATATTTGATGTCAGAATACAATCATCTTGAATTAAATTTTTCTTTTAACTTAAATTCTAAACAAACAATGTGTTTTAACGTAAGTTGAGTGTGCTATGTCAGAAGTCAGTAAAAAAACCTTTCCAATGATACCTTATTCATTGCTGTAGTCTTTGTATTAGTTGAGAAAAAGGGATGTTGACAATAGAAATAATATATAGGATTCTAAAGCTAAATAGTGTGTGGATTAACTTCACCTAGCCTTTCTCTAATTTTCTTAACAATCCATTCACTAAAATATAATTTCAATCAATATTCACAAAATAAACAATTTAACTTTTGTAGTGTAAAATGTCATACCATAATGGATCATGGGTCAAATGATGTGTTGGACTAGTATGTTTATATTTGGACCTAGGTTTTTATCAAGTTAAGATGGTGGAAAAAAAATTGTTTTTTAATTTTTCATTTTTATGATGGCTATTTATGTAAATTGAGTAAGGATGTCCAGAAGTCTGTATCAAGGCATCTTTAAACTCAGGTATTATTAAAATTTAAGCCATTAAAATTTGTGTTAGTTCGGGGTAAATAGGGATACTTCACCCAAGGCTTTTTTTCTCAAATTGGGTACATTTTGGTAACTTGGTGTGATGATAGCGCCCTGCGGCTATGTGAGGAACTACACTCTCTATCCAAGAACAAGTTGAGCATCAGAGGTGTTACCCCAAGGACTTGTTATCTGTGGCTGTATATTGTAATGTCTTATGTCTGCAACATGTATTTGACAGAATAGAACTCGCCTTGTACCGAGTTAGACTGTAATGTAATTTGACAATTCTCACTGTAATATCACATGGTGGCAGTGGTCGGATAATGTGCTGTATTTAAGTATAACTAAGGTGAAGTGAAGAGTTCCAACATTTATAAAGAACACAGTTCCATTATGTCGGCTCCTGTGTATCAAATACGGCTCCAGACCCTTTCGATTTCAAATCAACATTGGAATGGAAATCATGGAAAGATCATTTTATGCGTTTTAGACGTGCTTCAGGTATGATGTAGGAAGAAGAAGATCAGGTAAATTATTTGATTTATTTGATAGGCCCTCAGGCTGAAACTATTTTTCTATCGTTCAATCTATCATCAGCCGATCAAAAGAAGTTTGATACAGTCCTTCAGAAGTTTGACAGCCATTTTATTCCCACCAAAAACATAATCTTTGAACGAGCACGCTTCCATACTAGATTCCAACTTGAGGGCGAGTCAGTAAGCGATTATGTTACAGATCTTCATAATGTTGCTCAAGATTGCAACTTTCCTGTCACTTTTTATGACGAAACCATTAGAGATAGAGTCGTAGTTGGTATTATAGATAAAAAAATCTCTCGTTTGAACTACAATTAGATGCCAAATTAAATCTGGAAACAGCTGTTAATTCTGCTATACAATCTGAGCAAGTGAAAAAAACAGCAGGAAACTTTAATAGGAGCTAGTCAAGTTGCAGCTGACAAGGTTAAGGCTACAAATAAACCTAAAAAAAAGAGTGGAAAATTTTTTGGTTATAATAGGAATGCTTTTTCTAACTAAGATGAAAGTCAAACTATAAAATCATGTTTTTGGTGTGAGAGTAATACTGAACACCCTAAAACCAAATGTCCTGCTAGGAGTGCTATCTGTCATTAGTGTCGATATAAAGGGCATTATGCGAAAGGTTGTAGATTTAGATCAGTTGATGCTGTTGACACGGAGGACGAGTTAGATGAAGACGGGGAATTTGTCGGTCTTGCCTCTACAGAAACTAATTATTTGCATGATAAATGGTTGGTAAACACTAAATTCTGTGGGAAAGACCTTTCTGATAAAATTGATACAGGCGCAGATGTGAATATTATTGGAAAACGTACATACGAGGAGTCTTTTCAATATATGGAGCTGTTGCCATCAAATAAAATCCTAGCCGGTTCAGGGGGAGCTCAACTCAAAACTATTGGCAGAATTCAAGGGAAACTCCAATACAAAAACAAAAATATTTTTGAGACATTCTATGTAGTCCAAGGAGCAGATAGAATTCTTCTAAGCCATCATACTAGTGAGAAATTAGGCCTTATAAAGAGGATTTCTGGAGTAGGAAAGGCTAATTTTGTTCAAAAAACTGTGTTCCCCAAGCTTTTTACAGGATTAGGAAAAATTCGAGAGCCATACCATATAAAACTTAGAGAAGGGGCTGTACCGCATGCTATTAGTGTTCCTTGACGTGTTCCTTTACCTTTAAAGAAGGTTCTTAAAAAAGAACTGGATAGGATGGTACGAGATGAAGTCATAGAAAAAGTTGACAAGCCATCAGATCGGTGTGCTCCCATGATTATAGTTCCAAAATCCAATGGATCCCCAAGGTTGTGTGTTAACCTGACTAAATTAAATCAACTGGTAGAAAGAGTACTTTTCCCAATGCCGGCAGTTGATTATTCGCTAGGTCAACTAGAAGGGGCTAAGATATTCTCAAAACTAGATGCCAACTCAGGATTCTGGCAGGTTCCTCTCACAGAGTCTTCCAGAGCTCTAACCACATTCATCACACCATATGGAAGGTATCGGTTTCTTCGGTTACCTTTTGGGATATCCCCTGCTCCGGAGGTTTTCCAGAAGAAGGTCAGTGAGCATTTAGAAGGATTGGAGGGAGTGGTCTGCCATTTTGACGATATTATAGTATATGGGTCAACTATTGAGGAACATGACTCACGGCTTTATAAGGTCCTTTCTAGGCTGCAAGAAGCAGGTTGGACTCTAAATGAGAAAAAGTGTTCGTTTTGGCAAACTACAATAAACTTTCTTGGCCATATCATATCTGCGAAGGGTGGTTTCTCCAGATCCAAAAATAGATGATTCTATTCTCAAACTGAAAACTCCCACTAATGTAACTGAGCTAAAAGGAATTTTGGGTCTTGTAACATTTCTGGCCAAGTTCGTCCCAAATCTGTCTACCTTATCGCAACCTCTTAATGAGCTTCTCCCCTCAAACGTCGACTGGTTATGGGATTGTCCACAGGCTCAAGCATTTGAAAACTTAAAAGATATATAAAGCAAGACTAGGTGGCTTTGCTATGGGTAAGTGCAATAATGACACTACTTTGTCAGCTGACGCATCATCCTATGGCCTTGGTGCAGTTTTAATACAACGCCAAGATGATGGATCTTTAAGACCTGTTAGTTACGCTTCTCGAACTCTCAGTGAAGCTGAGAGAAAGTGGGCACAAATTGAGAAGGAAGGACTGGCTCTTGCTTGGGCATGTGAACGCTTTTCTGATTTTATTACAGGCATTCATATAACAATAGAGACTGATCATAAACCTTTAGTTCCTTTTTCAACCACCAAAGACCTAGATTCTATATCCCCTAGGCTACAAAGAATTAGGCTTCGATTGATAAGGTATTCGTTTGAGATTGTTCATGTAGCTGGTAAAAATCTACCAATTGCTGGTGCTCTTTCCCGCAATCTGCAGCCACTACTTGCTGGGGAAGATGAACTAGCTGAAGAAGTGATGGCATATGTCCAAGAGGTTGTCTGTGGTCTTCCTGCGTCTGATGCAAAATTGGTAGAAATTGTTCAGAATCTACATAAGGATGAGGCTAGTATCCACCTAATGCAGTTTTGCCAAGACGGATGGCCTCTAAAGTCACAAATACCGGAAATGTGCTTACCATATTGGCAACATCGAAATGAAATATCTCTACAAAATGGCCTTCTACTAAAAGGTAATAGACTAATAATTCCTAATTGCATGCGGAAGGAAATAATAAATAAACTACATGAAGGTCATCAGGGGATTACCAAATGTAGAGCACTTGCTAAACAAAGCGTTTGGTGGTCAAGATTGTCCATACAACTGAGAGATCTTGTTGAGAACTGTGCCAAGTGTGCCAAATTTAGGATAAATCGACCAGAACCTTTAATACCTACTATGTTTCCTGAACGGCCTTGGCAAACAATAGGCATGGATCTTTTGAAGTTGAAAGGTAACTGGTATCTCCTTGTCGCTGACTACTACTCCAGATATCCAAAAATGGCTTTGCTGGGGCGCCTTACTACTAGTTGTGTCATAAATCATCTTGAATCTATTCTAGCCAGGCATGGAATACATGAACTTATTAGAGCTGATTGTGGCTCACAATGGATCCATAACAATATAATAAATGAAAAGTTTTTCCGGTTTGCTAAAGATTATAATTTTAAACTTGTTACATCCAGCCCAAAGTTCTCACAAAGCAATGGCTTTATAGAGTCTGAAGTAAAGAATTTTAAAAATCATATTGAAAAGAGCGAGGACCCATACAGAGCCTTACTTATGCTGCGCTCCACACCTCTAGAATCTGGCTATAGCCCTGCTGAGCTCTTGATGGGGAGAAAACTTAGGGGATTTATACCAACATTGCCGAGTAACCTCGTTCCCTCACCGGTTAATTTGGACCAGCTGTTCCGTAGAGAAGAACACAGACTGTCGAAACAACAAGAAAACTAATATCATCACCATGGGGTTAGGCCTCTCACAAATTTGAACCCTGGAACAAAAGTCTATATCACCGACCGGAACCAGGGGTACTATAGTGAAGAAACATGATACACCTCGGTCGTATATAATCCAAACGGAGGACGGACTATTTAGAAGGAATCGAAAGTCTCTCCAGCCTCTTCATGAAAATGGTCCTCGGGTCCAGCAAGAGCCAGATGAGTTGGCAAATAACAGAAGAGAGTCAATTCTACCAGTTCACCCAACGCCTTCAGAGGTGGCAACTGAAGTACCTCAACTTGATGGTTCTTCTCCCAAGTCATCCACCCCCGCTCGAAGAAGCCAATGGTCCAGGAAACCTGTAAACCGTCTCAATCTTTAGAGGGGAGATGTGATGATAGCGCCCTGCAGCTATGTGAGGAACTACACTCTCTATCCAGGAACAAGTTGAGCATCAGAGGTGTTACCCCAAGGACTTGTTATCTGTGGCTGTATATTGTAATGTCTTATGTCTGCAACATATATTTGACAGAATAGAACTCGCCTTGTACCGAGTTAGACTGTTATGTATTTTGACAATTCTCGTTGTAATATCACAGTTGGCAATAGTATCACTATTTGACCTTGAGTCAGGTGGTATTTTGGAGGGAGCAACCAGTATTTGCATCAGTTTCTATTGAGTTATACTAAATGTGTTTCCATGGTCCAAAAGTAAATTTTTGATGCTGTTAACTTCAATTTGTTTGAATTTTATGCTTTAATATAGCCTAAGTTTTTTCAACTGCTTCTAAGTTTTAAGCATATATTTAGTTCTACAAATAAAATAGCTTAGTAGTCTTATACATCTAGTCTGAAATGGCTACATTCGAAGGTTATATTATAAAAGTAACTAGTGATACTTGAGCCAAACTCCCAAATCTTTTAAAATGGATTTATTTTGGTTTTATTATATCTACAGATGCCAAAGAATTATAATAGAAAAGAAGGGACGAAACCCAGAGAAACAATACCTCCGGGAATTTTAAAAATAGCGGTTTAAAAGGTTGTAGATGGTGCTGTAATGCATATTGGAGGAGTTTATTAGATATAGAAACACTTTAAGAAGATATGTAAAAAAAAATTTAAAGACACAATGTGTCTAATTTTAAAAGAAATTTAAGTGAGATATTGTGTCAAGAAAACTTTGGAAGTGAGATATTGTGTCAAGAAAACTTTGGACCTGAAAGTATATGGGACGGTGAAGAGACTTGGGTTACCACAGTGCAGAAATACCCAAAGATCGAAAATTAAAACAAGTAGGTCTTGTAACGTCAACTGAGAGTGGGCAATTGATGACAACTTGTATTGGAATTAATGCTTTAGGGAACAGCCTCCACCATTTTATACGTATGAAAACAAACCCAGCTTTTTTAAAGGGGGTGAGAGGTGCAGCTCCAATAAAATAAAATGCAGTTGCTCATATCACAGGACGAATGACCGAAGAAGACTTTTTTACAATAGAGAAACCTGGAGTGCACCTTATGATTTACAATGTCACCAAGCTAGTTGGAAAAGCCTTTCCATAAGCTTTTATACAGTCTAACATACCGAGTGGCTTAAAGGCAACAGGAATTTGGCCATTTAATGAAAATCTTTACAGATGCTGATTTCCTGTGTTCTTCAGTAACTGATAGACCAAATCAGATAGACCAAACCTAGATGAAGAAGAGACAAAACCAGATGAAGATGAGACAATGTGCTCCCTTATTGATCAATTGAAGAGCCTTCAACCTCATACCTCCCAGAAAAAGAATTAATGGCCCATCCAACACCTTCAACTTCAGGATTTGATGTATCTTCCACTTCATGAGGCTTTGGTGCTAATCCTGAAAATAAATTATTATATCGGGAAGCATGGAAGAGGAAAATGACAAATATAGGTCACAAGAAAGAAAACACAATGTCTGTGACTGGCACTAAATAAAAATGAAATTGCAACACAACAAACACTTTGAAGAAGAAAAAAACTAATGAAAGAAAGAAAAAGCCAAAGGAAAAACTATTTTTGAAAGAAAAGAGCACAAGGCTTATCAGAAAAAAGAAAAACAAGAAACCTGATACAGAGAGTGACACAGCAAAGTCTGATTTTGAGCTAAATGATAGCTCGGAATCTAAAGTATCCCTTTTCGAAATTTGAGAAATATTTGGTGTCCCAGAAGTTGATGAAGGGATTATTGTAAAATATTGTGCCAAGCGGAATATAAGATGATTTGTTAGAATAGGCTGGTTCTTGAGAGTTCTTCAGAGTGGATCACTGTTAAGTTGCTAGAAAAATGGGTGAGACAAGCTTCAATTTGGTCAGGATCAACTGCCGAAATGTCATCTTTTTAAGGCCACTTGGAACCTGTCTCAATCAGCCGGAGTTTTCCTTACAAAATCTATGAATTACAATTTTTGTGTTTAAATATAAATTCAGATTTGTTGTTGAATAAATAAATTATCTTGTAAACGTGATGAAAGATTAGGCTGTGTTGGTTACAGAATACTAAAGTTTGAGCTTTTAATTATGGTACTCATTATTATTCTTATATATTTATTGATTTTATATTTGTATGTAATAAGAAATAATATATTTTATTTCTTTAATATAAAGTTTGGGTTTTGTTCTCGTGTAAAAATGAGTTTATTATTATCATTCTAAGCTTGCTCTCTAATCTAGAACTTGGGTCAAGTAGGCCTATCCCAAATTAATGGATGAGGTGGGCCTATCCCTAGATGTAGGGATACTTAACCCTTTTTTAAATTTCATAATATTAAATTTAAAATACATCAAAGAATAACTAATCCTACATGAATACCAATGAATATTGTGTATGACGCTGAAGTATATATGCAGGGCATTCACATATCAGATATAGGTAAGATTAAAAGAATTTAAAAAAATAAAAACAGGAAATTGGGTCAAGTATTCCAAGTTTCCCCAATTTGGGGTGAAAATGGTTTTCCATATATGTTTTTGATGCAAATGCTGCAACAAAGCAAGGGGTGAACACAGTTATTATTATTATTATTTATTAGCACCGCGTCTTACTACTCGTTCGGGTTATACGCATTTACGCTAATGTGTAATGGTAGGGTGATTGTGAGATGAAATGGAGGACCTACAGTTTAACGTGGGATCCGAACCACGGTGGAGGCCTGGCATTCCTCACATTCACAGTGAACACAGTTAAAACCATTCAAAGGTACAGCTAAACGCGGTCATAATATTTCAAATAAATATAATAATTATAAGTTAATCTAGTATCATTGGATTCGTCATTTCCTTGTGAGTATAAAGCCGGTCCGACACTATTCGCGAAAGCAGACGAATGTTTTGGCCGAATATTCGCCTGAATGTTCGCCTACATTCGTCACTCAATTCTGTCATAAAGCCTTCATGAATATTTGCCTTTTGTGGACCTCACACACTTCTCGCAAATGTCTACCCCGAATATTCAATCAAATCATTCATTTCGGCAGTAGTCAGCTGCCAATTCACAATGGAGCGCGTAAGTGATGACATCACTGCTGTTGTTGTTGCAGTTCTACAATAGAATGTATTGTTATTGCAGCGTAGTAAGCACAGAAAACCCAGAAGAAAAAGGAGGTGGTGGATGCCATCTATCAACAAGAGTGGAACAAGGTAAGGACCAAAGTAAACTAAAGTCAGCATAGCTATTTGGCATTAGCAAAACAATTATCAGCTTATTAAATAAAACTAGCCTGTAGTAATTATTGTTACATTATATGGTACACTACAATATACCATATTGTATAGATAAATAGTTACACATTAAGTGAACGAACTTGACAATTCTACAATAGACACAAAATGATAGAAATAGTACATTGCCCATAGTGTACGCAACTAGACAACATGAACGACTGAAGTGTAGTGTGGGAGCGTTTCAAATGTTCACCAAGATTCCAGTGGTTAACATCCACTTCCTTTGATATGTGTCAAGAGACAGCTCCCAAGGCAAAACACCCTTGAATGTCGAATAAAGACTGAACATTCGTCGTTCGCCAATTGTGTACCTCCCATACTACTCAGTCACCCGATACATGCACATATGTTAGCATTCGCAAATAGTGTGGGACCAGCTTAGTGATAGTATTAACTTTTGATGATTTTATATCTTAAGTTAAATACATTGTAGCCTACACAAGTATGGCGCTTACGCATCATTCCAGAGTATTTTAGTGCAAGACATTTTAGGAGCACATCTTTCATGGGAGGTTAGGTTTTGTTAGTTTTGGAAGTTTATGATAATAAACATATTAAGTTAACTATGCCTAGGCCTATTGTGTACCAGTAGGTACTAAAAAGCTTTTGATGCCATGTTTGAACTAATTATTTCTTTAAAAATTTGTGTTATTTTGTGATTTAAGCGAGTACATATTTAAGTTTATAAAACCTAATAGAAACATACAAACAAGCTTAATATTGGGATAATTCTAATCTCTTTATTAATGTTGTGTTTAATTATAATAATAATAATAATAATAATAATAATAATAATGTCATATGACAAATAAAACGTATCTATTATCATCCATGGAAAGCGTACTATTCCCATATAGGGCTTACCTTAATAAAACGAATAACCAATGGCTAACTTAGGTCTACTTTAAGTTTCAAATATAAAATCTGTGTGTATGTATAGATATATATATGTATGTGTGTGTATGAAAAAAGTGTGTGTTGAAAGAACTCACTTGATTAAACTGGCGATCTTGACCCTGTAGGTTACCATCACGATTGTATGAATCGCGAGGATATGTCTGCACCTGGCCATAGCGTCGACCATTATACAGCATTGTACTATAGTTTGGATCCCCTGGACTTGGAAATCTCTCATACTCCATATATTGGCACACAATCTCACTCACAGCTATGACGATCAAACAAACTCCATTTCTGGTTAGCCACATTTTTAAATTTTTAATCAACACTTACATTACAGCGCACATGGGGGCAACGCCCTTCTCTGGCTTTGAATACAAAGCAACTTACTTCCAGGTAGGATTACTTGTTTTAATTAAAGCCAGTGAATAATTTAAATCACATCTTATCTGTGGTAATTACATGACGTTAAGACCTACTGAGAATACAAACAAATCGTCAGATATCTTATCTAGGGCTTACCTAAAAGATAAGCCAATAACTAATTCGTTTTCATCACAAACAGGCCGTTAATCAACAAAACAAAACATTTATGCACTATAAAAAAAAAGTGTCTAAATGCAAGTCGATTAGATAAATAATCGATCAGGTTTCAACATATCGATTATTTATATCGATAGAGATACAAAGGTAAATTTGAATTCACACGTAAGTGATGGGCATAATCGAATGATTTTGAGAAGTAGTAAAGAGTCGGTAATAATCGGATGTTAGCTACTTCTAACTAAAAGTAGTTACTAGTTGCTCTTTTTGCTTTGTGTTACTATTCTCTTCACCCTGCTGTCGAATCTCCCAACACGCATTCCTTTGCGTTTGCAGCTTATCAACCCTTTTCTATTAATATATTTAGTTACTTGTGCCAATGTCAAAGACCAAAGTACAGCCACAACAAAATACTATACAGTGAACGCATTAGTCACATAAGTACCTCGTAATTAATATAAATACTTTTGCGTACGATAGTAATAAAATAAAGAACATACGTTTCCCTTTGTGTTCAAAAGAGTCAAAATAATTGACCCTTTAATATTTCCTAAAAATAAAAAATATATGTAAGCTTACAATCCTATTTATATATCGGGTAAGTGATCAAATACTTTCGATTTGAATATTTGAATCAATTATATGCCTCTTGACAGCTTCACTTAGAATCAAACACACAATTACTACTCGACAAACGACGACGTAAGTTTCTGGATAATGGTATTTTGTGTTATAAGAATGTAAAATTAGTTCAATGAATAAAATTATAATACTATCTGAATATTACGGCCGGGCAATGTTTTATTAAATACATATAAAGTATGTACTTATTTATTTAATAAATTTAAGTCAACGTTAGAAAAATTATCTCTCAAACCGTTTGTGCTATTTGCGTTTATTTGGTTAGGAAGGTAAAATTTAAAGGAAATGAATGCATGATATAAAATATAATGAACTGAAAAAAAAAATTTTACAAGTTAAATAAGGTTGAAAATTAATGTTCTAGTATTCATTGCAATCTTTAAAGGGAATGAATATTTCATGTTTAAGAAAATACTTTTACAGCCCACTTGAAAAGAGATTTATAGCACTAATGACAAACTTAGTTTAATTCACTTATATCTATTTGATTACAAATGATTTTTTGAAGCATCCTCAAGGAAAAAATAAAAACTATATTGAACCGTGATAATATTAATACAAAGATAGTCAATATCTATAAATAACAGTGAAATAGAGTAAAATGCTAACAATCTTAACTGCAAACAATTTGTTTATACTTTCTAAAAGGTGTTCCTAGTGTCCGTGAGTTTAACTTCTGTTCCCCTGGTTTAAAGTGTATAATCGAGCAGGACTGGCTGGTAAAGGATACGAATATCCTCTGCAGCACATCCCTTACCCTACAATACATCTTAAGTAAAATAAAAACTAATTATAGCAATGTGTTTAATTGGAAATCAGAAATAATTTAGAACGCTATGCTTTTTAATATTCTATGTAATGTTGGCAGCTTTATAGGAGTCTACGAATTTCAAATAATTACTTAGACTTATTTAAATAATTTGATTGAATTACCATACTGATTTGGCTGTACTCTAGTATAAAAGTAGTAAGTTAAGAAGATCCCATCCTGCTGCCCTCTACCAGAAGTATGACAAAGCTTTTACGTTGAACGTTCCTTCTGTTAAACCTCAAGTCGGCCTTTGTGGATATGATTCAAGTTTTCTCTTAAAGGTGTATATTTCAAAACAGTCTGAATGGATACCATTCCGAGTGGATGCAATTTCAGTTTTTGTGAATATAACTCAGGATTTTCATAAAAGTAGTGTATTACAAAACTGTCGGAATTGATACCATTCCGAGTGAATACAATTCCAATTTTTGTGGATATAACTCAGGTGAATACAATTTAGTTTTTTCACAGAAGCTGTTTATTACAAAACTGTTGGAATGGATACCATTCTGATTGGATACAGCAATTCCAGTTTTTAGGGTATAATTCAGGTGGATACAGTTCAGGATGTTCACGAAAGCAGTTTATTACAAAACTATTGGAATGGATACCATTCCAAATGGATACAATTCAGTCCCCTCTCTATAACAACTAAAACTCCATGGGACAAATGAGTTTTTTTCGAAATACTTCCAAACTATTGACTAGTTAGCCAACATGTCACCATAAATAATATATTACAGAATAAAAACATGATGTGACCATTTACAGAACCTAGACGTAAAAAGAGTTTATCAGTGGATAATTCGCTTCACTTGACTAACTAAAGAAAATTAGTAGCCCAAGATTGCAAGACTTGATTTCGAAATTTTCCTAGTACTAGTAGTCAACAAAAACATTTCCTAAAGCCAATCAAATTAAATTTCCCTGAATCGACTCGAAGTTTTGATTTCTTTCGATCTTTCGATTCGATCTTTGTGTAATCGCTAGATAAAGAATCGATACGTGTATCAGAACGAGGCCTCTGAATCGATCCAAAAAATCGATTAATCTAGGTCAGAGAATCGATTTTTGAAAAGATCGATCCAAGATCGAACATCCCTACTCTATATTGTTTGTATGACACGGTAAGAGTAGAAGGTAGAAGCGATCTCTTTCAATCTCGACGATTCAACATTGATGAAGAGTATACTCCTAATATTATTTATATACCAAAGTAAAAAAGTGTATTTTTTTAATTAGGGATGGTGCTCTAGAACTGATACAAGTAAAACACTGTATTTTCTTAAAACAGCAAATCACTAAGAAATTTTTATTACCATTTATACTTGCAAGTAAACGACAAATAAATGATACCATAATCATATCTAGGCCTATTTAATATGATTTGATTTTGTAATATTCAGACATCTCACTAGAATCAAAATCCAGACGAAGGACATTTATTTGCACATGAAAGGTAAGAAAGGTTAAGTAAGAAGCGGACGATGCTCAAAAACGTTACCCATAAATATTTCACTTAGTTTTGTTAATTATTAAAAATTTGATAGTTTTTTTGTATCAATACACTCACAAAGATATAGAGAATCGATAGAAACTAAATATTATATTATTTGCATTCGAAAGTATTTGACAACATCAGATTAAAAAAGTAACACGATTTGTTTAGTTTTTTAATGGCACTTGCCACAAAAGTACCACATTATTCATAGAAGACTGAAACTTAAACTCTCTTAATATAACTGTACTACAGCTTGGTAGTAACAATCGATATGTAGCTGCAAGTAATATTACTACAGTAATTTAATTAAATAATATTTAGGGATGATAGGTACTATCAATAATATCTTGGCACTTAAGTCAAATATAGTATTTGAAAAATGTCAACTTGAAGGCGGAAACAAACCTGGGACTATTATAAAGATGGAAGTACCAAAGTACTATGTTTAAATCTCATTTTTTAAATAATAAAACGATATTTAAACTTTATAGACTGTATGCAGGAACGAAATGAGTAAAAGTGGTAAGTGAGTGGTATTGATTTGCCTCGGTATTGAGCCTTCTGCAAGAACGTACTCTCTAAGATAGCTAATTAACACCACTCATACTTTAAGATGTGAATTAATATTTTTTAAATGCACTCAAAAATCACAATTCTCATTCACTCTTCACGTTTGATTATTTCATTCTTGCATTCTGCCTTATCCCTTTATTGAAGGAAAGATTATAATTTTTGTATTAAGACAAATTACTCTAAATGCTATTCATCAGGATTAAATCAAAAATCTCCTCAGATGCTATGAGCTACAGGGTAATATTGATTGATGCCTTAGTCCCTTTATACATCATTATATTTTTAAAATAATAATTTATAGCTATGTTTATATGATCAAATTTTACCAAACAAATAATTACCATGTGATTTATAAAACAGTATTTCAAATTTAAATTATCCCAAATCGATGAGCAAATGATTAATTGTAATTTGTATGTTATCATTTGATGTGGGATATTCTTTTTATTCACTAGTTATCACATTCGGGATTAAATAATTACTGTCTAACATTAAAATGTAAACTTGGAGGTTCAAACTTCTCTTTAAATTGCGCGCGCGCTATTCCGCAACGACACTAACGCCATTTGGCTTCAATGTCTGATCACTGAAACTCAAGAGTAGCCAGACCCGTATATCTTTGACTCTGGTAGAGTGCGGACCACCCCTATGCATTGATCTCTATACTATAACTGGATGGACATATGTGGCTACAATTTTCGAGCTGTCGTCTGCATACCATTGGGTAAGAGAGAAAGAAACTTTCGGGTATCTCTTTCTCTCTTTCACCCATACAAGGCAATGTGGCATTTTGACATCGTTCATTAATTTGATTGAATATATGAGATACATCAATGTGAGAGTGGTTAAATTAAATAAATATGTTAGTTAAAGCTTTGAAGAGCATATAAAAGTTCAAAACTGGTTAGTTTTTTATTTAAATAAGTTGATGTAGCCTAATATGTACGATGATTTTTGAAGGAAGCTTACTTTTAAGGCTTTATCTCGTACCAGAATCCTACCATATATTTGTGTTTGGTTAGGATAAAAGACCTTCCAGAAGGAAATTTCTACTTCTGTTCTAAATTGCCGTTCATCAAACAAAATATTATATATATGATAGTATTCTGGTACGAAATAAAGCCTTACACATTGGGATTATTACTAAAATCAGGGTTTAGTAGATACTGTACTTTCTACAAGCCAATAACCTAAACTATCATTTGAACGTAAGACTTCTACACAATGTGTGTCATTCAAACAAATGTAATACAGCTTTTAGCTAACTTGTTTTATTATAGTTATCGAAATGTCAACAAATATTGTTTCTGAAATATATGAGCCAACTTAAATAAACAGGTATTATTACAATAATACTTTCCACAAGCCTATAACCTAAGTGATAGTTTGAATGCATGGCAACTATTCAAAGTTTGTCATTCAAACAAAGTAAACAATTTTTAAGATACCTTGTTCATTATATTTATCAAACTTTCAATAAAATATGGTTTCTGAAACCAATATACAAGCTAATAACCAACTTTAAATATAAGTGTTGTCGTGGCAGACTGTAAACAACATTGATAATAACTACATAAAAATTGAAATATCTAAGGTTTTATTCGTATTTGTACAGAATTACCTGTAAAACTGGATTGTATATCCTTCAATGTAAATGTTTCTTCAGGAAAGTATGGTATAATACTTCACTATTTTCAAACAATAACACTTTTATTCATCAGAGACATGTTTTCGCATAAGAACATTTAAAGAAACCGTTAAATCTCCCCCCCCCCCCTCAGTGTAGCAGACGATACACTTGAGCGTCACGCTTTTGTCCTTGGAATGTGCATGTGTATGTCCATCCAGTTATACTATAGAGATCAATGCCCCTATGACACTCCACTTAAAACCCATTGTAAAAGTTGATCAGAGCTTGAAGCTTTTTAGTTGTATGATTTGCCGCTATATGAGAGCGCGTTGTGATCGTTGCGGTTTGTTGTGACGTTTTACAACAACAGCTGTTCAGACAGAGATCTACAGTTAAGATTTATAAGATTTTATTCTTGCACAATGACCTTACAAGTCAAAAATAAAAATAAATGTAAATTTCCGGGCTGTTGACGTGTCAATGTTTATCACGCCCTCAAATTTCGAGAGACGTGAATTGTGGGAGAATACTATAAGGAAGATTTCTGGTCAAGAGAACTTTAGTATAAAATCTAATGATAGATTTTGTGAAAAACATTTTTGGCCAAAAGATATTCCACGAGAGTGGATTGTAATATATAGTGATGGAAGAATTTTGCAAAAGTTTAGTGTGCAATTGCTTTTATAGGTTAGTTTTTCTCTTATTTCCACATTGCTGGACCAATATGTGGAATAAAAAAACTTCTGCTATAGTTGGCTGTATATTGATTTATGCTTTTTCTAATGCCTTAACTTTAGACATTATTTATAAACAAAAAATGAAAAAATGCATTTTTTAAAATTGGGAATAATGCTCTAGAACTGATACAACACTTTATTTCCTCAAAACAACAAATCATTAAAACATTTTTATTAGGCCGTTACAATTTATACTTGCAAGGAAACAGCAAATCAAATGATATCTTACTATAATCATATTTAGGTCTATGTAGATAATGATGTATGGAGGGCAAATAATTGTCTAATTTTATGTACTAGTGGTGTAGAAAATATTAAATGCTTGCAGTGCAGAAAATTGCGAAGAAGTTTATTTCAAAAAATAAGGAGAGCAAAAAAAAACGCCTGTGGTTAAATTGCGTCACCTGACCCCTCGATCGAAACTTAAGATTAGGAATTTACGACATAAAGTAAACACAAGCCAAGTGGTAAATAAACAAGTTTTAAATAAGACATCACTCTTGGAGAAACAATTGGAAAAAAACAAAAGCATTGTTAAAGCCATATCAGAAGATGTGTTTGTAAAAAAAAATTGAAGATTTAAATGTTTCAATTTCTGACAAAATAGTAATGAAAGAGATTTTTAAGTCCTCAAAGGTAAAGAGCAAACAGGATAGTCGATACTCTGAGGATTGGCTTATGCTTTGTATTTTGTTACATATTAGATCACCCAGTGCTTACAAGTTTGTCTGCGAAAACAATATTCTTCCATTACCATGTATTCGTACTATAAGGCGATACTTTGGTCTTGTAAAATCTTCATGTGGCTTTGATGAAGAATTTTTTCAAGCTCTAAGAAAGAGACTAGATAGCCAACCAATACAGCAACGACATGGCATACTAATTTTAGATGAAATCTCCTTAAGAGAAAGTGCTTCTGTATGTAGTCAGACACTAACTTATAAAGGTTTGATAGATTTTGGCAATGAGGCCAAAGGGGGGACCACATTGAGTGACAAAGCCAACCATGGTCTTGTGTTAATGCTGCAGATGTTTGCAGATTCTTTCAGACAACCTGTGGCGGTATTTGCTTCTAGAGGACAAACTACTAGCTTAGTCCTAACTAAAATTGTTTTAAAAGTAATCGTGCTACTATAAAATGCAGGAGTATTTGTAGATGCTATTGTGACAAATGCTGCAGCCACAAACAGAAAGATGTGGAAATAACTAGGTGTCAGTGGCACACTTGGAGAGGAAAGAAACTTCTTCTTACATCCGTATGATGATACAAGAAAAATATTTGTTTTTTCTGATACACCGCATTTAATTAAATGTGACCGTAATAGACTTGCCAGTGATGTGTCTTACAGAAGGACTAAAGGTAACTTCACTAAATATAATAGAATAAAACTTAGGGATTTTATACTTTGAGTGCAATAAAACTTGTATTATATTTATTGTGCATAGTGGATGTTTCCTTTTTAAATTCAATTATAAGCCTATAAACTATATTCTATATTATTATGAATATAGATTAGTTCACAATTAAACTAGGCTTATATTTATTTGTATTTATTTTAGTTTGACCCTGACAAGAATTTAGTGAAGTGGAGTCATATTCGAATATTGTATGAAGCTGATTGTAAGCACCCTGCAGCTTTACGTGTGTGTCCAAAATTATCGAATGCTCATATAAATTTGACAAACACAAATAAGATGAGAGTACGTCTTGCTATACAGGTAATCTATAACTTAAAGATGGGCCAACATCTTGGCTCATCCATTAATGTGAGCATCTCCTGAACTAAGGATCCTGAGTTTGGTGTCTTGTTTAGTTTATTTTTTGTTTTGTTTTAATTCAGTATTTATAATATTCATAATAAAATATAGTTAATGTACTTATTAGCACCCCATTTTACTACCCTTATGGGTTATGTATAATGATAATTTATGATTATCAATATTATTTATTGGAGTTGAGTTGGACACAAATCTTTATTTTGCTTTTGAATCCCTACTCTCAAATTTGAATTTGAATTTGAATTTGAATTTGAATATTGAATATTGAATATTGAAAAAAATCACTAACCTTAGAGTAAATAGAAAAATAATATAATAGTATAAAATAGAAATATTAGATAAGTGACAATTTTGTCCATAATCTATTCATTATAACATTAATGCGCTTTGTTGCGTGTTAAATTATTGGTCTGAGGTTCTGATTGTTGAGTTTGTCTTATAATTATATTTGTTATGAGCAACCAACATACAGTATCAAAGGTCTAAAACAAATTTCAATTGCAAAATTAAGGAAAATATTTTTTTAAGGATTTGAGTCTCAAATCCAATATTTTATTGAATACTCAAATATCCTTAAGGATTAGAGGTATTTGATGTCTCACCCCTGTTATTTATTGTTTAGGCCTATATGATATTGATTGGTCTATATTTTATCTTTTTTAATATATTTCAGGTTTTCAGTAATTTTGTTGCTACTGGATTAGAATTTTACCGGCATTATAAAACCAAATGACTAGAAAACTGGCAAGATACACAACACCTTTGCCTTTTTTTCAACAATCTTTTTGATGCTCTTAACAGGTGCTATGCAGCTGAGGATTAAGAATAGATGGTTCTGACTTTAAGGTAAGCACATTGTCAATAATAAAAAACAAGAGGTGTGATTAATACTCAAACCTTATGTTAATGAGATTAATAATTTCTATTTTGATTTATAAGAATTAAACATATATTGCAGTGCACTATATATTACAACATTGACATACATGTAGTGTCCTGTAAGAGAGGCATCTCAGCCCTATTTTATTTACTCATTTGTATTTTTATGTATTAGCAGAATCATTCTACTGGCTAAATGAATGGGAAACAAAAGTACACGAAGGGAAAATCAGAAAGGAACAATTCCTTACTAAAGTCACAGCTGAAGGACTGAGAGTGACAATTCTGTCTGTGATGCAGTTAACAACATACCTTTTAAATGAATGCCATTTTTCATATGTACTAACTGCAAAGATGAACCAAGATCCACTCGAGGTAAATACATATTCTCTTATTTTATTATTTACTTCTACTACAAACATCAGGTCTGTAGCCAAGTGGGGGTTTGGGGAAAAAGATAATATTTAATTTTTTGATACACAAATTTATTTATTGCCTCCCCTTTATGTTTCTTTCCTATCCTTCAACTTCTCCTTCTTCTTGTATTATGAAGTTTAAAAGGGGTGTGTGTATCAATACCCGCTGGTCTCATAGGTCCAACACTAATGATGGCTAGCAAACACTTGATAGGCAAATTTATGTGTGTTGGATACTTAAATATATTTTCCCAAACACTAAACAGAATATCAAAACAATTATAAATATTTATCAAAATATAAACATTCATACTGAAATAAGCTATAAAGTTGTCTGTTGAAGTACATATGAGCAAATTTGACATATTTTAACCTATTCTGTTACATTTTATGTTTCAGAACTTCTTTGGTATGATACGGCAAGCTGCAGGTTCTAACGATCACTCATCTACACCAATATTCCTTCAATTGTATAAAATTCTATCAATTTTCAGCATTTTGAAACCTCTGAAGTATGGAAATTGTTATGCCTCAGAAGAAACATCTCCGTTGTTGTCTATCAGTGATTTTAAGAAAATCTTCAAAGAAGGCAAGAATTCTTCCAAAATAGAAGAGATAAAATCACGTTTGAATGGGTTGGTTCTTCAAGATGACTGGGACTGTGACATAATTAATGAAGAACACAACTATTCAAGAGTTCCAATTGTAGACTGCATTGTTTATTATGTAACTGGATATTTATGTAGGCAGTTACTAAAAAAAGTTAAATGTAAAATATGTCGTTCTGCTTTAGTTAATCAGAAACTCAGGAGGGATTGTGATATGAACTAGCAGGCCATTTGGTCAATTTGAAAACTAGAGGTAAACTGATCTATCCTAACATTCGCTTTTATCATATAATAAATTAAATAGAAACAGCTTTTAGTAAGAACTCTCATTTAATTACATGTTTTGAAGATACACAGGATTGTATGTTAAATAATGGGCAGCTTTCTTTTCCATGCTTACTACACAAAGAGGAAATAATGGTGTACACCATACGATATTACATACTCATGAGAATGAGACAATACACTTGGCAAAACTTTTCAAACCAAGAAAAGAAAAATAGACATTTAAAAAAATCAAGCAAATTAGTAAAGAGTTAGTATTTGTTTTCAAACTCTTGAAGATTGTAAAAAAAAGTCTTTTTTAGCACTGTGTCTTGCTACTCTTCCTGAACATTCACATACAAACTCAAATGGGGTGATTTACATGTATGGAGAGTTGAAAACATTTAGGAAAATCTAATAAATACTGCCTCAAGTATTTATTTCGCTGACAATCCTATACATCTGGGATATTTTCCTTTCTCTCGAATATTTTATGTACACATTTTCAACCGACTGATTATATCAGCACACATCTTATAGGCTAACTTAAACCTAGATCAGACACAACACCCAGACTCCAGGCGTTAATGTATTGTTGTGAAAGGAGGAAACCCCTACAATCCTAACAATGTTTTGTCATGAGTACAGGGTATGCAACTCATCATTATATAATTCTTCCACTCCCCACTATCTTAAACCCTTTGTGGACTAAATATCTTCCTAAGCGCTTTGTTTTCGAACACCCTAAATTAATTTGTGTCTTGTAAGGTAGGAAACATATTTCACAACCATAGAGAACAACTGATATAACTATAGTTTGATATTTTCTTAGCTTTGCATTCTTTGACAGCAGACAAGATAGTAACAACTTATCAAACAATTTATATCAAGCATTTCTCGACTATTTGTTTCTGAATTTCCAATCATATCATGCTTTTAATGGTTTTAAATATGAAGCAAACAATATAGAATATATACATACATCATGGTCACTCCCCGAGTTTGTGAATATGGCCCTTTGGCGAGTTTGAGTCCATCATCACCAAAGTTTTAACAAATTAGAAACAATTTCCTTCAGGTAACAATGATATAATTTAATTGTACTATTAGTGCTATTTTAAATGTACTTATATTTACAAAAAGTGACAATGTCTATCACATTATTTCATGTATAGATTGTTTTAGTAATATTTATTAATAGTACTGTTTAAATGTGTTCCTTTTTACATAATTTTATGACTAACCATGTTCCATTACATGCAATGTTACAATGTCAGTATTCTAGGGGGAAAAAAAGGACATTCTTAAAATAACCATCAGGAGGGGACAGGTATCAATCAATTTGTTTTGCTTAACACATTATTATTAATGTGAGTGCAAATACCAAGGTGGTTAATACACAAGTTGCGATACTAGAGCGTAGATCCGCAAATATTTATTATTATATTCAAAATCTATTTCAATTACACTAGAATCCAAACCAAAGTTCATTTAGTTTATTTGGATTTCAAACTAATAGTAAATATACTAATCTTCTTCGTATTTTTTCCCATTGTCTAGTTTTTTTGAAATTGAAACAGAAACTTACCATTTAAAGAATATGGTTGGAAACCCCTAGAAGATGGCTTATAATAAAAGTGCATTAAAAATTTAAACAATCGAAAGCTTATTGTTAAATTAGTTATTATGAACAAATATAGCTTATATCAATAAATCACTGCTTGTTATATGTACAGTAAATCAAAATAGCATTATTAGTAAAAGGTGTCAAGTATTCTTCTCATGGTCAAAATTGATATGATTATGTAAGATATGATATTGCATTGAAACTTCTTGTTCAGCAAGTGCAAATAATAGAATATACTTTATATTGAAATGTATTATTTAAATATGTATATAATTTGAAACATTTTTCAGCTTATTATTAATAATAGGCTATGTAATTATTATGTGAAAATAGTGACTTGGCTTGTAGATGGCAATAAACACCTAGTTAGAGAGTATAGAGCATCATGCTCACAAGGAGTATTAACAATTTAAATAATTTGATACAGTCTTAATCAAAAGGATGTGACAATATGTAGGCCATATTATGTGTCAAGATAAATATTCCAGAATTCTTATAAGGTTCCTCAATACTTTAACTTTAAGGATACAGACCAACAATTTTCGGAGGAGGGCTTCTGATTCCTCTTTTAGTTGAAATCAAGGACGTTAAAAACTTTTTTTTTGCCTTTATTACACAAATACCACTGGATCATTACCTATCAAATACCTATAATTTTTAATTGTTGACCGATGAACCCACAGGCGCAGGAACGTTTTTATTTCGGGGGGTAGAAATAACCATGTGCTCTTATAGGGGATAAAATTTTTGAGATTAAAAAAGAACAGGAAAATGTAATACAGCTGTCCCTCACATTACGCGAGTGATTGGTTCTGATAAATAATCGCGTAACACGAAAACGCATGAGTGATATAGGGATTACTCCAAAGGAAATAAAAACCTAAAACTTTTAAATGAAAGCCATTTTTTTAATTTATATAAATAGTACAATGTATTAGATAGCCTACACCTATTGTCAATCTTCAATCCCCTGAAATTTGTTAACAACACAATTTTTAATCAATGTATCTAATTAATACAATGTACAGGTACACTTACTGTTAGTTTTCAATCGCATGATAAAATAACTGGATTTGGCAAATCTGGATTATCACTATCTTGCTCTTGATGGTACGCTCTTGCTCTCTTGACGGCCCTTGGACGGTAAGCTCTTGCTCTCTTGAAGGCCCTGGGACGGTAGGCTCTTGCTCTCTTGAAGGCCCTTGGATGGTAAGCTCTTGCTCTCTTGAAGGCCCTGGGACGGTAAGCTCTTGCTGTCTTGAAGGCCCTGGGACGGTAATCTCTTGCTGGCATGAAGGCCCTAGGACGGTAACCTCTTACTGGTATGAAAGCCCTGGGACGGAAAGCTCTTGTTCTCTTGACGGCCCTAGGATGGTAGGATTTAGATCTTTGGAATACTCTTGGACGGTAAGCTCTTGCTTTCTTGAAGGTTCTGGGACGGTAGGCTCTTGCTCTCTTGAAGGCCCTGGGACGCTAAGCTCTTGCTGGCATAAAGACCCAAGGATTGTAGGCTCTTTCTTCCTTGAATGCCCTGGGATGGTAGGCTCTTGCTTTCTTGAAGGCCTTGGGATGGTAGACTCTTGCTTTCTTGAAGGCCCTGGGATGGTAGACTCTTACTCTGTTGAAGGCCCTGGGACGCTAAGCTCTTGCTGGCATAAGGGCCCTAGGACGGTAGGCTCTTGCTTTCTTGAAGGCCCTTGGATGGTAGGCTCTTGCTTTCTTGAAGGCCCTGGGATGGTAGACTCTTGCTTTCTTGAAGGTCCTGGGACGATAAGATTTTGCTATTGTGAATGCCCTGGGTCTTTAGACTGATGATTTTCAATTTCTTTGATGAAATGGTATGACTCAACTGACGGGCAGCATTTTCCCTCTCTCTATAGGGTTATTTGTAGCAAGCCAAAGAACTTTGGATCTCTCTGGCAGCTTTGATGCTTCTATCCATGTTAGGGTCATTCTCTTCAATGATTCTAATAGCACTGTCAATGTGCTTAAATAAATCAGCAAATTGTTTTGTTGAAAGTTGTTTGATAGGCTAAACAACATAAGGCTCTTCTTCTTCATTCTTTATGCCATTCTCCATTCCTCAAATCCAACAGATCATGCTATGTCAACGATGTAATGTCTTGAATTGGAAAGCTTGTGGTCAGGATCAAAATCATGAGAATCAGAAACTTCAGTCCAAACATTTTTCCAAACTCCCTTCATACAGGACTGTTTAACTTCTGCCCATGCATATCCAATGTTGTCAATACCACCCCCCTAACACCAAACTGTACAGTAAAGATCAATGCTTTCACTGGAATGTGTGTACACAAGGGCACCCCACCACTGCACAGGATGATTGCGAAATTCTAGCTGACCACGCACTATTTTTGTATTTCTTTGAATCGTGTTATAGCGAAAACGCGAAAAAGTAATATCACGTATAACGAGGGATACCTGTATTTAATGGTCCCACTGTGCATTTTTCTCATTTATTTTAATCATTCCAAACATTAGAATTAATACACACAAAACATATTAAGAAAAATGTTATCTGATGCAGCTCAACTAAAATTTATGAAACACTGAAAATTAAAGTAGATTTCCAAACACTTTTGCCCTATATTTGTTACTAGCTATTAAACCAATAACCAGTTTTGCAATTTCAATTTGGTTGAGCCTCTCAGGTGATTTAGTCTACATTTCCTCATCGTGGAGCGAAGATAGTTTTTAATGCATCCAAGCATTGAAAACTTCTTTCTCCAGTAGCTGATGTAGCTGGTATCACTATCAGAGTTTTCAAAATCTCTTCAGTGTATGCTCCAAGAACATTTTATTTTTATTATGTTAACATTGTGTGAACATTGTATCTTGCCTCAATAAGATGTTTACATTATCTAAAAGTTTTACTATATTATTTAGGGGGGTAAAAATGATACTTTTTACCCCCCTCAATTTTTTGGAGGGGTAAAATTTACCCCCGTACCCCCTAGTTCCTGCGCCACTGGATGAACCTGTTTCAAATATAAATCAATGGTCTAGCAATGGAGGTGAGGTTGGCACATGTCTTTTGTAGCTAGTCGCCTCTCTTCCTCACCTTCTCAGCTTGTTGTTTGCATCGGTCCACGGCAGTCAGTGTGTTTGGTAGAGCATCTCGGGGTTAATAACTTAATGATGGGGGTAGAGGACATCGCCGATCAAATAAGTGGAAATTGATAGAGTTGTAACGTTAACTTACAGTTAGTTACAATTGGATCCACCCCATTATAATGTTGATCCGTAACTATCAATTCATACCACCCGCTCAATTGTTCCGACACAAATAGAATCCCTACAATAGTACTTTTCTCTGTTGTAGTCCCTGTAGGCTAATACGGCAAGATAATACGGCACAGTATATTTCATACAGTACAATCCTCTGTAATATTACACTTAGAATTGTTCATGAACTTACCTATGAAATCTTCTAACACTAGTCGCCACCAAAGCTGACCAACACCGTGCAGCCAATGTGGAGAATGGACCGAGCTAACGAAAGTCTACTGTCAACACGTGATCACTCTCCGTCTGGTCAGATTGAAACTGAGGCGTGACGACATGGAGTACGTTTGAAGACAATTATCCGACTGCCCTCTGATGGCTGTCAGAAGAACTTCCCCCAAACAAAACAAACATCGAATGATCGCCGACTTGTTCTAATTTTCTGATGGAACAACCCTACAAAGTGCCTACGTGATCGAAGACAGCTAGCAACTACGTGCTAGAATTACCTCCCCTTTTTCCGTGCGACGAAACTCACTATATAACAGGCTGGATTTGTCTACCAAAAATGACTATCTAAAATCTACGAACGAGGACGGATGTTGTCATGGACCTGGACAATGATCGGATAAACATTTATATATTAATTGGAACGTAACTATGTCATTTAAATGGGTACCCGTCATTTGGCCTAAAGGCATATGGCCTAAAGTGTAGGCTAAATGCCTTTAGGCCAAATGCCTTTATGCCAAATGCCTTTTAGGCCAAATGCCTTTAGGCCAAATGCTTTTAGGCCAAATGACTTTAGGCCAAATGCCTTTTAGGCCAAATGCCTTTAGGCCAAACGCCTTTAGGCCAAACGCCTTTAGGCCAAATGACTTTTTGTAAAGTTAATTTTTAGACCATTTATTAAAATGTGTTTTGCTGTCTCCGGAAACATTCGTTATGATTTGTAGTGATGCTAATAGATGGAGAGGTGTGTAGTGTTAGTTAACTAGTATACACTACCGTTTCAAAATACGTAAGTCTTTTCTCACTTTACTACTTCCCAAGGTATAGCAGCACGTCCATTAACATGTAGTACCACTTTTGTATATGTTGAACTTTTTACATTGCCAAGGTTTTATACTAGTTTTTGTACCGTTTTGTACCAGAAATAAAAAGTTTTGTGCACGTACCTTTTCTATTAATTAGCACATACATGTGGTCACACCATTTTAATAATTTTGTTTTGTTTTGAATTTTGAATTTTTTTAAATGCCAAATTATATTTTATTAGTCTTTCTTAGTATATTTGTTTATTAATTTTGCTAAATGAATTAATCAATCATTCTTTTTTTATAATCATATTAACTTACTCGAGTTTGCCCACGGCTTCGCTCACATTTAAGTTGGGTAAATTATCTTATTTCTAGCAAATCATCTAAACCAGGTTTTCTCAAACTCTATGCTCTTGAGCCTTACATGAACATTTAAAGTAGTTGTTAAGACTCTCTTTCTTAGAATAAGATAACTTTTTTACGTTAAAATACAAAAATGAGACATTTATTATTTAATTTATTTCTTTATTTTCTGATAAGAGCTTTGTAGAAGTTTATTAAGAATAGTAAAGATTTGTAAGATATTAATTAATTTTATTGCTTCATAAGCCAAACAGAATATTAATTTTTTAGTTAATCATAATTTAGCAAGTCGAAGGAAGTGAAAAATTGGTTCACACCTCATTTGAAATCCCCTCACGCCTCGCAGTTTGAGAAACCCTGATCTAAACTACCAAAAATACAATTTTAGACACGTGTGAGGCGAGAACTTTGTATGTTGATGAATCCACAAATTAACTACTACCTATAAGAAGTAAAATCAATTATATATATATATATATATGCAGTCTTTGCATCAATATTTGCTCGCTTACGCGGAGACATTGTTGAAATGAACACCAAAAGAAATAGTTTAAATTTACTAATTAAACTTGAATTAATTTGAAAGAATCATTCTAGTAAGCACCTCAGCTTATCAAATAAATTGTTCTGTTAGTAATTGTTTCTATTGGTTTTTGAAAATTTTCCCTTCTCCTCCCCAATCATAATTTCTCTATTCTCTAATATTCACATATAGGTCCTCTATGTGGATCATACCGGCCTGTAAAAATCATTGATCTCTATGATATAACTGGATGGACATACACAGAGGGGGGGACAGATTTAACTGTTTCTTTAAATGTTCTTATGAGAAAACATGTCTCTGATGAATAAAAGTGTTATTGTTTGAAAATAGTGAAGTATTATACCACACTTTCCTGAAGAAACATTTACATTAAAGGATATACAATCCAGTTTTACATGTAATACTGTACAGATATGAATAAAACCTTAGATATTCCCATTTCTATGTATTTATCATCAATGTTGTTTACAGTCTGGCACGACTACACTTATATTTAAAGTTGATTATTAGCTTGTATATTGGTTTCAGAAACCATACTATATTGAAAGTTCTCTAAATATAATGAACTAGGTATCTTAAAACTTGATTACATTTGTTTGAATGACAAAATTTGAATAGTTGCCATGCATTCAAACTATCACTTAGGTTATAGGCTTGTGGAAAGTATTATTATAATAATACCGGTTTTTTTTTAAGTTGGCTCATATCTTTCAGAAACCATATTATGTTGAAATTTCGATAACTATAATGAAACAAGTCAGCTAAAAACTGTATTCCATTTGTTTGAATGACACACTTTGTGTAGAAGTCTTACGTTCAAATGATAATTTAGGTTATAGGCTTGTAGGAAGTACATCATCTACTTCCTGATTTTAGTAATAATCCCAATCTGTAAGTCTTTATTTCGTACCAAAATAATATCATATATATAATATTTTGGTAGGATGAACGGCAATTTAGAACAGAAGTAGAAATTTCCTTCTGTAAGGTCTTTTATCCTAACTAAACACAACTATAGGGTAGGATTCTGGTACGAGATAAAGCCTTACAAGTAAGCTTTCTTCAAAAATCATCTTACATATTAGGCTACATCAACTTATTTAAAGAAAAAACTAACCAGTTTTGAACTTTTATATGCTCTTCATAGCTTTAACTAACATATTTATTAAATTTAACCACTCACACATTGATGTTTCTCATATATTCAATCAGATTAATGAACTATGTCAAAATGACACATTGCCTTGTATGGGTAAAAGAAAGAAAGAGATACCCGAAAGTTTACTTCTCTCTTACACAATGGTATGCAGACGACAGCTCGAAAATTTCAGCCACAGATGTCCATCAAGTTATACTATCGAGATCAATGGTAAAAATATCATTTACTAACTTGTCCTGCTTATACACGAACCAAAATCTTTTACGAAAGTTTATCTTTATTGCTTCATAGGATGTATAGTCAGCCTCGTGACTATTCATCCACACTTCAGCTTCACCTACTAACTTTGAATTAAAAAATGCTATTTTTTGTGCTTCGGTGAGTTTACTATTTTCAAAAAGTCTATCCATCTTTTTCAAAAACTGTACAGCATGCACCCTATCATTATTTCCACTGAAGGTGGGTACATAGTCCATTAATTGATTCTGGATGCTTGTACTAGGTAATACCAAGGCACCAGCAGTAATTAGCGTCCCTTTTTCCACTACTTCGTCATATTTTGACTTAGCCTGTTCTAGTTGTTGTCGCATTTGTTCGACTGTTTGTAACGTCTTGTCCACAGTTTCAGTCAAGTTGTCCTTAAATTTGTCCAATTGCTGGTCAACTATTTCCTGTAAGTAAACATCTGGTACTGTGTGTCCATCAAAGAAATCATTTTGGAATTTAAGGTTATCACTAAATTTTTGTTGTTCTTTTTCAACAGTCGCAAATCGTTCTGTTAAATGGTTTACCTGTTCTAGAATTTCATTTTTATTTTTATCGCAACTTTCCTGAGTAGTTTTTCCTTTGGAATTTAAAGCGTCCAGTTTAAGCTTAAAGTTTTCCTTTGCATTTTTAAGCTTTTTTTAATCTGCTCATTCATCTGTTTTTCTGACTTACTACAGTCTTCCCTAAGCGTCTGTAGTTCGTCCCTTACCTGCGTTTGGTCACTTTCAGTGCGTTGTATTTTCTGTAATTTTTTGTCAAAGTCGTTTTATACTTCTTGAAATTTACCCTGCAATTCTTGTTTTAACCTGTTGAATTGTTCATTTACACCCTTAAATTTTTCATCAAACTTTGTATTTAAATTCTGATTATTTTCTTTGATTTCTTTTAACTCCTGGCTATTTTTTTTGTAGCTCCTGTCTAGTTTTTTGTAGCTCCTTGCTAGTATTATCGAACCTTTAATTTATTTTCTGATTTAACTTTTCACTCTTTTCACTACTCTCTTTAATTTGCTGACTTAACTTTTCACTCTTTTCACTACCCTCTTTCATTTGCTGCACTAACTGCATTAATATTGCATTTTGGTCATTTGCTGATGTTTGTTGAACTACACCTCCTACCTTTGAAACATTTTCCACCCCCCTTAAGTCTTCTTCTTTATGAACTATTGGTTCAACTACTTTCTCATGTTGTTCACTTTGTTCCTGATCAGATAGTTCTAAACAAGAATGGTCTTCTACCATTGGTTGGGAATATTGCGTTAGGGGAGGATTATCCTCACTGCTACTACTGTCTGTCTCTTCCATATTAAATGAAGTTTTGCTGTTGATGACTTACGTGAGATTTTCCTTGCGTACCTCACCTGAAGTCTAGAAGCTTTGGACTTTATTCTGAATCTACCTGGTTTCGAACTCCTCCCTCTGAAGTCACCTGGTTTGGAGCTTCTTCTTCTTCTTCTTAAGTAACTTTTTTTTTTTGCGTAATTAAGCACTTAAGTTGTTTGCGGCACTTTCACTGTTCTTTGAGCACTCACTTTCTCGGGTTATGAACTGGATTTAATTTTATTATTTCAGTTTATCAGGCCCTCCACGTTGGGAAGCCATTATTGTAACGTATAAAAGTTAGCCTGATATATTAACGTTCGTTCGCCACCATTAGTATGATATTTTTACATAATTATTGAATTAAGTTCAAGTTTGCTATTCTGTATTATGGTAATCAAAAGGGAATGATGTCTTATTTTATAAATTAAAAGTTCTGGTCTTTTATAGTTTTTTTTATTTTAAGTAGATAAACAGTTTTTGCTAGATATTTCACACGTTGTAAATATTAATTTAAAAACCCGACTATTGTATTATGTGTATGTTAATTCCCAGCACGTGAAATTTATCATAGACCCAACCCACACGGCTCCTTGTCAGGATTGCAAGTGAAGAGATGCGTACTTTGAAGTAGGTATATCTAGTGACATCTCCTTCTCGAAACTTCCCAAAAGAAAGAAAGGTGTGGTCATCCAGGTGCGTCTCTGTCTACAAAACTGAGTTCGCCTTTCAAACAAAGGCGTAGAAATATGTCGCCATACCTTACAACTTAACACAAATAAATCTTACTACCTGCTCGTATTTATAATATCATAATTTTGAATATAGATGTGAATAATAAATTATTTAGATGTATAATTCCATATCATTACAATATATATATACAAACACGTGTATATACGGGCGCATTACAATTGGGCCACGTAAACAAGTTATGATCTCCGTTTGACGTCTACATATTTACTGGCAAAATTTATTTAATGCGTCACTATTATATATATTAATTATTAATATTGGCTTCCACTTTCATTTTGCCTTTCGAAATAAGTTGTCAAAAGTCCCCGAGAATGGTGTTTTCTTATTGTTTTTCGTTAACTTTATGACCGTGAGATATATTAACAAGGAAATAATATCGGAAATCTATACATAAAAAAGGTGATATAGTGTTTTGTGAACTGATCTAGTTGTATGTATGTAGAGTAGTGTCAATGTTTTTAGAAATATTGTAACTACCTTGCATCAGTTGTGCTATCTATATTCAGATGAAACAACTAACAGTACTTTTTACTTTCCGAAGATAGCCGAAGGTTTTAAATTTACATTTTAGGCCAAATGCCTTTAGGCCAAATGCTTTTAGGCCAAATGCCTTTAGGCCAAATGCCTTTTAGGCCAAACGCCTTTAGGCAAAACGACTTTAGGCCAAACGCCTTTAGGCTAAATGACTTTAGGCCAAACGCCTTTAGGCCAAATGCCTTTTAGGCCAAATAACTTTAGGCCAAATGACTTTTGGTTTCATTTTTAGGCCAAATGCCTTTAGGCCAAATGCCTTTTAGGCCAACTGCCGCGTCCCCATTTAAATATCATAGACTCTACTCATATTCGACTTGTAATATTTTTGTGTTAGAATCATTATTTTGTTTTTGGCTTAATATGTAACTTCTCTCTTTATCATCTCAGTCGCTTAAATGTAACTTTTGTGTGGCCACTTGGGCGCGGTAAACAGTTGGTTATTTTGTTTTGAAATCACCATTGGTAATTCTGTTTTGAGGAAATATTAAATGTAATATGTTGAAATGTGTGGATTAGTGTGTCGTATTATTTCTCGCGACTGTAGAAGTAAAATCGTGCTTGTTATTTTTTTTATACTTTAAATTTATTCTAAATTTCATTCTTTAGCTTTGTCTAAGAGTTAGATAGTCCCGGGAGATTTTGACTTGTGTCTGGTAGTCAAACTCTCGCGTTATGTTTTGTAAGTCTCGTCTTGTAAACTTGTAACTGTTTGAGGAGCCCATCAGGCACTAATATTTAATGTTTGTTTCATTTTTTTGTTAACGTAATTAACTTCACTGTTGATGTTAAAAATCAACATTTTTTTTGTGTCTCTTAAAGACTCCCTTTAATAAATATAAACATTGGAGGTTTATATACTGCGCTTCACGTTATTATTTTCAGCATTATTCAGAATGATATAATGAGACCACTGTACTTTGCTTTATCTATGTTTATAATGAATAAACCGTCTTATTGTGATATTTTAATACTGCATATATTTTCCCTTATGTTAGATTCACTGTCTCCCTTTTATTTAATTTGGTCGTTAAGTAGAAGGACACGGAGACGGTGTAACAGAGTAGAAGTTTAAGTTTTATTATATATAAACATTTTAGACATTTTTCACCGGGTTACCAAATGTAAAGAAGAACCAAAATACACTGTACATGAAGATGATTAAATAGTTAATGAAGTGGGCATTTAGCCACATGGTCTAAATTTCCTCCCACCCATCTCTACGCACGTTTTTATCCACACGAAAATAACTTTTCAATACACGTCCTCTCAACTCGCGTGCTGACCAGGAAGTGCCTTGCGTCTGACGCTTCCCTTCCACATAGGGTCAAACACAGATGCTTAATCGGTGGTGCTGATTAGGCTAGCTGTTCGCGCCAAGCCTCCCCTTTCCACTGTGAGGCCACACGGCAACCACAGGTGCACCTCACAGCTTCCGGTAAGAAATAAGATTAAAAATCAAGTTAAAATGTAAAAGTAATAAATTTAATGAAGCTAAGATTCCCACAAAGACTTTAAAAATGAAAATATATATTTAAAAGTTAAAGGCCGAAAAATGAAGTTAAGAATTGAAATTTAAAACATATATTGCTTACAATTTGGTTAAGATTTATGACAACTTAATAATTTAAACAATTTTAAATAACTATTTTTATTAACATTTGATTATAGCCAGACTAATTAGACATAAGACGAATGAAAAAATAATGTTATTTATAATTTATAGTATTAAGAATGTGATCATTTAACAAATTAATTTGTAAATAATTTAATATGTACTAGAAATGACCTTAGCACTTGGTTACCTATAATGTTCTGAGCATTTTGTTCACAACAACGCAATTCAAGTGTTGGTTAATGATTTGGTAATAAATAATGAAATGTGACAAGATTTCAGAACTGGTGAATTATGTTGTCACGAACTGTGTTATATGTAAGACATCAAGCTTAAATAAAGACTTGGATATCCGGGAAACAAAACAACTAGAAACCAAGGGTGCATGGTTATTTATCCGCCCTTTTGCATAAATATGCCGCGCTTTCGGTTTGCTTTCAAAAATACAACCTATCCAATTTTCGGGTAAGTTTGTTGATTGGCATATTAAAACTTGTGTTAACTCGAAAGCAGTCAGATTCATAAGTTGGCCATTCATAAAGTTAACAAATCAAGTTATCATATTTCTGTAATTTGGATGTCGGAAAGCCAACCTGAATGTAGCAGATGGTGAATATTTAATATTGGTAAGCAAGGAGCTGTTATAAGAGAATTTTGAATAAAATTCCTATCGTGTAAAGTAAATAATCTAGAATTGAAGTTTATTTTCAATGAGAGCAAAATAATCTACCATAATTCATAACTTGATTATGGGATACAGATTTCCATATAGTGGCTTAAATCCTATAAATTGATCTAAATTCAACGCATCCATCATTGTGGTTGCAATGTTCTAAAAACAGATATGCACATTGTGAAATCAAACCAGCAGGACATCCTTCTAATTGGAAATTATTGTGGTTAATACTTTATTTTTATTAAATGCCTTAAAGCTACTATTATTTTTGCAGACCAAAATACGGCTTACCTATTTTGGGTAAAATTGAACATTTTCTATCCAAACAAATTATGAATCGTTATAAAAAGTTGCTGTGGTTAATTATTAATTTTATATCTTTGCTTTGTAAATAGTTTTTCCATTTCCGATTATGTCTTAAATGAGGTGAGCAAAATAAATCAAATTATAAATGAAAGTTTCAAAATTAATTATTCAGTTCGATGCTTAAAATAATCATTTTAGATTGATTATATATTGATATGCACATTGGATAAATATTATTGTTAAACTCGTTGAAATAATTTGATGTGAAATTGATTGCTGCCGATCCCTGCCCCCTCACAAAAAACATTGGCAATGAGTGTTATTTGGAACATATATTTCAATTTTTCAATGCTTTATAAAAATTACAATTAGATCAAAATTCTAACTATTTGAACCTAAAATAATTAATGTTTTTATTATACAATAAAATATCAACTAAGAACTTTAAAAAATGCAGTTAGGTAAATATAGCAAAGAATGCATGTGTATATCTTTACCATCAAGGCAACTATAGTGCTCCGTGACAAATTTCTCTCATTAAAAGTGCTCCGCGATTCAAAAAGTTTGGGAACCGCTGGTCTAGAGCCCTGACCACTTTACACTTTGTTAAGTTATAGCATTGATTTTTGTGTTTTATTCAACAATAAAATATTATGTTTGTAGTGGTTTAATAATTTAGCTCATTTCTAATGCGAAGTAAGAGTTTGACGGAGTACATAATATCATTTTACCACATGTATTATGTTAAGCCACACAAGCAAAAAAAAAGTTTGAGTATTATCCTGAGTAACAAAACACTCATCCTAGAAAACCCAAAGATATAGGTATTTATTTCGCCCTTTTCCAGCTATAAATAGGCCATGGTTGCTTGGCTTCAGTTTTACAAAAAAATAACAAGATCCATTTCCTCACTATTTACTGTATATGTTGTTGGCTGTAAATTGCAATAATTAAACTCGTCAAAGGCAAGTGGAAGTATTCCAGCATGCTGGCCATTAATAACAATCTTTTAGTAAATTTTATTAATATATATCTGTACACTATTGGGCTCAGGAATGTCCTCATATATATGTTTCTATGTATGGAATATTTAATATGGAGTAAGGCACAGGAGCATATTATATCATTAAATATATGAAAAAATTACGCTATCTCGTAAAGTAAATAATCAAAATATTGTATGTTTTATATTATAAACCTGAATCAATAACATAACTAACAAAATAATTTATAATTGTTGGATACATTGACATTCAATAAAGTAAATGGTTACTCTTTCCTTTAAAATTGATCTATTTTCTAACCCTTATCCTATTCCTATTGTTGATGGTTTAGCTAAAGGTATTGATATTTAAAAAATATTTAGTCCATTTGTAAAACTCAGATACGTCGCCAGGCTAGGAATATTCTATAGTTTGAAAGATTTATTTTTAATTCAAACCCCGGCCTTAAAACTCATCTCATTACTATCTTTACTAACCAAACTACTGGCGACCTTGTATAAATCTGAAAAATCTTTCTATCCCAAATAAATGTAAGCACCAGTGCTCTGAGCTAAAGCTTCAGGGGGTTAATTATTCCAATTTAATCATACTTTACAAATATGTAAAATCAGTTTTTCAGATGTTTCCAGAATAATGTCCTTAAGTATTTTACAAATAAATCAAATACAAAGTAAAGGGTTTCAAAAATATAAATCTATTCACTTTGTGCTACCTAAATAAAATCAATTTTAAGATTTGATCAGTATAGTTAGAAAAATAATGCACATTCTGAAGAATAAATTATTAATTGTTAAAAACGCATAAGTTAAAATAATATATTGATTGGCCCTGGAACGTTGAAACTTTTGTAGCCGAGTCACCCCTGGATCCCCCCTCACAAAAAAATTGGCATTGCATGCTTGTCTTGCTGATGCTTCAGTTTTTATCAAAACAATCCTCGATCAAATTGACTCACACATGTGTTAGGGATCCTACTGTATACAATATACTCAAATTTATAAAGCAGATGAAACAAGTGTATTTTAGTCCTATCTCTGATCCCCAAACCCCCACAAAAATGGTGACTTTCCTATTCCCTCAAAATAGGCTCTATCATTATCAAAAATTAGTCTAAAACCACCAGGTCATTCAAAGCATGTTCAACTCATTTGCTTGACTCTGAACTTTGATTTAAGGATTCATGTCCAAATCCCAGGCAGGTGATCTTCCAGTGGATTTTAAGAGTATTATTTACATTCGAAAGTATTTGACGACAACATATTAAAAAAGCAACCTTTTTTTTATAAGGCACTTTCCACTAAAGTAATAGAGGAGAGTAGAGGACAAACTCCTCGCATACTGAAATGTTAAACTCTCTTAAAATGACTTAACTAAAGCTTGGTAGTAACAATCGAATTACTTAGTATTTGGTGCTGCAAGTAATATTATTACAGTCATTTAATTAAATAATATTAAGGGACACTATTAATAACAATTTTAACGCAAAAGTCAATGATAGTATTTGAGAAATGTCTACTTGAAGGCAGGAAACAAACCTGGGATCAATGTGATTTTAAACTTTGTAGACTGTATGCAAGGATGAAATGAGTAAAAATGAAGGGTGAGTGGAATTAATTTTCCTTGGTATACCTCAGTTTTAGCTTCTGTGGTGCTGACTGACAGCTCACAGCTGACTTCTGACAGTCAACAGTTAGGTATATACCTAAATTTTGACTGTCAGAAGTGACAACTGCTAAAGACATGTTTTTTGCAGATCATATGGTTTGGCGTAGGGATACATAATTTGGTCTGGTAGCTTTTCAAAGCCGTCAGAAGTCAGCTGTGAGCTGTCAGTCAGCACCACAGAAGCTAAAACTGAGGTATACTGAGCCGTCTGCAAGAGCCGTCTGCACATTTTCGACCATAAATAATACTAAAAAATCCCACTTCTCATTCACTCTTCACGTTTGCTTATTTCATTCTTGCATTCGGCCTTATGCATTTATTGAAGGAAATACTCTTAGGCCTCGTGACCGGACATATTACCCTAAATCATTATCTAGATGGTAAGACTGATTGATGCCTTAGTGCTATCATACATCAATACATTTTTTAAGTAATAATTTATAACCATGTTTTATGATCCAATTTTACCAAACAAATAATTAGCATGTGTTTGATAATACAGTATTACAAATAAATTTAAATTATATTACATCCATGAGCAAGTGATAAATTGTATTGTAGCATGTTGCTATAAGAGTGGACGAAAATATGATTAAACTTACCCCCACCGGACTGCCAGCAGCGTCAAAGAGGAACACTCGTAACATCACGACTAAACACAGCCTCCCGCCACATGTTGATCGTGATACTAACAGTCTATTGTGGGTACTGGCGTACCAAAGAACAAAGAACTTCGATGGTGAAGATGTGCTGCTCGCCCCAAGTTACGGAAGAAGGTGGAACTATCTAGGCTAATCCAGAACAATATTATCATGCGCATGTTTCTTTCCCGAATATTCTAGGTGTCCACCCCTACCCTTTTGTCCGTCGCTCCATCTTCTGGGTTATATCGTATATATATCGGCGCCTGTTCTATGAATGGTGACTATTGGACTAAGCCAGATTGAGAGCAGGTGAAGCTTTAGCTTCGATCATTATTCATAATGTAAGATCTAAATTTAATTTTCGGCGTAGATAATTTTTTCTTATTCTTTCTATCTTGTAATTTATTCAAAATTCTTTTTCGGCTATTTAATTTAAACTTCAAATATAATATAAGATTAACTTGTCATCACTTCAAATATTATTTAATTGCATGGTCGAGATGTTCATATTGTAGAATCGATCATTTTGTGGTTTAGCGAAGTAAACAAATTTGAGATCGACTATAATGATATTATCAGTAGAATGGGACTAAATATTAGGGTATTCTTTTGTGTGAACATTATATGTAAATTTTTTCGTGAAAACTTTAAGTTTTCCTCAAAACATGTCAGTTCTAGAATTTTTAATCACTTGCATTTATAGGAAATTTATATTATGTATACTTCATAATCTTGTGGGTTTTTAACTTTGTGGTATCGAGTATTTTCTTGAGTATTGGCGAGATATATTGTTTGGATTAACTTATACGCTTACTTTTTTTATCTTCAGATTTAAATATTGTATAAAGTAAACTTATTGAAGATTTTTTATTGAGTTAACGCCTTATTACATCTTGTGATTTATTTAGGATGACGGCGATTTAACTGCTTGTGCAAGTTGTTTAATAATATACAAGAATGACGAGGTTTTCTCTTATTGTTTATTTATATATTCCTTTAATGTCTCAAATATATATATAACTTTTTCAACGTTGTCATATATTTATATATTATCTCTAAACATTGAATCATTGACAAATAAATATCTTTTTGAAATCAGTCATGACATTATTCATAACTAGAAACAACCATGACCTTAGGTAACCTTTAATCTATGTGATTTAAGTTATTTGTTATTTTATTTGTTTAGGAACCTTTTTTGAAGTTATAACTCTTCCTTTAGAATGTTTTGTGAGGTAGACCGCTCCAATATTAGTAACCGCAACTGGTGGGAGTAGCGGATTTCTGGTCTTTGGATGTTTTCAAAGCATAGAACTCCAAGCACTCGCTCCTATTTCCCTTGTTTTTGCCCTATTTTTTTTTATTTTATGTTGTTTTGGACCTCCTTTTTCTTAAGGACGGTACAGTATTTGTATGTTATCATTTTGTTCTCTACAATATTTAAATTGCGCGCGCGCTATCCGGCAACGACACTAACGTCATTTGGCTTCAAGTTCTGATCACTGGAAATAAAGAGTAGCCAGACCCATATATCTTTGACTCTGGCATTGATCTCTATACTATAACTGGATGGACATCTGTGGCTGAAATTTTCGAGCTGTCGTCTGCATACCATTGGGTAAGAGAGAAGGAAACTTTCGGGTATCTCTTTCTCTCTTTCACCCATACAAGGCAATGTGGCATTTTGACATCGTTCATTAATTTGATTGATTATATGAGATACATCAATGTGAGAGTGGTTAAATTAAATAAATATGTTAGTTAAAGCTTTGAAGAGGATATAAAAGTTCAAAACAGGTTAGTTTTTTCTTTAAATAAGTTGATGTAGCCTAATATGTACGATTATTTTTGAAGGAAGCTTACTTTTAAGGCTTTATCTCGTACCAGAATCCTACCCTATATTTGTGTCTAGTTAGGATAAAAGACCTTACAGAAGGAAATTTCTACTTCTGTTCTAAATTGCCGTTCATCCTACCAAAATATTATATATATGATAGTATTCTGGTACGAAATAAAGCCTTACAGATTGGAATTATTACTAAAATCCGGGTTTATAAGATACTGTACTTCTTACAAGCCAATAACCTAAATTATCATTTGAACGTAAGACTTCTACACAAAGTGTGTCATTCAAACAAATGGAATACAGTTTTTAGCTAACTTGTTTCATTATAGTTATCTAAATGTCAACATAATATGGTTTCTGAAAGATATGAGCCAACTTAAAAAAAAACCGGTATTATTATAATAATACTTTCCACAAGCCTATAACCTAAGTGATAGTTTGAATGCATGGCAACTATTCAAAGTTTGTCATTCAAACAAATGTAATCAATTTTTAAGATACCTTGTTCATTATATTTATCGAACTTTCAATAAAATATGGTTTCTGAAACCAATATACACGCTAATAACCAACTTTAAATATAAGTGTTGTCGTGGCAGACTGTAAACAACATTGATGATAACTACATAAAAATTGAAATATCAAAGGTTTTATTCGTATTTGTACAGTATTACCTGTAAAACTGGATTGTATATCCTTTAATGTAAATGTTTCTTCAGGAAAGTATGGTATAATACTTCACTATTTTCAAACAATAACACTTTTATTCATCAGAGAAATGTTTTCGCATAAGAACATTTAAAGAAACCGTTAAATCTTTCCCCCCCTCAGTGTAGCAGACGATACACTTGAGCGTCACGCTTTTGTCCTTGGAATGTGCATGTGTATGTCCATACAGTTATACTATAGAGATCAATGGACTCTGGTGCTCACTTTGAGTGACACATTGATACCAACAGCTTATCTCAATTTGCCCAAGATATACATTAAACTTCAAGGAAGAAATGATTAAGTAGGAGTCTTACAAATATCTCTTCTCGCTGGAATCTACTACTAGAAGTGTTTTTGTTCTCGTCTCATTAAATTGATTTTATTTTATCTAGTCTAAATTTATTTCTCAATGGAAGGAGTTTGACTCCCGTGCCGGCCCCCCCCCAACCCCCACCATGTGTGTGTTCCCGGCTATGGGCTGTATACTAATATAAACTAAGCCTGTTCAGGGTTTTAAAACGTTACTTTTATTCAATGTTATTGCAAAATATATCTACCTAATACTAAATAGCAATTTACAATTAGTGTTGCTAGTGCTATATGTAGCTTATTTCTTTTATGTTAAAAAGGTTAAAAAGGGAAAAAACTTTACATTGGCCAGATGTTTCACAATGTTTGTTGGCTTAGCCGCAACCTTATAGTTTACTTTTTTTTTTATTAATTTCGAATTGTTGGCGTGGTTAAAAAATATTATTAACATCTATGAAACCTCTTTAATAAATATAAAATGTTAGTTTATGGTTTTAATCAGCTACACAATATTATTTTTGGACTCTCCATTCGTTATATTAAAGTTCCGACTGCAAGTTTTACAAGGTAAGGTGCAGTTTGGTATTCAAGTGATAGGTCTTTTTAGTTGCATATTAAATGCTTAAGAGTTATTCAACATAATCACGTGTCTTAGAACATTTTCTCCTGTTATAAGAAACACGATTTCTTTGAAACCTAACTACCAAAATGCATTTTCATTCACAATCAACACTAAGAATACTTTGTACTTAGGATAGATAGTTTACTCTTTCACTGTTCTTAGACCAAAAGGGTACTCATGATCAAACTTATCTTAACAGATTATTGTGACAAATCAAAAAGGTAAATGAGTATACCATAAGTGGACACCTAAAAAGGACTCTCGGTAATTTGATTAATAAAATAAAAAATAACTTGAGTCTAGACATATTTATTAGCTATACAACTTATATATTTGTAAAACGCTTCACTTTATGTCAGCAAAATAACAAGAATTACCCACCTCGCTGGTGTAGTTAGCTGATGCACTAGTTTTGTGTTGAGCTAGACTGTCAAGGATGGGGTGATCGAGGTTCCAATCTCGGTCAACTGGGGGGGGGGGGGGTGGTTCTTCTTAAACGTTTTACCACTCTCCCTTCACGCAAATGCGGGTTCATTTCCTCTAAATTAAACCTTCCCAATTCTCAGCCCATTAGTGTAATTAGTACTTAAGCGTATAACTTGAACAGGTAGTAAGATGCAGTGCTAAATAATAATTGTAATAAAAATGAAATTTTTAAAGTTAACTATGTAGAAAAGGGTAGGGCATAGGCTTATTTTAACATTATTTTAAGCTGAGCAAAATCCATTGAATTCACTTAATCTTGTCACACTTGTTCCCAATGTTGACACTTTATTTTCCTAATGTCGACACTTATAAAAAACACTGTTAGGCACCTATGTAAACTACCTAGAAGATTTTATATCCAGCAAAATAAATAGGAAATTTTATTTAGAACTTTTTGGCTAACAGCTAGCTCTGATAAAATTATAACCTAACTAGGCCCTTTGACTTATGTTATCACTTCTGAAATGCCACCAAACAAGTTAAAAATCCACATTTTCTATTTTAAATTTTGGTCAGAAAATACTTTTCACCCATAGGCCTACTGACATCACTGTCATTCTCAATCAAGGGCTCATCTGAATCTCCTTAATCACTTTAATGTTATCAGTTATATTAGTTAACCTAGAATTTTGCTTCTAACAGTCTTTTTAATTCCTCTTTTGATATTTTGTAATTATTTTTACTGTAGGCCTGCTATAGGCCTATTCTTTCTACATTTTTGATGTGACTTCACTTTATATTTTTTCTAAACCCCTCTTCTTATAATAATAAGGGCAAGAATAAAGCTCTTTTGGTAAAAAAAAAAAGTGTTATTTGTTGACACATTTTGCTTACTCGGACTATAGTTAGTCATTGGTTGCTGTTAAATCATGTATTTCTCGGTTCTCCAAGCTGTTAGGTAATAATTGATTAGAAACCTTGCTTTTTATTGACTGTTCATTTTGGTTTTTGGGGAGCTTGTTGCTATGCCATCTGTTAATTCAAGTGTCATGGTTAACGACTTGGTTCTTCAAATTCAAAACACTGTGTTCATCTGTAACACTACAATATTTACTTTCTCGCTATCTTACAGGTAGAGAAAATATTGTGATTGTCAAAAAATCGAGCTCTAAGATTTTGATGAAATTTCACCTTTCATGACCCCCCCCCCCCCCCTCCCACCCTCCCCCCAATCAAAAAAAGAGTGGTTTTTGAATTTCCGTCTGTCTGTACCTCTGACTAGAGCCTAAACTATTTTACCGATCTGGCTAAAACCTGGTATCTAGTGTTGCCCAAAGGTTTTTTTAAAATTTGATATCCAACCATAAAATTAAGGGTAGTTTACTGAAGGGCAAAAAGAGAAAAAATCGATTTATTCAAAATCGGCTCAAAACGATTTTGATTAAATTTCATTTATAAACAAACATCTATAAATATTGCAAACAAAATGGCTACTCTCAATATTTCGGCAAATAACTTTAAGGGTTCTGCTCTGATATTTATCATACCTCCTTAACTCTTTGAAATATGAAATTCTTTATCATTGCAAATATGTAGGGCTATTTTTAATACAAATCTTTTAATTGAAATTTATTTTTTATAAAACCAATAACCTTCAAGCTATACGCAATTTTTATATATATATATTAACTTTTCAAACACTAAAGGTAAAATATTGCGACTGAAATGTTGATGGATGTCGACACCTCATTTAGCCCCAAACCCTAAAAAGTGTTTTTTGCAATCCTATCTGTCTGTGTGTCTATTTAACTCAAAAATTAAGAGTAGATTAATAAAAAACGAAAAGGGAAAAAATCGATTTTGATTAAAATTTGTATCTAGGCGTTGATTAAGATTATAAATAAAATGTCTATTTCCATTTTCCTATGAAAATGAATTTTAGGGTAAATTTACAGAAGCGGAAAGTTTCCGTATCCCCCCAAATATTTGAGATACTAAATAACTTATCATTGCAAAATTATAGTACCATTAAAAATAAAAAACTTTTATTTGAAATATATTGTTATAAAATCAACAGTTTCTGAGATATTGGCAGATATATTATGATACAATTTTGTGAGCATTAGTTGTAAAGAATACTACTTAAGTTTCAACGCAATAATTCTTTAATGCCATAGGGTAATTAAATATAAGTAAGTCTCTCAAAATTTTGTTATTTTTCCTTTAACTTCTTAGGAGAAATGTTTGTACAACAACGATCTATCTCCTTCATTTTAGACTCAATAGTCAATATTTACATTTTTTATTGGTAAAAATTTATAAATGAGGAATTGAATAGCAATGCCATGACCTGAAGATGTGAACACCTCATAAAGTGTTAAAATTTTAATTGGAAGTCAAAATTTTATTACAAAGTGTTGACCCTTGTGGACCCAAAATCGATCATTTTTATTGGTCCAAACATACAAATGAGGATATTACTTAAAAATAAAATTATGAAATTTAAAACCAGGACTCTAAAAATGTTATACATAAGTATAGTGCAATTTATGCTTGGGTTTGCTAGTGTATATTATTTCGTTTCACATATATTACGAGTTTTGAGCAAATATCTCCATTTTTAAACAATAGAGCGAGAAAGTCTGTACAGAGTTCCGTACCATTTATTTTTTATTTATAACACCACTTCTTACTACCCAGACAGGTTATGTGTATATGTACTAATTACACTAATGTGGTAAGGATTAGGAAGGTTAAATTTAGAGGAAGTGTGCCCACATTTGTGTGAAGGAAGAGTGGAAAAAACATTTAGGAAAACCACCCTCCTGAGGTACACCCAACCAGAATCAAATTCTGATTTCCCAGTCTTCCGCGGTCTAGTCATTTGTGAGAGTAGCACCTTAGACCATGCGGCCACTGGTACCGGTGTAACACTAGAAGTATTATTTTGGGCTTATACATTATTAAAACAGTTTTCCAAAATGTAAATATGATGTATATTCAACTGGAACATCATCTCTCTGCTCATAGGCCTACACTTTCATTTTTAAACTATTTATTTAGTTACACCTATTCTGATTTCTTTTTATCTTTATGAGCCATCATAGAGTTTTAGAAATTAATGGAATTTTCTTTTAGTTTTATTATTCTTAGCAATGCTACATATATCTTTAATGGGCACAGAAGTCAGTAAAACAAACTGACACACATCTTTAAAAAAAACTAGGCCAACAGTGTTCCTAAGCTTGACATCTCTGTCAACGATTGGAAACCTAGTATTTCTCTCTTTCACATATTTAGATAACCTAAATTGACTTTTAATCACAGTTATTGAATCATCTCACTATAATAACATTGTTTGAAATGTGTTGAAGCTATTTAATATCATGAAACACAAAAATTTGCAACAAAGTTGAAGACATTTATTGAGCCTGCAGATCAAAGTCTTCTTCAAAGTTTTAGAAATTTGATGCATTGCTGAACATAATTATACACTAGATACGGTACTTCAAAAATATGTAACCTCCATTTAGAATATTATTATTTAGCACCACATCTTAATACCCGTTTGGATTATATGCTTAAGTACTAGTGACGCTAATGGGTTATGAATTGGGAAGGTTGATTTTAGAGGAAGAGAACCCGCATTTGCATGTAGGGAGAGTGAAAAACCATCTAATGAAAACCACCCCAAGTTCACCTGACCGAGATTCGAGCCTCGGTCTCCTCGTCCTCTGCAGTTTAGCTCAACACGAAACTAGTGTGTTAGCTAACTACGCCATCGAGACAGGTACTTTGGTGGAATATTCATTAGCTGACAAAGGTATTACCCTGTGGATGAGGTAGTGGAAAGATTGCTGTTCCCAAGGTAGGACTCATGTCGTGGTCCTACTCCCTACTCCTCTCTCAAGAGTCAAAAACACAAAAGGTTACATACTCAGTTTGGAGTTGTGGGGGTTGTGGGAGTTGTGGGGTCTCCTCCCCATTACTTTAAGTCAGCCTGCAAGTTTGTGCTGACACTATTTTACAATTTGTTTGCATGTTCAACAACACTGTTGTACTACATCCTTAAAATAGTTGTGTACTAACACTTCCTTAAAATATTCTTTCACTTTCCCAACTTTGTAATGATACTGATTTGGACCCCTCTCATGTATTTAAAAAGTCATGGATCAAGTGCATCTTTCATTAAAGTATTGTATGTAAATTATCCTTTTAAGACTTCATCCATGGAGCATCACGGCTTTTCAGAAATAATGATGAAGGATTGCACCATTAAAACTTATTTTTTATTTCAAAATTTAACTCCGTAGTATTTACCAAACAAGCAAGAGACGTTAGCTCCCTATACCCAATAGGAAGCTAGCCTTCATGACACCTGTTGCCAGGACGCTTTAGATTTGTTGGTTTTTTACACTAGTCACGAGAGGTCCAAGGGGCAAGGGGTAGGTCATATATAAGCTGTTTGTGCGTATGAACACCCAGAGTGCTGGAAATATAAACCTAGAGAACATGTAATATCACGACAGTGATACTAACTTAAATATATAGAGAGTAGTCACATAAATCTACACAGCGCCGGTAATATAAATCTACAGAACGTTCTAATAAACCAGTGCCATGATCTAAATAAATCGTGTACAATATTAAAGGTTTTATTTATTTAATTAAATTATCTTACAAACATTCTATACCGCTTTAATTAGTGCTCAATCACGGGGCAATTATCAGCTGATTAAACGGTATAACTTTAACTTGCGCCCCAAGCAAACGTGGGGCATAATAATAATTCCGTATCATAATTGGCGCTCGATCACGGGGCTATAAATACCAATTATCTCACAATCAATTCAAGAACGTTTTAATTGGAGGGACAGTTATATCTTAGTAAATAACGAATCATTATAAATTGGCGCCCAACGTGGGGCATAATAATAATTCTGTATCATAATTGGCGCTCGATCACGGGGCTATAAATACCAATTATCCCACAATCAATTCAAGAACGTTGTAATTGGCTCCCAATCGTGGGACAATTATATCACAATAAAACCGTAAATACCAACTTGAGAATTAAGGTCTCCCATCACCACATGCCTTTCCTTTCCCATTTACCTTTTTAATTCTTCCTCATATATTTCCTTCTTTTCAAGGAGCATCCAACTTGCAGTGCATACACCTGCAGCACTTCCGTTGGTTTCCCTTTATCCATAATTATCATTTTAGTTACTAGATCACGGATCCATACTACCTCCACTTCCCACCTTAACCTCACTACCACCCTGCACTATATCTCCTCCCTTCATAATTTCCTATCCAGTGTAAGGTGAATCCTTTTTCTCAGCTCCATCACTCCACTCCCTCTCCACTTAAGTCTCACTAAATCCCAAAACATTCAGTCTCCTCTCCACCATCATCTCCATAATCTCCTCCACTTTTCCAGTAAGTGTGCCAAGTACATGAATAAAAGGTTATAACACAAGCCTAGACATAACATTGCTTAAGCAATTTGAATTATCTGTGGATTTAGTAATATTGTTATGTTAGTGAAATTTCACTCATTTGTTCAGTAGGTCATCAATCTTGCGATTGGTTTGCTGCAGCTCTCCATTTTTGCTTATCTTTACCCAAATATTTTACGTATTTGTACCTTCTTCAGCCAACATCGTTCGCTATCTGATTCAGATACTCTAGCCATGGTCTCCCTCTTGATCTCCTTATCACCATCTCCTTATACACATCAAACTATAATTTCTCAGTGTATGTCCTATCATGTTAACTCTTCTTTGCTTAATACCTTACAGACAGTGGGAAATCATTTTAGGAAAAACCACCCTCAATACACCCAGCCCAGGATTAGAACCCCCAATCTCCCCGTCATCAGCAGACTTATCAAACACAACAGTGACACTTTAGCCCTTCTTCGTATTAAAACAACTTAAATTATCCTCATACACACTCTTTACTCTCATTACCACCTCTCTTCCCACTCCAGCTTCCTATGGAATTATTAAAACAAATGAGATAGATGTGATTAATTTTAACCAAAACAGAAATTTAGAATAAATGTCACTATGGCCACCAACCAGATCACCACCTCACTATGGGGTCCTCCTTTGTCCGAAGCTGAGTTGAGAAAGTGGCCTTTATAGGCCATAACATCAGTTTTAAAACAAAAATTTTAACGCTTGTTTCTCACCTCTATTCACTTGGAAGTAGCAACAAGGAATCAGCGAATGGAATACAGGGGACCAAGGAAGTGTTGGCAGCAGACCAGGTTGAATTATTGATTTTGGTGGAATCTTCTCAATGATGATGAGGAAGACTCTGCATGTTCCCTCTAAAATGCAGGGTGTCTACCATCCGGGAAAATCAGGGAAAACGGGAATTAGCCGGGAATTTGAAGTGATCGGGTAAAAACGGGAATTAGCCGGGAATTTGGTAAATTACAATGAAAATCCGGGAAAATGTTGTTTTACTCAAAATATGAAATATAATGATCATTAAATCAGTAAATTATAATGTGATTCAAACTGTCATTTTTTTTGTTTCTAGCTGTGTAATATATCTTTAATTCATAGTAAACAATGTTAGTACAATTAAAAAAAATATGTTTATTTAAATTTTTAAGATTATTATTATTCATAGCAAAATATTAATATAAAAACAAGGCTGGAGGGGAGGCGAGTTAGAAGGATGTGACATACTTTTTAGTCGGGAATTTTAGGAAATGATCGGGGGAAATCAGGGAAAAGGTAGGGGATTTCATTGGTCGAGTTGAGTAGACACCATGAAAATGGCTTGTTGGGCGTGCCTTCCCATGTCCCACTGACTTGTGCATCCGGTTGGCTCATATGCTCCAAAGGACGTTGATGCATCCCATGAACATGCCAACCTCATGCACCTGGTTCATTCTAGAATGTAGTGGAACAGTTCCGGGCATGTGGAAAGATCTTTAAAGCAGTAGAACATTGCGTCACAACTGAATATGGGCTGTCATTCTCTGAAGTAGGAGTAGTTCATGCGCTGCTTGGTTTACATTCTGTGCCCCACCAAGACGGTCAAAGCAGCACATCATTGCAACGTTTCAGAGCCAGGTAAACCACTAAGGGGAGTGGGGTTGGGAATAATTGTGGTGTTACACACACTACAGTTACCTTACTTTATTGCACCCTTCTTCACCACACTGCACCACACCATTTTATATCACAGTGTAAAACAGTCACTCAGGCCTTTAAACCATTCCACTACTCCTCATCTCTTCAACTTTGTATGTAACTAACATAAGACAGGCTAGCGCCATTGTTATCTTCAAAGACTTTACGTTGAATGTGTGTATTTATAAATCTATTTATAAACATATATGTGTATGCACACACACACACACACACACACACACACACACACACACACACACACACACACACACACACACACACACACACTTTCACCAATTGTGTCTGTATGAATATATATAATATATAGGATGCTTTTTTTTATTACCTCGAAAAGTGATGCAAGATACGAAAAAAAACATCGAACAAAAGTTGTGTGGTTTCGAAGGGGGAAGAGGACAGCATTATTTATTTTTGATTTGGTGAACATTTTCAAGGGTATTTTAAGGTAAACCTTGTTTTTTTAAATGGAAACTTATATTATTTTTAGCAACATCTAATTCTATGCACAAAAAAAATTGTGTTAAACTTTTTTTAATTTGATCCGTATTTTCAAAGGGGTGTAGTAACTTTGGGAGATACAATCATAGTACTACAGTATTATTTTTAGAGCTACATCTCGGTGGTGAGTTTTACTTAGAAATGTTGTAAGATGTTGTTATTAATCTTCTTATTACACACAATAAGAAAACCATATAGATGATAGTGGTGTAATTGCTTTAGATGAAGACTTTCTTTATTTCCAACAAGATGAATCACCACTGCATTACACAATTGGTGTTCAACATTGGCTCAATAACACATTTCCGAACCAGTGGAATGGTAGAATTGACTGCAAGAACCCCAGAACTATCCCCTTTAGATTTTTTACATGGGGCTACCTAAATTCTTTTGTTTATAGAACAAAACCTAACACGATTAAAAAACTCCGCCAAAGGGTTACCACAGCTTGGAGAAATATTCCTAAAGATGTTTTTCAAAATGTCAAACATGCTTGTGTAGCTTGACTGTATTAATGCATGTAAAATAACAGAGAACACTTTTAACAATATTGTTAATCATATTTTGTGATAATAAAACAATAATGCAATAAATTAATACCGTTTAGTAGTAAATCAAACATTGTAATAATGTAGTGATATCGTGTCAAGTATTTTTATAAATAGAGATTGAATACTAAAATGTTTCGCACAAAAGTTGTTTCTTCATTTTACATAGAATAAGATGTTCCTAAAAATAATACAGGTTTCTATTTTTTAAACCACAAAGTCTACCTTGAAATAATCTTGAAAATGTGCATACATTAAACATGTTTTGTGCATACTTTAGACACATTTAGTGAGGCTGGTGTTAAATTAGGGGTTGTAAGTGCTGGTGTAATTTTATATTTGAATTTACATATGTATTCAATCTGAAGGGATAAGGATTGGGGAAGGTAAGTAGTTAGTTTGGAAATGTGAAAACAATATTGATAAATCAAATGTGAAAAATCAATTCCCAATGTACCCGGCCAAGATTTTAGCCTCGACCCTTTTGCTGTCAGCAAGTCAGTATATTACGAGCTTGACACCCTAAAGCACTTATGTAAACAAAGCATGTGATTAACATGCTACAACTTTTCAAAATGGCCTTGAATAAAAATGACATAATTGGTTGAGTGTTCTAAAACAATTTAATTTTTTAACTGATTTGTGTTTTTGTGGATTATGTGTAAAAAATGTTACCATTGTTTATAGTCATTAAGTCATCTTATTTAATCATAAACCTACCAATTATATCAGTCATAATTACATGTACTGATTTGTTTTACATGCTATGGACCACAAATTTGGTACTGGTTTGAAGGATTTTTACTTAATATATCTTTTGATTCATTTTCTAGGGTTTATAGAGCAATTATTTCATTTTATGACCTATTACCTTTATTTACTAGTAAAAATGTCCAAAACTGAATTAAATGCTTAAATGGTATCATTGAAAACAAAAAAATTCATGGGATTATAATTTATATAATTTTCTATTAGATTTTTGGAACAACTAACAATCATAATTTTCAAGAAATTGTCAAGTGTCTTTTGCTTGTTTACTTATTGTTTGTTAAAATGTAGAAAACTAATATTTTGACACCAATTTTAATTTTAAAAAAAACCAGCGCTTAGTAGCTATCATCATCATCATCATCATCATCATCATCATCATCATCATCATCATCATCATCAACACAACAACAACATTTAGCCCGTGTCTTACTACCTGTTCAGGTTATATGCTTATGTACTAATTACGCTAATGAGTTAGGGACGAGGATGGTTGAATTAAGAGGAAGTGTATTGGCATTTGTTTAGAGGGATAGTGGAAAACAATTTTGGATGGAAAAACCACCCTTTGTACACCTGATCAGGATTTGAATCCTGGTCTCTCTGTCATTGGCAGTATAGTCTAACACGAGAGTGACACCTTAGACCATGCGGCAACCGAAGCAAGTTTTGTTGCTGTTAACAACTACTATATTTATCAACAATATTATAGTTTATTAAGAATCAAGCATTTATTGTAGGGAAGGGGCCACTAAATTTCAAGTAATACTTACCAATAAAAAAGTATTACAATGGAACTTCTTATTACTAAACATATCCTCAATTATGAACCATTAACACTAAATATTAATACTAAAACAATTACAAAACACATAATTTTGTTATTGTTTAACATCTTCTACCTATCTGAACTATATAGATTAGAACAATGATGTTGATATGAGGAAGGTAGAAATTAAGGGAGTATACCCATATTTGTGTGTAGGAGGCATGGAATACAAGGTGATGATACAATTTGTTCTTTATTTTATCAAACATTTTCACCATTGACTTTAATGTGTGATTGAATCATGCCTGACAAATTTCAACTGGCTACCTAATCGGGAAGTTTTTAAAATATGTTTAAAAAAAGTGTTCCGCATATGAATGGTTTTTATATTAGTAGATAATATTTAAAAATCATATGTAATAATAATTATTAAATTGTGACCAAATAATGAATTTATTTCAATATGTTATTTGAATTTAGTTTTCGGTAACTTATTTGATGATATCAATTCATTTTAACCATGATTTTAAATTAGAAATTTTATAGATCTAATTTTTTTTTTCCCGGGTATTAAAAGGGTACTATTTTTGTGTCTTATAGGTTTTTGCCTTTTTAATAAGTAGGCATAGCCTTGACTACTAGTGAGTTATACATATAATCAAATCACATTCAGTAAAGCTCTTGAACAAAAACAAACAATAGGCATAATGTTGAAATATCTCGGCCACAAGTAAATCTACTGATACATGAACAAGGGGAGGGGGCTCTCCACCCTTACAAATAGAATGAAACCGAGGACATTTTTGATAGATCCATCTACCTGTAAAGTCGAACTTTTTCAACCATAAAAAAATCTATTTAGAAACTAAAATAGTTATTTTGTTCTGTTATTGTGTTTCATTTATTAATAATACTACACAGGGAACTTTTTTGTATATAATAGTACAAATTAGTAACTAGAGGAACATATGATTATAGGCCTATTTGTAATTTTAATTTTAGTGAAAATTTAATTATTCATAAATAAATTGTGAACATAATACTTTCTTAATTGATATAATAGGTTTTTATTAACTCTTCATGGAGAAAAGATGCACCATTATAATTTTTGGTTTATGAGAAATCTAGGAAGCAAAATTATGGTTCTTTTTTAATGAAAATGTCCATTAAAAATTTTAATCTTCCACTAAAGAAAATAATATATCTTTATGATAGTGTTGCAGCTTGATATAAAACCAAGAAATATTTTTAAACCATCATATTACACCAAACTCTGGATGCCGGCAGAGTAGAATCTGCCACTTATCATGAGAATATTACGTGTGACGTTCTTAGTGGAACGCATTAAAACTTACATCACAAGCCTGTTTATTTAGGGCACATTATGTCTTTAAGGTAGTGTTTCAAATTTTTGTATTCAAATCTAACTAAAGTTTAAACTATCAATTGGAATATTTTCATCAGACGGCCAAATCAGTGAAACTAATAAACTACATATCTTCTACCAGTCAGTAATTGTGTTTTGTTAGGAAAAATCTTTTCCTAACTCATCAGAGTTAAATGAATACCGTGTGACCTTGAAGAATTTATTCAATTGAAAAAAATACTGTATTTGGGATTGGCATCTATGATTCCTTATTCTGGCTAGGATGTGTGATGTAAGTATTGGAGACCACAACTTCATACTTGAGGTTCAGCACAATCTTTTTAATTACCCTTCATGCCCTGACATCTTAAATATTCCTCACACAGTTCTAATTAAAACAGAACCAACAACTGTGTACATATACATCGATTGATGTTGAGACCAAGCCAACCTGTGGTAAGATTGGGGAACTTAACCATTTATGGTTTTAATGAAGCTAACACTTGAAAAGGTAATCAACTCATTATTAGTTCCACGGCTAATGTAAGGACGTCTAAGTAGTTAAATCTTCCTATTAAGTAAATGCTTTGATCTATAGTTAATAGTATATTTCAGTGTAATAGTGAATTATAATACTAATACAACAATAATTTATTACTTCTAATCCCATTGCAAGCCAAGCTTAAACTTTATAACCTTGGTTGTATATTAAATTACAAATTAAACCTATTTGTCTGCTTTATTAGAAATTTAAATACAAGGTCGATTTGGTTGACCTTTATATTGTCCTTCTTGTAATAAACCTATGTGGCAAATCTGTATAAAGGCTATGCAATGAGCTTTTAACAGGCTTAATTTTGCTTTCTAGGTCTAATAAGGTTAAAGCTATTGCCATTACAAAGTCACAGCAGCTCCAAACTACTGATTTATTTTTTGTTTTTGGTCCACCACCTCCAAACTGCTAGACTTGAAGCACCTGAAACTATTATAAATACCTTAGATTTATTCATGTTAGATTTGGTACCACTACTTCCATTTAGGAAAAAAATCCATAGTGTTTTATTTAAGATTAGCCAGAGCAACAAATCTGTTAATATAGGACATAATAGGGTATAGCGTAAGGCTCACTTGCTTCAATCAATATAGGGATTATTGAAATTTGTTTGGTTTTTTTAGCAACATGTCTTACTACTCATTCGAGTAATAATTACACTAATAGTTTAGGGATTAGGAAGGTTTCAATTGAGAGGAAGTGCATTTCATGGAAGGAGAGTGGAAAACCATTTAGGAAACACCACCCTCAGTGCACCCGACCAGGATCGAACCTCGATCTCCCGTCTTTGGCATTCTAGTCTAATACAAGAGTAGTGTGTTAGACCACACCACCATCAGAGCGGTGGTTGTTGTTATTGTTCCATATTTAATAGGTTCTTATGTTTTGTTGAAGGGCCTTATTAGCGTTGGTTTTTATTCACAGCTAGGCCAAGCTATAAAGTTTTTACTACCGGTACCTAAACACATTACTATTTGTTCAGAAATATTTATTTCGTTTATTCTTTTGATAATACTTTCTTTATGTCTTCCTGAAAAAACTTAATTATTTCTTGAAATGAGAATCATATTTTGGTTTGACTCTTTAGCGCACATGTGTGACTACATTATTAGTCTTTATTTGGATGCTTTATTAATTAATGTTTGCACATATAAATAACAAACATGATTTCTCAGATGGATCACTTAGAATATCAATATTGTTAAATTTGTTAATTTTGGATTTCATATTTTTTTAAATCGCTAATCACACACTATTTCCTGGCACTTTACAATTTCATAAAGATTTTCTCTTAGGTTTCTAAACATAGTTTTTTAAATGACACACTATTAAATTTAAAACAAGAAAATGAATATAATACTGACATAATTGTTTTAAGATAATTACATCAAAGTAGAAATACATTTGTGCATAAGAAAGTACCACTTATCTGTAGTGATATCCTTTTAACCCCAATTAATAATACAATTAATATAATTACAATGGTTTTAGAGATCATTACCTTTATTAATCTCACATGTACCCACTTTGTGAACACACTCTAAAACTAACACAAGTGTGCTGCTTTGCAGGCTTGCCGAGGTGGGGCGCTTGGAAACCCCCAAAATCCAGGGGAAATATGACACAGGTCAGCTGTTTCTACATCGAGTATTTGGCTATCGAGGAGTGGTTCTGTTCCCTTGGCTGGCTCGGGTCTATGATCGAGATGTCCCCAACAAAAGAGACGGGTAAGGGCAGAATTAACCATTGGAAACTAAGAACTACACTAAAAAACTTATAAAAAATTTAACTTTTAATAGCTCCACATATTACTACAGTCCAGGGATGGTAAATCTATGCACACGTGCCACCCATTGTCAATTGAACAAGATTTGAGTGGCACATTATAATAAAAATAAGCACCAAATAAAACTTTTTCCAACATAATATAATTTTTTTAAGTCAATAAGATTTTGACAGCCATCTCATTCACATATCACAATAACTTTGTGATGTCAACGGTTTGAAATAATCTTGTGTGCTATTGAAGGAAGGCTATGAACCAAATAAAAATATCTTGGATAGCAAAATACAAAAAATCTGCTTTTGAACTAATATGGAAAAGATTATGTGAGTTTTTGAGTTTATCGTTATTTAAATTTTTATCTTTTTCTCCCCTAAGCTTATGAAATTAATATTGTCTAAGATATTCACGTTGATAATTTAATACATTTTCCTTCTTTAAAATTGGATATTTAAAAAATATTAGCAATTTTATTTGAACTATTCATTACATTATCATAATATTCAACTAATTTTGTTATTTTAAGTACTCATTAATAAACCTAAATAAGAAGTGGCATACTAAACTAGTTCAAAATACAGCTGCTCCCTTATTGGTACACTTGCCAGAAAAGTTTCGCCATCACTGCTCTATACATTCAAATAAAACTAATAATTTAGGGATGAGAATGCTAGGATTTTTAGGAAATATAGTCACTTTATGTAGGGGCGATTGGGTAACTGTTAGAGTAAAAAAACTCTCAGAAAACTTGGCTGAAATTCAAACCCCAAGCTCCCTGTCACCAGCAAGCCAAGCTTGATAAGCTTGACATTTATTCTGCATACCCACTTGTGCAAGTAAAATTTCACCTCAATTATTAGAAACTGTGGGCCCATTTATATTTGATTTTTTTACAAACCATTCTGCTTTTATACCTTTTACCTTTTATAAATGAATGCATTTATTTTTCATCGATGCAAAGAAAAAAAATACTTGTCTCTTTCCACAATATCAGACTATAATACTGTATTGGTCAACATTTTTTTAATGATTTACACTAGCATTTATCTTGTTAGAAAAAACTAGCACCACCAAAAAAGTTTATAGATCCATTAAATAGGTTTGGTACTTGATTCCTTATATATAAAATATGTAACGATACTGATTTGGACCTGCTCCCATATATTTAAAAAGTCATGGATGAATGTATTTTTCTTCAATAAATTGTATGTAAATTATCCTTTTAAGATTTCATCCATGGATAATCACGCGCTTTTCAGAAATAATGTAGAAGAATTGCACCATTAAAACTTATTTTTTATTTCAATATTTAACTCCGTAGTATTTACCAAACAAGCAAGAGACGCCAGCTCCTATACCCAATAGGAAGCTAGCCTTCAAGACACCTGTCGCAAGGACGCTTTCGATTTGTTGGTTTTGACACTGGTCACGAGAGGTCCAAGGGGCAAGGGGTATGTCATATAAGCTGTTTGTGCGTATGAACACACAGAGTGCCGGCGACATAAACAGAGAGTAGTCACATAAATCTACAGAGTGCCGGCGACATAAACCTAGAGAATGTGTAATATCACGACAGTACATAATCTGTAGCTCAAGTAAAATTTTATAATTTTACATTTTATCTCTGTACTGAAGATAAAATCACTTCAATAAATCGTGTGCAACATGAACAGTTGTAAAGTAAAATATCGTAATAATTGGCGCTCGATCACGGGGCTATAATTACCAATTATCACAAAATAAACCATAACGTTTCAATTGACGCCCAATCGCGGGGTCAAACAAACAGTAACGTAATAATTGGCGTTTGATCACAGGGCTATAATAACCAATTATCTCACAATCAATTCAAGAAAGTTGTAATTGGCTCCCAATCGTGGGACAGTTACATTTCAAATAAACTCTATCATTTTAATTGGTGCTCGATTACGGGGCTATAAAAACCAATTATATCTCAATAATAACGTATCTTTATAAATAGTCTGGATATTACTCTGATACCCCTGAGTGTTTTAAATAGGGACCTAATGATTCATCAAAATTTTATCATCATTGTCAACTGTTTCTTTAGAAAAAAGAAAACCATCTAGAAATCTCAATCTAAGAATTTAAATGAGGGGTGATGGATTTGGCAGGAAGGGGTGTTGTTAAAAATATATATATAAAACCCCATTTTATTTTTAAACCTATAAAATGGGGGTTCATGACAAATCAATTTAGATTAAGTATAGATTATATATTCATAACAATTAATATTATTATTTAAATTATTTTATAATACAAACTAATATAAATTTATTAACTTAATTATATTTTAAATATTATAATACAGTGCCAACACTTGTGTGTAAACATTATTTTTTATATATATATATATATAATTATATTTAGTCAGTTGAGTTCCTTTCTGTGCAGTCAACATGACATCTTTTCATTTCCAGTTATCTTAAATATGTTTTATAACTATTCCACTAAATTATTTTGTGATATACACGATTACAGTATGTTTCCGAGAAATAATAATTCAAAAAGTTCCTCAGTAATAAATGGAAAAACATATATGCTACATAAAAGCTTTGCCTAAATTTTCAAATCTATATTTACATTTATTTATATTTATTTTTTCTGCCCTTTTATTTTGCACATTGGTGCCTAAGTGTGATAGTGCTTAGTGCTTAGAATGCTTGAGTTTGTTACTGCTTTGATTGATTGTGTCATGTTAAGATGCAACTTGATTCGCAAAATTACTATGAATTCACTGTATCATTTTTAATATGCTACAAGGTTCTGTTTCTAAGTCGTCTAGCGCAATATTATTTACGACCTTAAGAACTTTCTCTTATAACAAAACTTCCTAAATAATATCCAGCTCATATTGTAATATGAACTTATAGACTCCATTACTTTCCCATTCAACCCAACATATCCCTCACTGACTGCGTTCGACATCGACACAAACAACTCGGACAAGATATCTTGTCTAACTGACTTGCCAGCCCAGATGATATCAGCGCGCTTATGGTTCCTTGTTCGAGTACAATCACCTAACTTTTAGTACAATCATCAAGGTTCGAGCTCTGTCTTCAAACTTCTACTACAGTCCAGACATTTCAAAGGAATGACGTAATTTCCATTCACATGGTCGGCAATAAGAAAAATAAACAATACTTCCTCTTGACTGTGTGACTCCCTGTGTAGTCCCTTCACCCTTTTCCCATACCTCCCTTTTGGACTGTATAAAATAACCGTGGAGTTACAATTATGGCACTCTTGGCGATAATAGTAAATTAGGTGGTATACTGTTAGTAGTCTCCATTCTTAAAAATCTAAGATCTAAATTATTTATTTTTGGCATAATATATTTCTTTGTTTTTTCCATTTCCATTTGGATTAAAATCTTAATGACTGATTTAACTTAATAATGCTGTGTCTTTGATTACAGCTTAATTTCAATTCACAATGAATTGGCTCAATGGCACACAAAGTATTATGCAATACAGACCTCAGATAAATGTAACGAGTATTAATAAAACTTCAATTTGAAATGGGAACATAATCAAAATTTATCACATTCTGTTGGAATTAAATAGTTTTTGGTTTCTATTTTTTAATATCTAAAATTGGAGTGATAATGATTACTTTTATTATTTGCTGGTCAAGAATATGTATTTTGGTGATTAGATAATATGTGGTCTCTATTTCTGTAAGTTGAGGTTGCTTTCTTTTATGAAAGAAACCAGAGCTACTCATATATCTTAAATATGATGAGGTAGTTTGCCGTTAATTTACCTATGGTACTATATATTTAATATTTACTTGGATTTATATTAAGTCTAAAGCATAGTAAGTAATGTTTATATATATATATATATATATATTTATCATATTAATATATATATTAAATTTTACTTCATAAGTAAAATACGTTTGGAGAGTTTGGGTGCCTCTATGTCATTGCGCTTTTCCATGTTAATTGGACAGTTTAGGAACATTTTAACTTTACTATTCTTCGCTTTTCAAAGCCATTGAATTTCCTCGATTTTCATATCTTATCAATTATTTCTAGCCTGTGGCCGGATCAGTTTAATAAAATGCCTCTATCTTCCTCTATCCTTCCACCATTCTTTAATTGCTTCCATTCTTCTCCACTCACATGCACATTTTCTGTTATCTGCTCCTCCCATCTCTTTCTTGGCCTCCTTTGCAGAATTTTTCCTACATACTTCATATCCATAATTTTATTTAGCATCCTCTTTGTTTCCAGCCTCATTCCATGCCCATACCATCTTAGTCTTGCTTTCTTTACCATCTCATGCACTCCTTGTACCCCCACTCTTTCCTGGATAACTTCATTCCTAAGCTTATTTTTCATCATGACGGCTAACATGCTGCTCACAAACTTCATTCCCATGGCCTCCATTTTCCAAGTATCTTTTACTTTAAATGTCTATGTTTCCTCTCCATGTGTGACAATGGATACAAAGTAGGCCCTGTACAACACTTCCTTACACTTCAAGGACACTTCTCTTCTCCATAGCAGGTCTCTTATTCACCTATAGAACAACTCTCTTTGCTTTCCTCTTCTCATTTGATCCTCTCTACTTCCACCTTTTGCCTCAATCACAATTCCAAGATATTTTATGTTCTGTACTTTTCTTGGCTCTACTCTATCCATCTTTATAACTTTACTAGGCATGATCCCCTTCCTTGTCATTACCATCACTTCTCACTTTGCTATGTTAAATTTCATTCCACACACTTTCACTTCCTCATTCCATTCCTGTAGCTGTTCCTTTACTTCCTCTTCTTTCTTCACCCATACCATCAAGTCATTAGCAAAAATCATGGCTTTCATTCTTTCCTTCCCGAGTTTTCCTGCCACTTTGTTCTTTACCATTTCCATTACCATTACAAATAGTTGTGGTGAGAGGGCACTCCCCTGATTCACTCCATTTTTTATTTGGAACCACTCTCTGTCTTAACACAACTCCTGTTAACCTCTTACATGCTTTTCACTCTCATTATAACTCCTCTTTCCACTTTGGCCTTCTCTATCGCTTTCCAAACTTTATTTCTATCCACACTATCAAATGCCTTCTCCACTTCCATAAATACCATTACTAAATCTTTCCCAAATTCATACCTTCTCTCCATCAGCTGTCGTATGGCAAAGATCAAGTCTATAATAGATCTTTATTCCCTAAATCCATGCTTTTCCTCTCTCCACCTTCCTTTCATTTTATTTATTATTCTCTTTTCCTGTATTTTCTCATATGTTTTAGAGTGGCATATCAGCATTATCCCCCTATAATTTGTACACCTTGTTCCATCTCCTTTCTTGAAAATACATATATAACTCCCATTTTCCAGTCTTCTGGTACCTTGTTCTTCTTCTAAATCACTCTCAGCGCCCTGTATAATGAATGTATACCTACTTAACATGCAGCTCCTATCATTTTGACAGTCATTTTGTCCACATCCATTGCTTTTCTTGTTTCATCTTTAATGCGTCTCCACCTGTTTCCATGTATGACCTCTTTCCCCCTCTTCTGTATTTCTTCCTGCTCCTCTGTTTCATTCTCATCCCTTTCCTCCTCCAGGTTTTTAACATCTTTCAAAACATCTCAGCCATATTTTCTTTTCTTCCTCTCCCGTCTTCATCATCTTCCTTCTTCGTTCATTATTCTACTTTTTTTTCTTTTCTCTCTAATCCTGTTTCTTACCTTGGTATTTAACACCTTACTTCCTTCCATGTACCGTTCCAGCATTTCTAACCATTTATGCTTCCACTCCTACTTGACTTCCCATGCCACTTTCTTTGCTCTTTTCTTCTTCTCCCTATGAACCGTTGCTTCTACAATCATGTAGAAAAAGAGACAATTGCTATTACATAATTAAATAAGTTATAATTAATGAAGGATAGGGAAGAAAATGCATCACAGATATATATATATATATATATATATAAGTTTAACAAATAAGTTTATTAAAAAGCAAACAAAAAGATATAGAATTACATATGAGTGAAAATATTTTAATTCAATTAATTAACGATAACTGTATTCCGTTATCGAGGTAGAAAACATTCTGTTAGACGAATAGATATTAATACTATGTAGACAAGGAACCGACATAAGTTAGATAGAACATTTTGTTTTGTTTAATAACTCTAGAAATAGGGGTATTCGCTCTTACTCGAACTAAGAAGCATCTGTCGCAACTCATCAACAGTAAAAAGGGGAATTAAGTTTTAGGCAATATACAAAAAGACAATCTAACCAGACTAATACCTGAGAGGTCTAATCATGAATGATAGTGAAACAATTGAAAATAGAAACATAGCATCAAATTCTATATTTTCAGAGTTACTGAGAAGAATATTATTTAAGCTAGCTAGTTTGTATTAACCCTCATGGAGGAGAGTCACGAAAAAAACCTAAGAATAATATCCTATAAGAGGAGCTTCCATTTTACAAATAATAGATGGCTAACAATCAGGCATCTACACAGTATTTTACTATGGCCGGTCATTTCCTAATGAGTACTACCAGAACAATCAATAGTAAATTTATACATTTACCCATTACTAGGGCATTAAATAGAGAGTACAAACTCTCTTTGAACACTTAGATACATATGGCGCCTGAAGGTGTCAGAACAAAGCATTATCCCCGCGGGCCACTACTTCAACCTAGTAGTGCTCCCACAGGTTGCACACCGTAAATAGCTACACAAAAAGGGTGCAATCATAACTGCAATCAGTCACTGACCTAACTAGGTCCAAGAAGAAAGTGTTAGATGATCTGATTGTAGCCATAAAGTGATTCTAAACATGATCATACCGTTTAGGGTGTCATAAAAATATAACAATCTCTTAAGGACCTAGAAAAGAAAATCAAATTTATGGATTCGGTATACACACTCACCTGGTACTATACATATGTAGAGCATAGAGCCCTCATATTTAAACTATGCCTTATGGGCATAGGGAAATAACTGTCTGACTATCTGACCAAAGAAACTATGTCTGATGGATATAGAAAATAACGTCGCACATTCCGACTAAAGAAACCATGTCTGATGGACATAGAAAATAATGTTAGACCTTCTGACTTTAAAACTTGTGTCTGATGGACATAGAAAATAATGTTAGACCTTCTGACTTTAAAACTTGTGTCTGATGGACATAGAAAATAATGTTAGACCTTCTGACTTTAAAACTTGTGTCTGATGGACATAGAAAATAACTCGGACACTTTAACACGATACACTGTCTGATCGACATAGAAAATAAAGCAAGACATTCTAATACATGAAACTATGTCTGATGGACATAGAAAGCAACGTCAGATATTCTGACATGTTACTCAATATCTAATCGACATTGAAAATAAAGCAAAACATCCTGATACATGAAACTATGTCTGATGGACATAGAAACGGAGTTTAGAATCTAATGTAGATTCTAAACAAAAGATACAGATACCCAAAGTCTCAGAAGAGGCTTCCTCTGCGACGTGCCGGTGAGACCGAGGCCTGACACATCGTGGCTACCAGGAGTGCTGAAGTTTTTCTTCATAGTTCTTCCTCTAGTGAATAAATACAATGGAATATCAAAATGCGAGTCACAGGGAATCCGTTATATAACAACAGAACTGCCTCGGAAATGAACTACATCAGGAGATCTAAGGGGAGAAGAGGGGTAGATTTGCAAAATTACTCCAATTTCTCACTAGCACTGTCAGAAGGTGTGGCGAGCAGAGACAATTATCTTTCTTTTCTTCGACATGTGCCCTGCGATCAAGATCTGAAAATGCTAGCGGTGCCAAAATGGTCCACTGGGGCAATGTTCCTCGACGCTTAGGCGTTTCCCGGCAACATCAATTCACAGTGAGTCACCACCTGCCACATCTTATTGGAATAGATTAGTACTTGTTATCTTGTTTTAATTGTCTTTATGGAATTTTAATTGTAGATGTCATATTATATAAATGACATGCTACAACTATATTCTTCCTCTGTTTCCTCATTCCTATTCTTAAAACTCCTTCTGAATGCTGTTACCACCCCTCTATGCTTTATGTATCTCTGTAACGCTCTTGCATTCCCAAAGCCGCCCGCCGTGCTCTACCCCTCTCCACCCCTTCTCTGTTCAACCCCTCAGGGGCTAAGGTCGCTAGCCAAGCATCCCTCCCTTTCTTCGTGGCCGCTCGGCAGCGAGCCGAGTCCACCCGACCCTCCCACCTAGAGGGGGATAAAAGGAGCAGACGGACAGCTAGCTAGGATCAGTCACCCGTTGTCCAGCTCCACGCTGGTCAACCGCCAACTTGGTGATATAAACCACCATTACATGTTCGCGTGTCTTTTCTTTTCTCGTCTCAACGGCCCAACATAACTCCCCTTCCTGCCCGGTCCACCGCGGTAACTCCGCCGGACCTCCCTTCCTACCCCAGTCCACCGCGGTAACTCGCCGGACCTCCCTTCCTACCCGTCCACCGCGGTAACTCGCCGGACCTCCCTTCCTGCCCGGTCCACCGCGGTAACTCGCCGGACCTCCCCTTCCTACCCCGGTCCCCCGCGTAGGTAACTCGCCGGACCTCCTTTTTCTACCCCGGTCCACCGCGGTAACTCGCCGGACCTCCTTTACTACCTCGGTCCACCGCGGTAACTCGCCGGACCTCCCTTCCTACCCCGGTCCACCGCGGTAACTCGCCAACTCGCCGGACCTCCCCTCCTACCTGGTCCACCGCGGTAACTCGCTGGACGTCCCGTCCTGCCCGGTCCACCACACCGAACCTTCCTTCCTGGCGACTCACCAAACCAACCCTCCAGGTTTCCTCTCTCAAATGGGCCCATTTACAATCGGGGATGACGACAATGCTTTCTTCTCCTCCAATGCTTCCTTCACCATATTGTTCCACCAGGGTGTCTCCTTCCACTTCCTCTTATCACTTCTCTCACATACCTCTGCAGCTCCCACCTAACTATTCTTAAACCTTTCCCATTCAACCTCTACGATTTGCATCTCATCCTTGGGCAATAATCTTCTTCCCTTTCTTAGGTGCAGCTCTCTTTCCTCTTCATTTTTTAGCCTCCACACCCTTATTCTTCTTTCTTGTCTTAATCCCTTTCTCCTACATTCCCATCCCTTCATGTCTACCACCAACAACCTGTCTAAGGACACACACTGGGTATTGCCTTGATGTTTACCGTCTGCCTTTTCATTTCTTCATCCATGAGAAAGTAGTAAATCACCTAATTTGCTCCTCATCCCAATTGTATGTAGTGATCTTATGGCTCTCTCTTTCCTTAAACCCATTGTTTGCCACTTTAATTTGATTTCTTGCACAAAACTCCAACATCCTTATACCCTCCTTGTTTCTCTCTCCCCATCTTTCTTTCCCTAACCTCCCTCCTCTTTTCCACAGGGTAGTGATGTGCAATACAAGGGGCCTACCTAATGGGTCCCACTTAGCCTCTCCTACTCATTCCTGAGCTCACCGCCAATTGGTGTACCCCAGGACCTGACTAACCTGCAGGAGGTTGGGTTGAACCCAGCAGAAACTAGGTCAGGTGCAGACAGGAGACTGGTCAGGGCCAAAACAAACAAGTTTGAAACAGAGTCTGGCAAGTTGGCTCTCAGCTTGGTGGGCTGGGAGTGAGGATTGGTAATGATGAGGAGCTAAGGCAGCATCAGCACCCATAGCCTCAATTAAGAAAAGTTACCACCAAAAGAAGTTTTACCTGAGGACCTATAAGGGGCAGCCCTGCTATAGGTGTATAGGCCACGACAGGTTTAGAAAGCTGGTGGCTGAAACAAACCAAAGTACTTGAGAAATAAAGTAAATTGCCAGAACCTTGATCTCTTTAGATTCCATTTTGGGATTCTAAAGACGTAATTATAGTGTGAAGGGTAGTATTTTTTTTCTCATGAAACAGAATCGATCCTTGAACAATGGTTTTTTGGAAATTATAATAACCTTTTGTAGACCTTTTACTAGGACTGTTTGTGTATTTAGTTCCCTTATTTATTTGATTTAAATAATGAATTTTGATCAAATTTTGAGTATCCAAGACAACTTATACTTTTTTTGTGTATGTCATCTTTCCCTATATGCATTTCTAGTCTAGGTATGTTCATATTTGAAAAAAAAAAAGCTTTGACATAACTATTTCATTTTTAAAAAGTATAAAATATCTTGTGACACTCATCAAAATTGATATTTTTTTTAAAGGTGTCAGGTTCTAATAATACCCGGCTTAGGCTAGACTTAAATATTTTGAAATACGTGGAAACAATGTCCAAAGTTATCAAAAAAAATACCAAATTAATTTATTTAAACTAATTTAGTGAACACACAGCTTTATTTCTTTTAGAACATCATTGTTTTATACTTATTTTCTGAGACCTGTGTTACTAAAACCAGTTTTAGCCAACATTTTAAAATTTAATTATGATTAGACCATCACTTTTTTGTAAGCTCTGTAATTATTATTTTTTGTGTCAATTACTTTTCAAATTTCATGCATTTGTCCAAGTTTTTGAGCAATACTATTATAATTGGCACTTAAAACAATACAAAGCATGCCACTAATTTTGTTAAAATGGCATACTTTTAGCATAAGTACCAAACCATGAAAACTGAAGAAAAAATTGGAATACATGATATAACATGTGTCTTCTGACAACATGGCCCAATCAAGGTATTGAAGAACTGTGGACTAGATGCTGAGAACTTGACCCAGAGTAGACCATTATTTTTAAAGGGTAGATTTAAATCAATTTTGACCAGATTTTGTTAACGTTTATTCCGTCTTAAGGATGTATACTAGTTTACTTTTATCTTGACCTCCATATTACCAGGGTCAGTTTTGCTTGAAATTTAAATCAATTATAGCTTATCATGTTTGATACTAAAAAATAACAATGCTTTGTAGGGTGTCTACCATCTGGGAAAATCAGGGAAAACGGGAATTAGCTGGGAATTTGAAGTGATTGGGGAAAAAACGGGAATATGTCGGGAATTTGGTAAATTACAATGAAAATCCAGGAAAATGTTGTTTTACTCAAAATATAAAATATAATACTCACTAAATCGGTAAATTATAATGTGATTCAAACCATCATTTTTCTCTTTTTAGCTGTGTAATATATTTTTAATTCATAGTAAACAATGTTAGTACAAATTAAAAAGAAACATGTTTATTTAAATTTTTTAACTTATTATTATTCATAACAAAATATTAATAGAAAAATGAGGGGAGAGGGGAGGCGAGTTAGAAGGATGTGACATACTTTTTAGTCGGGAATTTTAGGAAATGATCAGGGGAAATCGGTAAAAGGTAGGGGATTTCATTGGTCAAGTTGAGTAGACACCATGGCTTTGGTCTAGATAGATTAAAATTGACAAGTTTCTTTTATAGTACGGTACTCACAATTAGAATAAACAAAATGAATTTTTTTTAATGTGTTCAAAGTGAGCAGAATTTTGATACAAAAATAAATTTCAACAGATTTAAACCAAATTTTATACACACAAACTATATTACTCACTTTTATCACTAAATATCTTTACTAAAGTTGCTCAAAATTTTTAAATATGTTTATTTAAAATTTTATTTCACATTGATGTGCATTGCAAATGAACATGATATAAAAAATACTCCAATATTTGAACTCACCCAACTACTTGTTTCATATAGACAAAGCCTATATTTTCTGTATTTAAAAATTGGTGGTTTGTTGTACTGAGCAAACTATATCAATAAAAACATTAAATGCCACTCAAGTCCCTCATGTCATCACAAGAGTGAACAATACTTTGGGTTGCCATGCACCTGGAAAACCAGAATAACCGAGATAAAAAAAGAGATTCTTTTATGTTTTTAAGAAACCAAGAAAAAACAGGGAATTTTGCAAAATTTAGTAAAAATACTTGAATAATTGTTAATTTGGGACGTTTAACCTAAAGCGTAAAAATTAAGGTTTTTTATTCTCGCAAAATTGAACTGAAGAATTAAGCACTCTCTTTCAAACCTTTTTATTATCCCATAAACAAAGGATGTGAAGTGACAGAAGATGTCCCCATCAATCTTAAATCATCCTGTTTTAGACATAAGTTACATGCCTTAACTCTAGTCAGTTTGATGAAAAATTAAATTTTATTACTCTTTTCTTCAATCCAAGCTTCCTAGAAAAATGGGAGGAAAATCTGGAAAACTCAGGGTATTAAGTACTAAGAAAATAGTGGCAACCCTAATACTCTTATTGAAAAAAGGTGGACTTTTCGATCTATTTATTATCTCACTTCTATTCATTTCACAGTGAAATCCACAAACCGCTATTCAGTTTCCCCTGTACACACATGCAGGAGATATACTGACCAGAAGTTGAAGTCCTAACTCCCACTCCTCCAAGGAATATATATAGTTAAACATTTTAATATTACAACATAGTATAACCACTTATTTACAAAATTAATAGTTTTGATAAATGGTAATGGGGCAGATACCAAATAAATTGAAAATATAGTGGGTTAAGTATTCACTACATTCTGACTTGTAAGTTTTCTTCTTATCTAGGGTATTTTTACAGAATTTCATAAACTCTACACATCACAATTTAATTGAATCACTAATTATTTTATGAGTCTGTGCGGTGATGTGGTGGCTATAACACCTGATATCGACATTGAGGGTTTGGGGTTTGAATAATGTCTGTTGGATAATTTGGTTTGCCATCCTAAACCTGATAGATTTTAACGCCTTTTCATAAAAAAATCTCTCATTTGGTTTCTTCAGATTAAATGGATTACTTTTATTTAACTAATTACCACCATCCTTGCAAAAATAATAGGTCTTCTAACTAAAAACAAAGAAACCAATTTGAAACTCTTTATTCCTTATTAATTTAACTACAGTATTTATTTTGAAATAATGTAAATTATTGTATTTTAACACTTAACTTATTTTGCTACAGTTTGGAAGATGGTAATTTCAACTACGTTGGAAAGGAAGTGAAGGGATGCACACAGACATTTTACCAAGTTCTCATCGATGCTCGCGACTGTCCATACATTGTACGTAAAGCTTGACTTTCACTTGTCACAATAATTTTGGTGTTGTTTCAGACATTTAAAACACAATAATTATTATCTACTGGAGCCTCCTTATTGAAATAGGCTCTAGACCACACACACCTTTGTCTTAGCCGATAGATATTGCAAACCATTATTCAATCCAAAGACATTCAAAACAATGCCTGTATTTGGAAGTGTCCAAATGAAATTGCGGTTTTGATGTTTCAGTGAGGTCAAGATAAAACTAATATATATTACTTATTTTCTGATAATATTTGAGTGGTATCTTTTAAAAAAAATCAATTTAAAACTTTTTTACTAAAGTCTATAATTTGTATGAGTACTTGGCAGGTTCTCTATAAATGAGAAAGTAGCTTATACATATATTTATCTTCTCTGCAATAGAGTAAAACTATTTTGTTGAACACCTTTGAGTGGGCCATGAATTACTTCAAGATTGTTGATAAATTGTGCCTCAGATGCTGACTAAGCACCTTTGAGCGATAATTGGTTGTATCCTGCCTAGTTTGGAATTTGATTTTCTCATGGTTTGAATGCATTTAAGTTATGAGTGGCTCATAGTTATTAGCTATCAGCACTAATAACGCCAATTGTGTAAAATACTTTTAAAAATTAAATTTAAATAACATTTTATTGCAGAAAGTGGCACAATACATTTTGTGACAGTTTGTGGCCGTATTTGAAAGCCAGTCACCAACATTTCCTCAATAATTTGATATGATGCAGCATTGCTGCCATTTAGGGCTGTGCACCATTTACATAAACTAATCTAGAATATCTGAAAAATAAGGAAAATTTGAAGGTATTGTATTAATGTTCACATTGAGAGGTGTTAAACTATTAAAGTGGTGCCTACCAGAACGCTGAGCTGTGTTGCAGATGTCAAGAAAATCTGTGTTATTTCAAGAGTTGTCCATGCCAAAATTGAGCTATAAGGTATCAACATGTCCCTAGGGTTAAAATCCTTACCTTAAAGTTTTTTAATTTTAAAGAAATCATACAATTTTAAAATGAGCTCAGTCTCATCGAGATTTCATGTAAAATGTTGAAGTTCTGAGGGTTAAGAGTAAATCGCTCTATTTTTTCGAAGTCCAACAAAAAATTTTAAGATAATTTAATATTGTTTCAGTAGTTTCTAAGCTTCAAAACTGACAGTCCCATAAGAAATATTAGAGTGTTAAGATATTTGCATTGAAGTAATCAGTGCCATTAATTCTACCTCCCCAATATACCCAACCAGCCTCAGTTAGAGCTATGATTGAAAATTATTAAACCAGTGGTTTCCAACATTTTGTAAGGTTTTGACTTTAATTTTTTGTCTCTGAGACAATTGTAAACCTTTGATAACCCACAAGCATTTAAATCCAAGTTTTTAAAATTATATTTTTATACCTGGTTATCTGAATTTAACTATATTAGTGGGGTAAGTGGAATCTAGAGGTTACCTTTATTTTCATGGAGAGAGAAGGGGAAACTGTTTTTGAAAAATCAACTCCCCCCCAGTATACTCTTTCGGAATGCAAATCCTAATCTCCACTTCACTAACAAACCAAACCAAACAAGCATGACCTTAAGCCTCATTAATCTCTTATGCTTATTTTAATTACTATAAATCACCCTCTTCACCCGCCCACACATGAGACTTCTACTGAAGTAACTTAAAATTTCTATCATTTTAGCCATTTCAATTCTATTTGAATTTTACACCTTTATATAATAATTATAATCACTTAAAAATGCAAATATATAACTATAACCTCAACATTCATGCCCTCCCACTCAAAATATTACTCTGTGAGTGATAAGATTTTTAACTGTTATTAGATTTATAAAAACTTTTATTTTAATTGAACAAATATGTTGAAAAAACTTGTCAAGCCAAATTGGAAAGTATTAATGTAAAAAAATTTTTTGTTGAAACATTAATAATTTGAAGGATTTGAAATTTTGTATGAAAATAAGAATGCTCCAAAGTTATTAGCCAATTACTATATCATGTGATTGTTAACTTAACATGAATGACTTTGCTTACAATTTGAACATGCCTGTATGGATAAGCCCAAGACACATCTCAAAACAGCTCTGTGTTACAAGAGCTGTCTCCCACAGTCTTATTATGTTCATTGAGACTATAATGACTACAAAAGACAACAGTAGCTCCTACTACATTATAAGAAGACATGCACTTGAGCCTGGGACCTGCAGAAATAGCTGAGCAGTCTAAGGCAGTAGACTTAACAATCCACTGAACAGGACAAAATCATGTCACCAAAAACATTGACAAATTTTATGGTTTCTCGTTCATCGTGGACTTAAGTATGGTCTTTCAAGGAAACATAAATGGTGAATTAGGCATGTTTGTGATTATCAAAGAAATTTTCATAGATGTGCATGAATTTACTTGCTTACACTTTCCTTTTTATTTAGAATAGGGGTTGTCTTCACAGATTACATTGTTGGAGATATTAATGACGAATATTATTACATCACCTTTGCCTTTCCATACCTCAATTCTCTTGAACACAGGAGGTATGTTCCACTAAAATCTAATCATTATCTAATCATGCCACAAACTAGGAATCTGGTAGATATGTTAAATACTACACAATTTATGAAATAATATACTACAAGCAGCATATCGACAATGGTATATGCTTTGTTTGAATTATCTCTCTTATTTCTAATTAGAAGCCTACATTTTCTGTTTTTCTTACAATGAAAGGTCTACAGTTTCTCTCTACTGGCAGGTCTGTTTTTTCCATCAATTTTTTTAGGATTTGTTGTTGGCCTTCCTCTGTGAATATGGCAGTTACACTGTATAGCTCCATAAAGCATGATATAAGTTTTAAGAGGGATTTTTTATTAATTTTTTTCTGTTGATTTTCTTTGTTGTTTGTTGTTATTATCTTCTAATAGTTCCATGCTCAAACTATGGTACATAATGTAGTTTTGTGGAAGTTTTAAGTTTGGTGTAAGCACTTTTAAAAATACTAAAACTAAGTTTCCAAAACATTGCCTTCCAGATAGTATTATTGATATATACATTCTGAAGGTAATTGTTAAATAAATCATATCAGCATTTTGTACAGTCCACTATTTGTTTATTGCTGGCTACCAGATTTTTCACTTTTCTCCAGACCACATATTATTATTTGTTCAGATATTCTAAATGGTTCATTCATTGTCATTTTGACATGTCCATCAACCTGTTTTTAAACTTGATTTTCAATTTTTTTTTCTATATTTTTTTTGTTTGGACGTAACTTTCTTTATGCTAGACTATGCTAATGTGGCTTGGAATTCTATTGCCGTAATTGATTCTATCAAGTTTATAAGCATTCGTCCTAAATTTTTGCAGCATTCCATCACAATTAATTTTTGGCTGATTTAAATTCTTATTGTTATTTTCACATAATTCTAAACCCTTGATGGCTCCAAACACACATCTCAAACATATTTTATTGTGTATTATTTATTATTATTATTATCGCGTCTTACTACCCGTTCGGTTATACACACTTACGCTAATAAGTAATGGTAGGGTGAGTGTGAGATGAAATGGAGGACCTACAGCTTAACGTGGAATCCGAACAACAGTGGAGGCCTGGCATTCCACATTTTATTGTGATGCCCTTGATTGTTAATATCTTTAATGGTAATACTGTATTTCTTCTAAATTTGCCCTCAGAATAATTTGTCACATTGCTATTATGACATAGATTACTAACCCTAATTGTTAAATTTACTACCTTTTCAAACAAGCTTAGAAATAGAACTCTCTAGGTTTATATGAGAAATAATTTGAATTATATTTATTGAATGAATATTTCTCACATAATACTTTAGTTGGAGTTCAGATTTGCTATACATATTTCTTCAAACGCTAAGTTAACTAATAAAATGTGAGTTATTGTTTACATTCACTTACTAACACTTTCATTAATAATAGCAGAGAGCTACTGAGAACCTTCATTCATACACTACATCCCACCTAGTTACCTTAATAAGTTTATTGCTTACATCTAAGCAGCCCTCTGCTACATATGCTAACCAAAAGACACATTAAGTTCATTTATTATCCTCAAGAACAAAGAACATAATACAAAGTTTTCTTATGAGCGTTTTCACTAACTTTCCCTTAAAAAAAAAGAAACTTCCAAAGGCTTAGCAATAAGAATATTATTTGAACAGAATTGTTGAACTAGACAAACACCCACTTTGGTGGTGACATGGTCTAAGGCACTTCTTGCAATAGACAGGACTGCTGATGATGGGGAGATTTGTTTCGATTCTGTTTTGGTGTTCAAAGGATAGTTTTTCCTAAATAGTTTCCCCACTCTCTCTCCACATAAGTGCGGGTACACTTTCTCTAAATTCAACTTCCTCATCCATAGCCCATTAGTTAAATTAGTACACAATCGTATAACCCTAATGGGTTATAAGGCCCAATACTAAAAAAAACCATTAGGCACTTATTTTCAAACAATAAACCATTCTTCTTTTAAAAACAAGAGACTACCTATTCACAGTAGTTCTCGTTTGTATATCACAGAACCATTTCAAAGGGGGGAAAAGTTCAATGAAAACAAAGCTGAGAAATGAATACTAAGACCAAATTGGTTTGGATTATAGTAGGCTAAAACTCAGTATTTCTTGATGTTTGCAATATATGCTAGTAAACACTACCATCTTCAATTTAGTCTGGTGTTGAACATATTTGTTTAATATTCATAATATATTTGTCATTTAATGCTGATTATGTTTAACTGGCTATATATGCAGCGGGCACAGACTGAGGCAGTGACATTCCTGGGCAACCAGGACAGCTCACGGAGTTTGTATGCCATTCCGGGTCTGGATTATGTTTCTCATGAGGATATTCTTCCCTACACTACCACTGAAAAACTTCCACTTCAACATGAGCTCTTTGATAAATTCCTCATGTATTATCCAGAGAAAGGTCAGTTGGTGTTGCAAGGAACTATCTTAACTCGAAAATTAACTAGACTCAGTATTAACTATGATAAAATTCCCATAGTAATAGCACTCTAAATACTGTGAAAAGTAGTAAAATGTATAACTATAAAATTGACTCTCGACTATCCAGTTTGCAGATTTAACCTAGTTCAATCACTTCTTTCTGGCATTTAGTAGGCCTACAATGATTTTTTTACTGATTATTTGACAGGGTTAATGAATTTAAATATTTAGTAACAATTTTAATTAGTAATAACAATATTATATTTGAAATTAGGAACAAAATTCAGTCTGGAAATGCATGCCATTATTTGGTCAGTAAGTTGTAGACAACTCTCTTGCTGTCAAGGAATGTAAAACTCAAAATATACGCAACATCTAATTTTACCATTTCTCTATGTGTATGAAATATGGTCTCTTACTTTACATGACGAAAAAATTTAGTGTGTTTGAAAACAAGGTGTTTAGGAAGATATTTGGTCCAAAAAGAGATGAGGTTACATAATGATGAGTTATATACCCTGTACTCATCACAAGACATTGTTAGTATAATCAAGTCTTGTAGCTTATGGTGGGCAGGACATTCAGCGCAAATGGGAGAATTTAGAACCGTTTTCAGAGTATTGACTGGCAAACCCAAAGGAAAGAGAGCATTGGGAAGACCTATACGGAAATGGGAGGATAACATAAGACTGGATCTGAAAGAGATAGGGTGTAATGAGGGGACTGGATAGAGCTATCTCAAGAAAGGAATAGGTTGCATACTTTTTTAAGCGCGGCAATGAACTTTTGAGTTTCTAATGCCGTAGAGTAAGTAACTAAATTTACAATAAACAATTCACTACAAATCCAATGGGACATAAAAGGGCTCTATTAATTTTCAAACTTGTTATCATAATTTATAATTTGTTCATATATTTATATACTGTCATAAGCACCTATGACACTTAACCTAATGCAGAACATTTGAATCGTAAATAATATTTGCAGACTTTCAGCAAAGTATGAATTTAGTTCATTTATCTGAGTCAATAAATATATTTAATTTGTAAAATAAAACTTGTGCTTCAAAAATGCTTATTCCAATCTCATTTGAGTTAGAATTAAGTTTTTGCTGACATACAAATAATTCAGATTTCAAAGTAAGTGTGTCTTCAAGTGCTATTAACTATCCTTGTGTTAAGCATCCATGAAATAGTAAAAAATTACCCAACAAAAGTATAATGACAATTTCCACTTGTTTTCTACTTCTGTTTTCTTTGGTTTACTCTTTATAACTGGTGTTTATTTAATGATTTTGGATGCCTACATAATTTTTTTTCATATAAACTATCATTAAAATCAAATAATGACGAGTTTATAGATAATTGAGCGTTACCACATTGAGTTACCTGTAAAGCCTTATGTATGATGCCAACTTAAGAAAGAAAACTTATTGCTTTATACTAATTGATACAAATAATTAAACACTCGCTACTTTTTAGGGTTGTGTTTTTAACTTATTCAAAATGTTTAACTTATTTGAAAATACTTTATTGTTTTAAAGCATGAGTAAATCAATGAGTGAATGAGTAAATTGGGTATCTTTTTACTGTTTTTAGACCCACCATTCGGTGCCCAAGAAACATTACGAGCTTGGCAAAAAAAGAATCACCCTTGGCTTGAACTTTCTGACGTTCACAAAGAGACAACAGAGAATGTCCGAGTGACTGTCATTCCATTTTACATGGGCTGCCGAGAGTCACAAGCTGCATCAGTTTTTTGGGTTTGTGTATAAGTATTTTCTTGCAGTAATTTATTAACAAGATATATGGTTGAGCTAACTCATTTTGAACATTATAATTATTAAAGTAAGACCTTTATAAAAGAAATTTAAAAAAGATTTTCGAGCTTTGAATTTTATTGATCATGAAAGTACAGCTATATTGATAATAATGTTATGTTTAATTCATTAACATGTTGGGAATACTTAGGATACACGTTTTAAATATTTGTATATGCAGTTGGTCTGTAAAGGTTACTTGCAGGCTTACACCATGGAGTTTTTTTTTATATGTACTATGTAGATGGTGGAAGGATAGAGGAAGATGGAGGCATTTTACTAAACTGACCCAGCCACAGATTGAAAACAGTTGATTATGATGAGTTAGAATTAAGGCTCATAATCAGGGTTTAATACTGGGAGTTTTGCAATACAATTAAAAAGACTGGAATATTAGTATATTTGAGTCTTTTAAATGTAATTTTTAAGTAGTATTTATAGATTAAAAAGCATTATGAATACAAAGTATACTGATTCAAACACATCTCTCCTCAATGTTATGATAGTTATTTTAATGATAGGTGTGCATCCAACATCACAAGATGAGTGCAACCTGACAATTTCTTTAGGATAATTAATAATAATAATATTTAGCACCGCGTCTTACTACCCTTTAGGATAATTATGCTTCCTACTAATCCTTATATCTCCAATTATCAATCACATTGGTAATTTCTTATCCCTTTACAGTAAAAGAAAATAGAGCTAACAATATTTTTTTTTTCTCTATATTATTTTTAAATTAGTCTTAGAGTGAACTTTTAAAATTACTTAACCATGTGTCTACCCTTTACACTGAAATTGTATGAAAAAGGAAATTTTATTTTTTCATATTATTATCTAAAGTGTCTTGAAACCTTGGGAAAAAAACAGAGTATTTTTTTGGAAAGTAAATAGTAGCAGCCCTGAACATTGTACTTCATCACCATTGACAGACAGTTTGAGGTTTGAATCTCAGCTAGGTGAACTGGTGGAAGTTTCCCACATGCTCTTATCACTGTTGTTAATAAACCCATCCTCTCTTCATGCTACGTGGGTTCCTTATAAACCACCCTTCTCTTCCCCATCCCTATAAAGTTAACTGATTAAGAGGAATGGTGGTATGAATAGGTCATGTGCCAAAGTGATTTAGAAATCGTCAACTATGATAAAATGACCTTCTCCCAAAACTAATTCCCTACCTAAGATACTGAAAACTATTTGCATTGGTTACCATTGCTTCATTTGACTCTGAGCCTCTCACTTATAAGTCTTAGTGCATGTTCCTCAGTCCAAAGTCCAATGGATGTTTAGAAATGTGAACTTGAGTTTTTATTCAACAAAATAACATTTAATTAGAATCTCTCATCCATTTAAAGCTTCCCAATTTTCCTTGAGTGGTGTTTGATAGAAATGGGATGGGAACATCAAAGCCATTCCATGTCTACAGGTCATCTAAGAGTTGTTTTTTTACTATCTGACTGCTTAAAACTGTATATATAAACAAACTGTCACACCAAAATTAAACATTAAATAAAACATTGACAACCAAATCAGCTCTAAATTAACAAAGACCTGAAGATTTGCAAAGTAGCACTAGTGCGTTTTGCTATGGGAAGTACTGGTTTCAAATCCCAGCTGGGTTAACGACGTGTCGTTTTTCCTATTCACTTAGAATGGTATTACCAAATCATCTTTATTATCTTGTATCCTTAGATTACTTTGTGTAAATTTCAGATAGCTCCATTGGGTAATAAGACATATAGCACTTATTCAAAACAATAATAAAACTGTTTAATCACAAAATTTATTTTTCTTTAATGTTAATGTTAAATACATAATTGTTGATTGTTAAACTTTTTTAGTGTACAAGACTAAATACTATGTGTTTAATTGGTTGGTTTAGTTGGGAAGTAGAACGCTTATAAGTGATTGAGTTTGAGTAATCATAGATGAATAATTTAGTATATAATAATAATAATAATAATAATAATAATAATATATAATAATAATAATATATATAATAATGCCATACTCTTCTATATCCACCTAATCTGGCTTTCTGGTGAAAAGAATGTCAGGGTTTAAAACCTGGGTGGATGAACTAAGAGTGTTTTTGTCTGCGATAATGTTTCATCTAATAAACTTTAATTAACTTATCATTGGACATAAGACTAATTTATCTTCCTCCTAATATCACATCATTGCGCCAGCCTATGGATCAGGGTGTGCTTGAAACATTAAAGAAAATATATTGTAAGCTTTTAACTACATTCACAGAGGCAATAGACAATGGAGATATTATGCTAGATAAGCTAAGGAAAGTGAACCTAAATGATGTTATTTATTGGATTGTACATCCCCAGGAAAAAATTGAACAAAAAACTTTGGATAGCTCATGTAGAAAGCTGCTCTCAGAAGTATAAATATACCAGAAATGGTAATAGAAAATTTGGATAGCCTTGCTACTCTTGTTATAAAATTCCTGGCCATGAAAAAGGGGATGATTATGATATACAGGAATGACTGTATTAAGACTAGAAGCAAGAACTGACTGGTGAATTGAGATGACAATCATGCTGGGACTGAACTGGGACAAGACAAAACAGAAAGTGTGAGTCATAGTGAAAGGGTCAAGGCTTGCGATGTAATACAGACTTAAGTTGAACAATAAGGAGGGGCAACTGCTAAAGATGTCATGTTATTAAGACGCTGGCCTGAAACAATGCTGGAAAATAGACTTAAATGTGTACAACTTTGAATGTTTGAAACAACTATACACTCTGATAGTTTAATAAAATTAATTTCTACAACTTATAATATAGAGATGAATAAGAATTTCTATTTAATATCACTGTATTAATATCGAAAAGTGGCTAGAGGGACAAGGCCTACACACTACCAGAAAACTGTAGGTCTCAAAGTTCACAATTATGAAATTATCACAGTACATCAGTCCCCTTCTTCAACAAAAGAGAGTAAAACACAAACTGGACTATGGCTGTATGGCTTGAGGTAGGTCATGGTCACATAGTTATTGTTGTGTTGTTGCATGTTTCTTTTTTGGTTTATTACTTTCTCTCAACCCCTTCAAAAGAGAAGTATTGGGATCATCAAAAAATAAAACTCAAGCTTTTGATAAATGTCGATGTTTCAGGACCCCCTGAAACTGAAAAAGGTGTTTTAGTGATGTTGTTTGTCTGTCCGTCCGTCCGTCCGCCCTCTCTTAGACTAGAGCCAAAACCTTTTTACCGATCAGTCACAAACTTGATATCAATGTTTTTGATAAAGTTCCCCCAAGGAATTTTTGGAATTAGATATCTAACCCTAAAATTAAGGGTAGCTTACTGAAGGGAAAAAGGAGAAAAAATTGATTTTCTCAAAATCTGCTCTAATGATTTTGATTAAATTTTTTATATAGATACTATTTAACATTACAACCAAAATTGCAATTTTGGTTTTTCAATGAAAGTTCCTTTGAAGGTAGTAAACAAATGCAGAAATTTCCAATTTTGATCATATTTCCGCAATTATTTCAGATACCAAATAATCATCGTAAAGCTTGTACTTTTAAAAATAAAATGTTTGAAATATAGTTTCATAAAATCAATAGTTTCTCAGCTTTAAGTCAATATATATTTATATATATTTATTTAAGTCTTAGAAAATTATATTGACTGTTATGCTCTTTGGTGGACACACATATTCTTCTTTTCTAAATGGTTCTGGAACAATGTATATTATTTCATGTATGCTCTTTGCAGGATTGTTTATACAACAGTGTATATTATTTCATTTCACAAATATTACTAGTTTTTAGTAAATGTGTGTGTTTTAAGATAAAAGAAAGATAAAGTCTGTGCGGTGCACTGTAAGCGCTACCATTTAATTTTGTATTTGCTATTTAAAACTTATATCTTGACTCTTGATAGATGGATAGAATATTGTATTTATATTATATTTAATTATTAAATTATATTAAATTATCAGTTATTATTGTATATATAGAAATAGCTGACTTTTGTGTTTAGGCCTGCTTGGAAAAAAAGGAGAGATGGTTATTTAAGTTTGGGGGGGGGGGGGGGTTTCGTGGATTTGGTTATATATTGGTGAGCAAGTTCCCACTTACAAGGCTGGGGAGCAATGCAACCATAGGAGAGGGCTCATAATACTCTAGGACTATACCATGAGTCAAAATGATTACCATTCATTCATTGTCCAGGTGTTCCTATGGTGATGCTAATGTATTCAACGATGCAGTATTTGCATTGTAACTGGTATATAAAATTGTCTGTGGAGCAGTCATAGTAGTCTTTCATAGGATATTCCATTTATGTGAGCCTGTTGTTGAATGAGGTGGAAGGTTGGGGAATTTTGCAGGGACTGCATCTAGGTTTGTTGCATGGGTAGGAAGGAACCTTTGACCTGTTGTTGTTTGTTATTGTTTGTGGCTGGGTCAGGCAATTTAGAGTGAACCAGAATGTTGCAGAGATTAGGGGGTGGGGGTTGAATGTGATTCTTGGAGCACTGTTGAGATGATTTTGTTTGATAGGTGATGATGTTAGGATATTGTAGCCTATGTTTAGGATAAAGCTGAGTTTGTCTAGTCCTTCATAATACTCGTTGGTGAGTGATATGTCATTTGAACGTTGTCTCTTGATAGGCACTTGATTGGATAGGGCTTTGTGTATTTGACTGTTGACTGTGTTAAGGATTTCCTCGGGCTGTGAAAGCCTTTAAGAGTTGGCATTGCTTGTTAAGGTCTTCTTCCTCATAACAAATATGTTTGGCTCTGGTAGCAAGGCTATAGGGTAGAGAGCATGAACTTTGAGGCCCACATTTTTTTGTTAAGTGTGTAGGCCTTGCCCTTATATCCTCTTTTCACTGTTTAATTTTATATAGCCCTTCGCTCCATTTTCCCCTTATTTAATATAATTTAAATTTTGCTTTGAGAAACCAAAACAAATTCAGAAATATATGTTTTTCCTCTTAAGAATGAGGTTTACTTGCAAATAACATTGAAATGACCTTTAAATTTAAAGGCCACTTGTAAATGGTGGTTAGGTAGTTTCTGCCTTGAAAGGTCTCAGACACCCTAGGTTTGTGGACAACTGAAAAGAAAGAGAGTAAATGAGTTGGGTGGGGATGTTGAACTTTGGCATTGTGCTACAGCTTATTAGTTTCGCGGAAATACCTGAATATATTTCCTTTTCTTGAGGATAGTAATTCTACCTACTTGTCAACTTCCCGTAAAAGAAAAGAGTAATATTTATTTTAGATATTCATTCATTTAAATTTCTCCAAATATAATCCATATTTAAAATAATGTAATGAAAATAGGTAGGTATCAAAAGATAAAAAAATTGGCGTGGTTACGGAACTAGTGATGCATTTATTCATTAAAGTATTGAATTTAATGTAACAAACATGAATAATACATTTTTATTTGATACATTTTGCTATGCATTTAAATAACTTCCAAAACTAACCACAAACACACATGTTTGTTTATAAAGTACAAATAATTCTAAATGCACTATTAAAGTAGCATATTACTTATAATTAATTAATTAAAAATATATATTTCTTTTTTGATTAATATTTCAAGTGACAGGTTTACATTGACATGTTTATATTCCAGTTTGATACTTTACAAAAAGAAAAATTCCGCTAAAATGAATGAACAACCGTATTTTTGTGTTTTTCTTCCAAATTTGTACTCAATAGTTCGAACCTTTTTTAAATCAAAATGTTACACCGTCTCCATTGCCTTCTACTTAACGACCACAATTAAATAAAAGGGAGAAGGTGATTCTACATAAGGGAAAATATAAGCAGAATTAAAAATATAACAATAATATGGTTTATTCAGTATAAACGTAGATAAAGCAAAGTACAGTGGTCTCATTATATCATTCTGAATAATGCTGAAAATAATAACGTGAAGCGCAGAATGTAAACATTCCATGTTTACATTTATTACAGGTCGTCTTTAAGAGACACAAAATTACGTAGATTTTAACATCAACAGAGAAGTCAAACTACCAAAAGTGAAGTGAAGTAAGATATCCACAAAATGAAACAAACATTAAATATACTTGCCTGATGGGCTCCTCAAACAATTACAAGTTACAATACGAAATTTACAATTACATAACGCGAGAGTTTGACTTCCAGACTCAAGTCAAAATCTCCCGGGACTAACTATTTCTTAGAAAAAACTAAAGATTGAAATTTAGAACAAAATCAAATTAAATTAAATTAATTATATAAAAAAAATAACAAGCATGATTTTATTTCTACAGTCGCGTGAAATAGCAAAATACAAAAGTCCACACATTTTAACATTTTACATTTAAAATTCACTCAATACAAAATTACCAATGGTGGATTTCAAACCAAACTAATAAACTAACAAACTAACCAACCGCGCCTAAGTGGCGGCATACAAGTTACATTTAAGCGACTGAGATAATAAAGAGAAAAGTTAAATAATAAGCAAAACACAAAATAAAGATTTTAACACGAAAATATTATAAGTCGAAAATGAATAGAGTTCTTTATAAGTAACAGCCATAGTTACGTTCCAATTTATTATGTATGAATGTTTATCCGATCATTGTCCAGGTCGATGACAATGATCCGTCCTCGTTCGTAGATTTTAGATAGTCAACCTTTTTAGACAATGTCAGCCTGTTTTATAGTGATTTTCGTTGCACGGAAAGAGGGGAGGTAATTTCTAGCACGTAGTTGCTAGCTGTCATCGGTCACGTAGGCACTTTGTAGGGTTGTTCCATCGGAAAATTAGAACAAGTCGGCGATCATTGGATGTTTGTGTTGTTTGGGGAAGTTCATCTGACATCCGTCAGAGGGCGGGTGGATTGTTGTCTTCCAGCGTACTCCATGTTGTCATTCCTCAGATTCAATCTGACTAGACGGAGAATGACCACGCGTTGATTGTAGACTTTCGTTAGCTCGGCCCATTCTTCACATTGGCTGCACGGTGTAGTTCAGCTTTGGTGGCGGCTAATGATAGAAGATTTCAAAGGTAAGTTCATGAACAATTCTAAGTGTAGTATTACAGAAGATTGTACTGTATGAAATATACTGTGTCGTATTATCTTTCCGTATTAGCCTACAGGGACTACATCAGAGAATAGTACCATTGTAGGGATTCTATTTGGGTCGGAATTATTGAGCGGGTGGTATGAATTCTTGATAGTTACGTATCAACATTATAATGGGATGGATCCAATTGTAACTAACTGTAAGTTAACGTTAAAAAAATATCCATAAAATCTAATCGTTACATTTTAATATTCATTGCGCACAATTTTTTTTTAAACAAACAGTTTGAACCTATAAATTAGTAGCTTTTTCCTATGAACGCCTAAACATAGCAAAAATAGCCGTTAACACTTGAATTGTAACCACTATTGAATTGATGAACCAAATTTAGTTTAGACAAGAGACGCCTTTTATTTGATTAAAATAATTGATCATATTGGACCAAAAACAGCCTGTTTGGTCGAGTCACTTTAAATGTACCATATGTATATAATTTATACTCCGATCAATAGGCATGTGGACTAAATATCGGGTTCTGGTTATTTGGTGACAGTGAGGTCAAGGTTCGAATTCCAGATAGGTGTAATGAGAGTGTTTCCAAAATTGTTTCCCATTTTCCCTCCACGCAAATGTAAGTACATTTAATTTAAATTTCACCTTTATCTCCAGCTACTCAACTAGCGATATTAAATTCGGATAACCTGAGCGGGTGTTATCTAGGTGTTTTGTACACTTTAAAATGTACATTACATTTGATTAAGATTTTTGTTTAGCACAAGGTCTTACTACCCGCCCGGGTTATACACATTATGTACTAATTACGCTAGTGTGTTAGTTATGAGGAAGGTTGAATATGGATGAAGTGACCAGCATTTGCGCTAAGGGAAATTTGGAAACTACTTGAGAAAATACACCCTCAGTTTAGCCATTCAGGGATTCGAGCCCCGTTCTCTCAGTCATTGGTAGTCTAGTATATTGTTACCCTTAGACCTTTCGATGACCGAATTGGATTAGGGTAGTTTGAGTGCATTGTAACAGGGATGAGGTGAGAGGTTTATGGAAATATAACAGTAAAATTTGCAGGATTATAATTATTCCCAGCGCAACTGGCTAGGTTTTGAACCTTGACCTCTTTGTTAACGCTGACCAATTCAAATCAAGACTGATGTATTAGACCTCACGGAGATAATATTTACTGTGTTGTTTTTAATTTCAAATTCAGGCTTTTGGCATAGGTACGAGTACAATCTATTGTGGTTGTGTCTTGACTTGTAAAGTTGAACGTTTTGGAACCTTTAAGTCAATGATTAACATTATGGCCTAATACAAAAAATAATATTGTGTGTTATGATTATTTTATATTTATTTTATAATTTGAGGATTAAAATAACAATTTTAAACCTAATCCAGTCTATTTTACATTGTATTATTTCACACTCCCTTGCCACTCACATTATTTTTGCGACCAAAATTAACAAATATTGTATTATAAGCTATCATTAGTGTTATTTAATAAGTATTGATAATATCTATTAAAATTGACAGCTATAGGTCACGTGAGCTGACGGATGCATATATGAACGTAGATCTATTAATTTTTATAGTGCCTTCTTATGAAAACTTGACTCTTGTATCCAATGATTTTTGAAGAAATGACATCTAGAAGGCCTTTTTTTATTACTACATACCACTATATAGTAGAATTCTTGATAGGATTGTCTCAGACAATAATTAATACAAAACTCGGTGGAGCGCTTTAGTTTACATTGAGAATTTCATACTACAACCGAAACCTCTAAGAAATTAAACTTTTTATTAATGTTATGTTCTATATTTGGACCTTAAACTTTTAAAACTTTGGCCACCATTTTCATTAGAGCATATGACTTTTCCGGCTAAAATATTAGCATATCTAATATTATAAATTAAGAATAAATAATTATTGTTGTTCATTGTTTTATCTGAGGTTGAATCAGATATATTTTTAACTGATTTCAAAATAATTACGATCATTGATGTATTATTTTCCGAGTCCATGTAATGATTGGTTTAAAAACAAATGTGAATGGTTATTACTATTAATCATAGTAACTAAAAATTCTCATGGATTATATAAGATTCGATAAAATGTAATATAATATAATTCACATTATGGATCATACACCGGTTACGAAATACCTCAGACTTGGAATATACACTGTACACAGTCAAAGTATACTAATGATCAGGAGGACAAAGGTGTCGGTTCCATCTTGCCTGAGCTATAGCTCAGAGGTACAGCAGTCTTTTCACCCTAGGAGTGAGTGGTGGTAACTGACCTCTAGCAGAAGTTTTATTTTACTACACACATTGATTGAAAGTCACTCATTAATTAACCTATGTGTAAATATTTATTATTTGCTTAATAATTGATGATAAAGTAGTTTATCAAACGCTTCCAATTAATACTTCCCTTGGAATTACTGAATTAAAAAACTACTGCTAGCTGTCATTCCTATGTTGAGTCGACTGTATCAGGAATGTCAATACTCGAATCCTAGTTTGATTTAGCAAGTGTGGGTATCTGACATTGTATCCCACAAACTCTCCCTCCTTCCAAATGCTAGTATCCTTCCTTTAAATGCTACCTTTCCTAAATTATAACCACGCCATTTGTGAAATAAACAGATATAAATAAATTTTATTTTATAAATGGCTCTCTACCAAAATGTGGGTACACTTCCTTAAATAATAACCATCCTCATCCTTGACCCAACAGAGTAAATAGTACATATGCGTACAACCTAAACGGGTAGTCATACCCGGTGTTAATAAATATAATAAATATAAAGAGTATTTGGGTGAGTATCATATGATAAGGAAATAGGTAAAAACTATGTTGCCTAAGCAACTTAAATAAAAAAACACAAATTTTATGTGACATTATTAAATTTTAAAGTCTAATATGTTCAAATTTACTTTAAGATAGTTTAATTTTTTTAAATAACGTCATTTGAGTTGTTTTTTTAAAATGGAAATATCCAAATATCAAGGAATTACTAGATGGCATAGATTAGAATGCTAGGTAATTTAATTTTTTTTATTAACCTGTAGGATTGTTGCATGTGTTCCCACTCCTAGAAAGAAATATGACTTGGTTTGACCCTCAATATAGTTCAGTTAGGGCAGATATCATTTACAAACAATGCATATTACTACCCTTTCGGAATACCCGCACATGTACACTGATAGAATAGGGATGAGAAAGATAGAATTTAGAGAAAGTTTACTTGAATTTTTGTAGGGGAAGAGAGGAAAATCATTTATGACTAGCTACCTCAATACAACCACTGGGATTCAAACCCCATCCTCTCTGTTAACGGCAAGCCAGCCAAGAGGAGACTGACGCTTTTTACCACGCGATAAGTGGTGTGAATTGTAAGGGCCATTCTTAATTGTTTTTAATTTTCTTAAAAATTATTTGCTTGTGTATTTTCTCTAATCTTCCCTCCTCTACGGACATTATCTTTTGAATTTCTCAACACTTTTTAAAATTCAAACCTCTCTGCTTTTTTTTTTTTTTTGTGATCAGAAGGATGGTTTCTCCCATTCTTTTTTACCATTTTGAAAAAAAAAATTGCAACAAATTATAGTCCTACCCATTCCAACCAATACATCACTAGCACCTGACAAATTTTTGTCAGTGCTGGCTTGTTAGAAACTTTTCAGGTCTTAAAAGAGTATTGAAAGATAACCAAGCCCTCCCCCTTCTCCCCTTCTGTAACCAACTAAGCGTACTTAATGGGGTTTCGACAAGAAAAGAATGGAGGTAAAGTGACCTATCTCCAATGTAATATTAAATCGAAAAGTCATGAAAATGGTATTTTTGGGTTTACTCAGTTTTTTCATATATAAACACCCAATTATAATTGTACTGTTGCAAGCGTAAACTAGTTGCGATAATAAATGCCTAGTTAAAAATTTTAATTTTTTTCTCAATTAATAGTTTGAAGCTCAAACACATTTATTCATTTATATCTATTTTTTTATCTAATTATTCCATGGTTTTATTAAAATTTGAGTCTGGCATTATCGTTTTGCATATTGATACCTTAAATTTAACACAATAAATATTTTATTATCATTCATGATAGTTGAGATATCATCAGAATAAGAATAACCTTTTGGTAAATGGGTGGAATGCAGGTTGCGGGCTGCCCCTTCAACTGTAAAGCTCCTTCTTAAACATCCTTATGTTTTAAATTAAAGCTGCACACTGTACTGGTTAGAATCACACATATATGAGAAAATTTAAAATAGTTTTGCTCCATTTATTGTTGTGCTTTCTGAGGTGTTAATACATAAGTATCCCTCTTATTTTACACCAACTGTATATTTTTTATTATTTACTACCCGAATGGGTAGTAAGACGCGGTGCTAATAAGAATAATAATGTATATTTTATCAAATACTAAATGTTTCAATTAAGTCTCAAACCAGACCAAACTTAAGGGCAATAGATATCCCTTAATGTTGTGGGATAACATGGTGGGTTTTATGTGGTGTTAATCTAGTGGCGGTATTGTATACGATTGGAGAACCTTGGTGAACTATCAGTGCAACTTCGAGAGCGTCATTGGAGAATCTTCAGTCTGTCTGGAACACTAGAGACAGTAAGAGGGAGAGGGGTAGTTGGACAAGAGCCTGTGTTGTCACCGAGCTTGCCAGCCTTCCAGTACAGCAGCCACGTTAGTCTGCAAGCCCCTAGTGGACACATGTGGTCAGTTCACATTACACTTCTCTACATGGGTTGGACAAATTAATATTTAGACTAGCCTAACAAAGAAAAGTTGAGTTTATTTATAAAAGAATGGAAAAAAAAGTTATGTTTTAACCTTATGAATTAAACTGCATGTTCATATTTATTTGTGACTAATAATTCACATTATTTATGTTGTTATTATTGTTATTAAATTTCAATTAACATTTATTTAGGCTATAAAAGAAAATTACATAAATGATAACATATTTGAATGCCAAACTACATAAAGGTACAACTTCAGATAATTATTATTATTATTTATTATCATTATTATTGATTTTTTAATAATAATAATTATTATTATTATCATCAGTTATTATTTTTATTATATTATTATTATTATTATTATTATTATTATTATTATTATTATTATTTGCTTCTCTGTTCTTGTTTACCATATTATATAATTTGAATATTTTCAGATTGTATACACTTCTTTCTTAGAGTTTGAGCGGGTGCTATGGGAATTGTTGTTTGTTTATATTTATCAGAATAGTAATATCGTAAAATGAGGCCATATTACTAATATTATCGCTATCATCATCGTCATCGGGGTTTTAAGGTGTACCAACACAAGGGCTATTAAAACTTAATTATTAAAATTTAAAATACAATAGCTAAATAAGATTAATCACTACACGAATTTGTTCAATTTTAAAAATGTATAAATTAATGTGCAAAAAAAACCATGCTTCAAAGGTTTAAATGAAGCTAAAAATATTCTCCTGGGCAGTAAAACTCACACATTTGACAGAAAACAGTCACTCACATAGGTGGTTGCATATTCTTAATCATGTGTTTTGCAATAGTCAGGGTTTGCTGGTTTGAATCTCAGCTGGATGCATTGGGGGTGGTTTGTTTTTCCATCGTTTCTTCACATTAATGCGATTGAATTTCTTCCACTTTACCTTCCTCATCCCTACCACTTGTTTTAAGTTTTTAATAACCTCAATATTAAATGCAACAATTAAAAAACTCGGTCATCTATTTGTTGAAACCAGTATTCAGGTAAATCGGATCAAACTTAAAGACATTCCATCAAAATGTGACACACAATTATGTTAATTTAGTGGCTGGGTTTAACAATATAAAATATCTCTCTGAGCAAGAACGGTGTGCTCGATCTGAAAATGTGTAATTGCAAGTTCCTTCTGCCTATTTGGGAATATAGACAAAGTCCAAACATGTAAAGCTTTAATGACACAAAGTTTTTAGATAACAGTCAGTGTAGTCTGCCTAAATCACTTGGAGGAAACCCCTTTGTACATGTTGTTTGACATCATAAACTGGAACACCAAGTCTGCTTTAGGAGGGATATGGGTTACCATCAAGGGTAACATGGCATGGAGACCAAAAAATACATGACATGGGTGTTCATTCTACAGATGTCTGATAGAAATAATAATATAGTAGCTTGTCTTGGCTACATTAATTCATAGCTCGGTTTACAGAAAGATTAGCCAGTACTAATGTACCATTGCCCAGTGAATGCCCAAATGTACTAATCGTACATCCTTTTTGTGGGGGTTCTTTCCATGTACCGATGAGGTGAGAATGATGGTAGTAAATATGACAGGGTGAATCTGATGATCTTAAACCTAGCTTAAGCCTATTAAACCAAACCCTGGCGACCTTGGGAATTATTACCCTTTCCACAGACCGGGAATTGAATCCGGGACTTCTAGGTCGACAGCCAGGATTCTGACCACTATATCACAAAGGCAGTTAAAATTCTGATATCTGTTCATGAATCAATTAGACTATTGGTTTACTCGAGTATTATGAAGAGATAGCCATAAATGCACTTATAAAGTCTGACCCAGTAATAATATCAGGATAATGATTCTTATGAATAAAATGTGAAGCTTTTAATATGACAAACACTTTAGAAGTGAAAACACTAAGATAGAGATAAAACACCATTGTGACCATGAATTGGGTTGGCGGGAACAAAATTAGGGGAGGTTCAGATTCCGGGCCACTGCAGATTCATTCATATAAGCAATACTTGGTATCTAGCAATAAAAATTGTTTTACATCCATCAATCCAATAAAAGTTCATTTATAGAGTATGTGCAATAAAAGCTTAGCAAATTTAAAAGATTAAAATTAAAACTTAAACAAAATCCCTCGGAATAGCTGTGAAACAGCTAAAGAATCTTATTTGATTGCTTATATATATTTGTGTATATATACACACACACACACACACACATTATAAATCTGGGAATATGTTAATTTATTAAGTTATGTTGGAATATTTTAAAGAAGAAATTTGGTAAAGTGAAAATTGATTTAATTCATTTCTATCCTTACTTTCTTTTATCCTTAAGCTCCCTGACTTGACCAATCATCATATCCTACCAAGTCCTCGATCCCTATGCGTCTTGTCTTTACCAGACATATCTTACCCAGTTCATGATTCCCCCTTCATAACCACACTTTTTTTTCTAACCTTATTCATCACCAAACTCAGGCCTCATCATTTTGCTTATTGTATTCACGTCATGTTCGATTGACAAACTGCCAAATTATAACCTTAATTATTCATTGTATTGAAATTATTTTAATAAATTTTTAGACTCAGTTTACTAATTTAAAAATTTTCATTCATAGGGGAACTTTTCGAATGGAACGGGAAGATGGCTACACTTTTGACTGTCGTATTCCACCATTCTCTCTTGAAAGCAAAAGTGAAGATACAGGAACTAACACTAGTGCTGTGTGAAGATTATGTAAAAGGCCTATTCCTTTGACATGTCATGATACAATATTATTTCATAATTGTCTTTCTTTTCTAAGATTTATTTGCCGTTTTAATCGAAGTACAATGTTTTAGTGTGATATGTTATATTTATTTTATGAAACAGGAGTGGTATGATTGATGTACAATTTACTGTGAATAAATGTTAGTCATTTACATCTTATTTATTTTAATACTTCAGGTTAATTTTGTTGGGTGTCTGAATAAAACTACCAGCTAGGAAATAATTAGTATTTGTTGGTTTTTTAGAATTTCTTGTGAAGTAAACACACTAGCACTGCTAAGTGAGTATTTCTTGACTTGTTCTAACATGGTGCGAAGCTAACAGATTATTATTACTGCTACCCACTTCGGTGGTTGCATGGTCTAAGGCGCTATTCTCGAAGTAGATGACTGCCGATGACGAGGAGATCGAGGTTCGAATTTCAGTCGGGTGTACTATGATTGGTTTTTCCAAAATGGTTTCGCATTTTCCCTCCACACAAATGCGGGTACACTTCCTATAAATAAAACCTTACAAATCCCTAGTACCATTAGCGTAAATAATTAGTACATAAGCGTAAAGCCCGGACAGGTGGTAAGACCCGGTGCAGAAAATAATACTACTACTTCTGCTACTCTAATACCAAGACGACTAAACGAAAATTTGCTGCCTTCTGAGAACGTATTTTGAAGTCAACACACTAAGGTTACTCTAAAACACTAATAAGGGCTGGCTGGCTAGTTCATGTGGTGTGGAATTAACCTAGTAATACTACTCTCCAACAATAACAAAATCATTTCCTATATTTTTAGAAATTCTAAAAATAATTTGATATACCGATTACAATTTATATAGAGAAAGTATTTTTTACTAGGAAGATACATGTCTAAACCCTTTTGGGATCATGATCTACTGGTGTAAAATCACTCATATTAAGTGTTTTTTGGTTTCCTCTTTTAGGAAGTTGCATTGCGCGTTTCACACTCCTCCCTGATGAGTTCCAATAGAATGAAACCTAGGTCAGGGTATTGGGCGGTAACGATCAATTTTCTTCAAGAGGTGACCATTACCTCTTTGTCCAATGGAAGCAATGTAAAGTGTGAACCGTGTTCTTTTATTTATAAAAGCCATATTGTGTTTGTCCCTTTTACACGTTTCTATCCACCTTTCCTCTCTCTACCTTCTTCTAAATATAATTCATATTAAGTATTAGAATCATAACAGAATATAGCACACTATATGTATTAATATTCTTCTTTCAGCTTGTCCATGAATGTTTTGTGTCTAATGGATCAGGAGAAGGTAAAAAAAAAAAGCCCAACCCTTTTGCATTCTGGTGTTGCCAACCTTCTCTTTAATTCAAACCAAAAAAAAAACTTTATCTGGATTTTGTTCCAGGCATTATAACCGTTAGAACCTAAATTATTTATTTGAAAATTACAGTTTTATATGTACAATTTTATAATTATGGTAGTAACAGTGTAACCTCCAGCCCTAATTCTCCCCATAGGAAATAATAGGCAAAAAATAACATGAGTAATATTTATCAAACATACACAAAACAATAACAAGTACAAAAAGTACGAGTAAAGTGCGAGTAGATATTAATAAACAGCTAGATGCCAATGATAGGGTTGGAAAGTATACCTGTTGAGTAAATCAACAAGCATTAGTCAAGATAAAATTACAATATATTGGTTAAGCCAGAAATCTGCCTCAATGGGCCACAACAGTTTTAATCACAATAACAACCGAGGTAAAGAACCTAGAAACATAAGTAAATATTAGCAAGGTCATCTAGTGACGTGTGGACAAACTAGTAATATCTCCACATATTCGGAGAACGAATGCTAACAGGCTCTAATCTTGTGAACTTTAAATATCAGGAAAGTAACTTATTTAAACAAATATTAAAGTGAGCTCAAAATAATAATAACAATACAAAATACTAACTTGATAGGTTTAGCCATCACGTGGCATGTTAACAAGCGACACGCTTGCAACTCCAGCGGCCAGAAAGCAATTTAACAAGAAGAGTAGATTTAGCTAAACAATGCCACCTGCATGCAATAAAATAAACAAGCTAGATGGCAAGAGTCCATATTAACACGTCTAATGGAATAGCAAGCCACCAGGCGGTGAAACAGTAAACTACATTTACTTGTAAGTTTCATAGAAACTTTTTACCCACAAGGGTTTAAACTTAAGGTGAAAATGGCTCCACAATAGCTTCATTACTAAATTTAAAGAAAATATTCTAAACTCAAAGCCAAAATTTATAACATATATATATATTTAATGTCCGAAAAGATAAAATATTTAGGCCAAAAAGGAATTTAGAAAAATGCGCAGATTACATCTGCCCAGGTAGCGTCGCTTACTTTGTTGAAGTCTGTGATATGAGTACTGACAGATTCAACATGGCAATATGTGGCACAAAAGCATGGTCATGTGGACCAGGAACAATCAATTGCATTATTAAGGTGGAGGGAAGATAGGGGAAAGGTGGAGGTGCGGTTCTGGAACTGACTGGATGGGTCGAGGCCAGTCTAGTTGCCCGTAGAACATTCTCGGAGGAGGTGGAACAAGGAAGAAGAATCCCCTTCCTTCCATCATTTCTTGGGCGTGACTCCACTGTGGCGGCGTGAGACATTGCGGCCCTCGTCAGTCTAATGTCGATGCCCGAGTGGGTGACATGTAGGTGTTGTTGGAACATGGTTACGTGGGTCCTCACGGGTGGAGGGGTGAGTGTTACATTCAAATACTATATTGTAATCTTGTAACGTGTAATACTGTTACAATAGCTGAAATCAAAAGGTCAAATGAACCAATATTTTTTAAATAATAACTAGAGCTAAGTTTCATTCCAAGATAAACAATACGCCAATAGTATCAAAGTATCCTTATAAGTAGGGGTCTGTGAGCTCAAGTTTTTTGATTCATGTCGATCTCAAGCGAGATTTTGGAGGGAATATTTTGAGAAGAAATTAAGCCCGGAAAAGGATAGGGGATGAGAGTGAAGTAGAGAAGTATAAAGAATTATCAGAAGAGGAGGGGGTGGGTCCAACATGGAAGAGATGAGATGCACTAAAGGGATGTGGGTGCACTAAAGGGGATGCAATTGGGAAAAGAAGCAGGTGTGCACAAACTAACTGTGGAAATGATAAGAGCTGCAATAGAAGCAGAAATACAATGGTTTAACAAGATGCGGAGAGTGAACGGAATAATAGTACCAATTTTTAAGAAAGAAGACAGGAATAGGTATACAAATTATAGGGGAATAATGCTGATATGCAACTGTACAAAAATATATGAGAAGATACTGGAAAAGAAAATAGCAAAAAAGAAAGGAAGCTAGAAAGAGGAACATAAAGAATTTAAGGAATAGAGGTCTACAATAGACTTGATCTTCATCATTCGACAGCATATAGAAAGAAGGTATGAATTTGGAAAGGACTTCTTTATGATATTTATGGATGTGGAGAAGGCATATGATAGTGTGGATAGAAATAAAGTCTGAAAAGCGATGGAGGATGCTGGAGTGGAAAGAGGAATTGTAATGAAAGATAAGAGTATGTATGAGGCTAATATGAATTGTGTTAAAATGGATAAAATGTAAACAAAGTGGTTCCAAATACAAATGGGGTGAAGCACGGGAGTACTCTCTCACCACTACTATTTGTAGTGTTAATGGAAATGGTCATAAATAAAGTAGCAAGGAAACTCTGGGAGGAAATAATGAAAGTTTGATGTTTGCTAATTACTTGATGGTTGGGGAGGGGGGGTGGAGGGGGAGAAGGAAGAGGAAGTACAACAGCTACAGGAATGGAATGAAGAAGTGAAAGAGTGGAATTAAATTTATCACGGCGTAGTGTGGTGTGATGTTAATGACAAAGAAGGGGATAATGCCTAGTAAAGCTATAAAGTTGGCTGTAGTAGAGCTGAGAACGGTACAGAGTAGAAAATATCTTAGAAGCGTGATATAGGTGAGGGCTGGGCGTAAAGAGAATCTAATAAGAGAACAGCAGGGATAGGTTTATCGGCTGTAAGAGAACTAATATGGACAAGTTGTTATCCCTCGCTTGCGGCTTCAGGAGTAACTGATTGATGTCGCGACGACGCCAACGTTGTGTTCAGACACGTGTGGGTAGGGGTAGGCTAAATGTCAGTGAGAGTGTCCCGGCAACGTGAGTCGCGGTGGAAAATGAGGAAGTCCCGAGGTGGGGCGGTAGGATGATTGTCCCGGCAACGTGAGTCGCGGTGGTAGGTAGGGTGATTGTGGGGGAGGGGGGAGAGAGAGAGAGAGAGGGTTAAAACAATATTGTTCCTTTGTAACATAAGACAATTTAATAACTCTTTCAAACATGTGGCACACCCGGGTTGGGTAGCCACTCTCCGACTGGATCTGACCGAGGAACCACCGTGTTAAAAACCCTCCGCTGCTGCCTGGCTTTGTCCAATGGGAGAAACGGGGAGCTTCCCATTGGTGAGTGAAAACGTGAGAGATAGTGGCCGTCAAGCAAGCCAATAGAAAGAGGAGTTCTCATGGGCGTTGATTACAGTGCTCTTCACATGGAAACAAAAGTTCTACAGGCCGGCCCCACTCCGGCTGTTCGGAGAGCAAATCAGATGGGCGAACAGTGCTAAGTACCTGGGACTTATGCTGGACACCAAACTGACCTGGTGACTACACTGCACTGAGAGTCTTAACAAGGCGAAGCAAAGGCTGGGAATCCTAGGCCCAATGCTTAACAGGCGTAGCACCCTGTCTACAAGGAACGGTCTGACTCTGTACAAGCAGTTGCTCAGGCCGATCCTTCTCTCTTACACATTGGTGTGCAGATGACAGCTCGAAATTTTTAGCTGCAGATGTCCATCCAATCATATTATAGAGATCAATGGATGTAGATCAGATAAACACATTTAACCCCAAAGATCCAAATGAATGGTCTTAAATTATAATTATCTTTGAACAACACCTTATTGTGAAATTTCATCTAGATAATTATGTAAAATTACAAGAAATGGCTAGGAAACTGCCTCTTGATATTGAAGGTCGCCTATTTACTAATTATTTACTGTACCTATGTACACCAAATGGAGCTGAAAAGTCACCCAGAGATTGGCTAGTATCAAGTTTGAAGACTAATGCGCTGTACTGTGCCCCGTGTCAACTCTTTTTACCTGGTTCACATACTAAACAAGCTAGCTCCCTTACCACAACAGAGGTATATAATCCATTCAAATATACATGGCGGAAGCTGTACTGAAGACTTTTACAACACGAGAGCAGTTTTCAGCACAAGTAATGTAATTTGCAGTGGTGAGCACTTGGATATTCTCTTAGGGGAGATAGTATGGCAATTGACAACGAACTATGAAAACGTATTTGAAAGAGATAATTAGTTTGCTTTCTTTAAACGATCTCTTGACGTGACCATTTATTTAGGCTCACGTGGGCTGGCATTTTGTGGCAAGACAGATAAAATTGGAGATATACACAATGGAAACTTTCTTGGCATTCTTGAATTGATTTTTCATTATGATGCACTTTTAGAAGAACACTTAGCAAAAGTAAACATGAGCCAAGATTATGGTAAACGTCTTCAAGGTCAATATTTGACACACAAAACTCAGAACGAGTTTATTGATTTATGTGAAGAACAAGTATTGGATGTTATTTTGCGAGAAAGAGCAGAGGTGATTTATTTCTCTTTGATTTATGATGCTACGCCATACGCAGCTCACATTGAGTAAAATGTCTTAATTTTGCGTTTAGTTCACAAAGAGAAACCAAAAATGGACAGTTAAGTAAAGATTTATTGAATTTCTCGACTTCTGTTAGAAAAATGGATTGGAAGTTACAGATGAAATGCTAACCAGAATATATCATGATTTCGAGATTGGCGATTGCAGAGGAAAAGCTTAAGATAATTGGAGTAATATATCTGGAAAAGTTAAAGGAGTTCAGGTGAAAATTCAGGAAAAACACCCAACGGCAATTCACTCACCATGTAATGCACACTCACTGAATCTTGTCGGTGCACATTCTGTATTTTGTAGTCTTGAATCTATGACGATCTTTGTGAGCATCAATTGTATGACCTCTTAAGTAGCAGTCCTGACAAAAATGGAAATTGCTAACAGAAAAGAAAGTGAAACCCAATGTAGTGCCAGAAAAGAAGCTGTTCGTCCTATTGTTCGGCATCTTCCCAGTGTTATTGAAGCATTAGAAGATTTAATTGCTACCGGGGCGAAAAAAACTAAACCATGAAGCTTACTCTGAAGCAGTTGGTTTGCTTGATAATTTATCGTCTTTCAACCAGGGCCAGATTTGGGGTGGGGGGGGAGGGAGGATCGACCTAGGGCCCCCACAAGCCCCCCGAAAGAAAGTAAAAAATAACTAATTTTCTATTGTAAATGCTTTCTTGTTTTGTGTCTAACACAATGTTATTCCTGCACGAAATAATGAGGTATGAACAAATTAGTGTGTGTGCAGCTTAAATTAAGAATAAAAATCCTAGCGACACTTCAAAGATTTACTAGGAAAGTCCCCATTAATCATTTACAATGTTGTGCGCTAACTCTAAATACATTGGTATCCCTTTCGGCATGCTGTGGCGGTTCCTCTCAAAGTGTTTCCACAAACCGGCTGACAGCGCCGCTGTCTCAGCGGTGCCTTCGATACAATTTTTGTTTTCCAATTTGTTGTTGCTCTGACAAATTTTGTCAGTTACTCTCGAGAAACGTTGAAATTTAGATGTCTGTTGTGTTAGTGGTGAGTGCCAGTTTGTGTTTTAACAAGGTAGTTACTAGGTGTAAAGTGTCAATTGTGGAGGATTATATTGACATAATATAAAAATATGTGAGGTGATCCAGGAAAAGGTACCTTAAAAGTTCGGCCATACTGACAAGCGAGCGAGCACGCGAAGTATTGAGTGACTGCCTAGCCAAACTAGTGAGCGAGCCAGCAAGTAATTACCAAATTGATCCCAGTTTATTAGTGAAAATGTCTCTGTCAAAGACATTTCGCGCATCTCTGCTACTCAAAGTTCTCACAAAGTTATTGCATGTTTATAAATAAGGTATTTATGCTAACGGTGAGTTTTATTTGTAAATACCTCCTTTGGTTATAATATTGAAGTATTAACATATCGGTTCTTGCTACTTTTTTATTTCTTTTATTTTTAGTATTACGTATTACTACCCATTCGGGTTATACAAGCCTTTCTTGCTACTAACGGCCTAATCTAATTGGTAAGACTAGAAAAATTATATATATATATATATATAAGTGCTCTAAGCATATCAATAGTAATAAAAGCCATTTATCATGCCAAATTGAGAAGTTTTCCTGACACGCACTGGACCAACATAACAACAACTAGAACCAGTTCTATCTTTCAAGCAAGTCGCTCGTGTCGTTCGCACGCTGCTCCAGTCTGGCCACCTCTTATTACAACACATGTGTTATATTTTATTTTTGAGTCGCTCGCTCGCCCAGTCTGGCCGTACACAAAAAGTTGCTTAATTTTTACCTTTCCTCGGCCATGTTATGATGTAATTTACATGGGCTTATGGGGGCCCCCACACTGTAAGCCGCCCCAAGGCCCCCACATACGTAAATCCAGCCCTGCTCTCAACACAAGATTAATGACTGCTATGGGTAAAAGTGCTAGAATGTTTCAACAAAGGAAACCTTACTCTTCAGTCAAGAGCAATCACTCTGGAAATTTCAAAGGAAAATATAAATGAGGTGAAGTAAGAAATGGAAGCTCTGAGAGAAAAGTGGCCAATTATACTCATTGAAGTAAAACTTGTTGCAATTAATATTGCTATTCCAGCAGAATTTAAGCAGGGATGATTCAAAAGAAGAACTGTAAAAAGGAATGACGAAGGGGATGGTAATGTAAGCCTAGAGGAAAATTTCAAGATCAATGTTTTATTAGTTATTAGTAATAATGAATTCCCTCATCTTGGAGCTCAGACATAGGTTTGAGAATGTAAATATAATTTCAAGACTGTTCCCGCCCAATCTGGATTTTCAAAATGTGTGTGAAGAAGAGATTCTGGAATGCTCTAAACAACTTAGACAAAAGTACCCAGGTGATTTTATTACATCATCTGACAACAAATCATCCAACTGAAAAGAGTAGACAAAGCTACTTTTGCAAGCTCTGTATCTGACCCACGTGAAATTTTAAATGCAATACATAAGCTGCAACTAGAAGACATTTTCAAAGAGGTGAGCATAGCACTTCAAATTTTCTGCACCCTCACAATAAGAGTTGCTGAAGGTGAGCGAGCATTTAGCAAGCTTTCCATGATTAAAAACTCCATGTGAGCTATTATGCTAGAAGACCATCTTAACAGTTTAGCCCTACTCTCTATAGAAAAAAAAACATCACGCAGAACTTACTTTAGTTATGCAATTAAAGATTTTGCTGTAGTGAAAGTGAAACTACTATTATAATAGGCTATATATAAAAATAAGTGTCATCATCATTATTATTATTATTATTATTATTATTATTATTATTATTATTATTATTATTATTATTATTATTATTATTATTATTATTATTATTATTATTATTATTATTATTATTATTATTATTATTATTATTATTATTATTATTATTATTATTATTATTATTATTATTATATTATTATTATTATTATTATTATTATTATTATTATTATTTATTATTATTATTATTATTATTATTATTATTATTATTATTATTATTATTATTATTATTATTATTATTATTATTATTATTATTATTATTATTATTATTATTATTATTATTATTATTATTATTATTATTATTATTATTATTATTTTATTATTATTATTATTATTATTATTATTATTATTATTATTATTATTATTATTATTATTATTATTATTATTATTATTATTATTATTATTATTATTATTATTATTATTATTATTATTATTATTATTATTATTATTATTATTATTATTATTATTATTATTATTATTATTATTATTATTATTATTATTATTATTATTATTATTATTATTATTATTATTATTATTATTATTATTATTATTATTATTATTATTATTATTATTATTATTATTATTATTATTATTATTATTATTATTATTATTATTATTATTATTATTATTATTATTATTATTATTATTATATTATTATTATTATTATTTATTATTATTATTATTATTATTATTATTATTATTATTATTATTATTATTATTATTATTATTATTATTATTATTATTATTATTATTATTTATTATTATTTATTATTATTATTATTATTATTATTATTATTATTATTATTATTATTATTATTATTATTATTATTATTATTATTATTATTATTATTATTATATTATTATTATTATTATTATTATTATTATTATTATTTTATTATTTTTATTATTTTTATTATTTTTATTATTTTTATTATTTTTATTATTTTTATTATTTTTATTATTTTTATTATTTTTATTATTTTTATTATTTTTATTATTTATTTTTTTATTTTTTATTATTTTTATTATTTTTATTATTTATTATTATTTTTATTTTTTATTTTTATTTTTATTTTATTTATTTTATTTTATTTTATTATTATTATTATTATTATTATTATTATTATTATTATTATTATATTATTATTATTATTATTATTATTGCACCGCATCTTACTACCCGTTCGGGTTATACGCACTTACGTTAATGTGTAATGGTAGGGTGATTGTGAGATGAAATGGAGGACCTACAGTTTAACGTAGGATCCGAACCACGGTGGAGGCCTGGCATTCCTCACATTCAAGTGTCATCAGTTTGTCAACTAATCAAAGAGTAGTAAGTTAGTCAACAATTAGTTATATCAGTTATACATATTTCAACTGTAATATTAAACAGATTTTACCTCATTTTTACCATTATCTTTGTTTATTTCTGCTCCTGTACGAGTCTTAAACAGGTGAGAGAGGTTAAGGGCTCCCCCAAATCGTCACTGTAATGGACCTCAAGATTTCTTTAGCTGGCCCTGGTTAAATTCAGTAAAATATAGCATAGATGTGGCTCATGTGTGTCAAGAAAATATAAGGATGTTGCCCTCAGTGACTATCATTTAAAAAGGTTCCATTAGCATTTTTAATGTATCATATTGCAACGTTATGATCAATAAGTTTAGATTATTAGCTAAATTTCAAGGTTCTTTACAGTAATCTAAAGAGCCAATGGGAAGCTTTGAATTTTTCAGCACCAGAACATTTTATTATTATTTTTATGGAACATAGAACCATTGCATATAGTATAGGAATTCCAACTAGTATGGTAATACTTGGCATTCATATTGTGTTAATTTATTGTTCCGTAATGGTAAATAAACAAGCCATTGTAAAAAGTGAAGGTATTATGCTATCAGTGTTTGTAAATATGCCGCCATGTATTGAAATAGCAAGCAACGCTTATTTCGGAGTGCAATTATAGTAAGAGCGATGACTAAGTTTACCATAGTTAGCGTGACTAAAGTAGTCAAATTAATATTTTTTTGTAAGTTTCTTGATAAATTAATTTTAATTTTTCAAGTTGTCACAGCTATATGGGAGTTAAAATTTACGAGTAACATTAGTTCAAAAAACATTACTAATAATTATTCTGTTCTATATGGCCTGGTACGGGACAAGATCCATGGGGGTAACACCATGAGTTACCGCACTGAGTGGCACCAACCCTTGTTAGTAGTTACGCCACTAAAAGAGGGGTGGGAACCATTTGATTCTTTCTCGCCATGTAATACTTCTAGTATGGATATTGGAAGTTAAATTACTCATGGATTTCCAGATGGCTCCAATCATCCGGTATATTTTAAGTCTAGGACTTTGTCAAAGGCAAATAAGAACTATTCTCAGATTGAAAATAAAGCTTTAGCTCTGATTTAGACTGTGAAAACGTTTCACAAATTTTTTGTTGTTGTAAATTCACGTTAAGACCATAAATCATTGTTATATCTATTATTTCCAAAGAAACCTATTCCAGACATGGCAACAGTGCAAATACATTGCATCGCGTATGAAAAAAAAAGTTTTCAGAGATTGTTGAAGAAGAACTATACCTCAGTTTTAGCTTCTGTGGTGCTGACTGACAGCTCACAGCTGACTTCTGACGGCTTTGAAAAGCTACTAGACCAAATTATGTATCCCTACACCGAACCATATGATCTGCAAAAACCATGTCTTTATCAGTTGTCACTTCTGACAGTCAAAATTTAGGTATATACCTAATTGTTGACTGTCAGAAGTCAGCTGTGAGCTGTCAGTCAGCACCACAGAAGATAAAACTGAGATATACTGTCATAATTACCAGGGGCCGATGAAGAGCTGTAGGAAAAAGTCATAAATTTCACTTTTGCATCAGCCAAAGATCTTGATGTGTATCTAGTTTGAAAATTTGTTGTTAAATTAGAAAATATGTATTTTTGTAGACTGGACTTTCCATAAGAGGTTTCATAAGACGGATACAAAAATAACTTAATATTTTTTAAGAGATGTGCAATGTCACTTTAAAATGAATGTTTACTGTGGGAAAATCTAGTGATGGTAACTTTGGTCTAGCGTCAGAAGATTCTATTAATACTCCATGAAGAACATCCAGACATAATTAGGTAAGATAATGGCTTTTGCCAAAGGATGTGTGTGGTGGTCAGGTATTGACGCCGAAGGGGATTCTATGTGTGAGAAGGTTTATATTTGTTAGGTGACTAGGGATGATGCCCCATGCCCCTATGATGTCTTTAGAAAAATGGAGTTGCCCTTTAGAATATGCTAATAGTACCGGTAAATGTAGTCCTTTCAAACTACACAGAAATTAAATATTTTGGTTTTAGCAAATGCTCATTTTAATAGACAAAGATGTTTCCAATACCAGTGATGACATTATGTAAAACATTTGACTGGTGAAGCTGAGATTTCAGTATATATTGTAAAAAAAAAGGCCTTGCAACAATCGTTGATGCAGGATGACAAAAAAATAACTCTGCAGGAAAGAGTATATAACTTTTTATTTGCCTAATAGAATACCCCTCCGGATTTTCCCATTCATTAATAATTAAAACACCGGCAGAAACGTTTTTGAGGTTCAAACTGTTACGCCCTCTCTATTACCTCGTAGTTTAAGGCCACCGTAAACAACATAACGAGTATAGAGGGGCATAAGCTATGTGAAACATAAAATAAATAAATAAGGAAATAAGCAGAGATTTTAAAGTAAATAGTCATTTAATAAGCAAGTTTTTTCAACAACATCAAGATTGTGGCCTAGACAATCCTAGCAGCGAAAGTATTTGCGAACATAGATTATAGGAAAACATTCTTTGGTAATACACCCTAAACATTATTATTATTTATTAATAATGGTTTAGTAAAAGAAAACCTAAGATTTACTATGGAAAATCTTCTTGTTACAACAATAAGAACTGGATTAATACCAATGATAAATGATAACTGCATTTCAAGCTATTCACACAAGATATATGCAAAAGTAAATCTGACTATTCATGAAATCAAGTAAATACATAATATGATTCTACACAGTATAAAGTTCATTACGTAAAGTCTCTCAACAATAATATTTAAGTAGTCCAATAAACAACGTCAACTCCATTAGTTGACACGTCCAATATTTTAGTTTCAAAAATATATAATAACATAAGACATGTTCTCATTACCGAGTCAATTGTTGCTATTTCTCCTCGATAGTGATGATTCCGCATTTTCACGCGATGCTGGTGAAAATCCACGTGGACGACGACAGGAGCAGTGGTTGTTGGCAGCGATAGAGATAGAGCACAAGCGTTCAGTTAGACGAGACATTATACGTCTACTTATTCACGACGCAGTATAGTGTTGCACTTCTATATAGATATAGTCTATCCATTGCCTTCGGTAGTCGCACTTCGGACCGTATGACCACCAGTGCCGGTCATCAGTCAACATAACAGTTTAAACGCACATTCAGATTTAATTACGTGAATACGGAATAATTCTCGTACTGAATCAATCCCGTCGACTCTGGACTCTTCACATACATAATTATATAGCGAACCGAACATTTAAAGAACATATAACTGCTAATTCTTCTTTACTCTTACTCGTACAGCACAATGACCACACGGGTCGCTTGTAGAACTCCGAATGCTTATTCACAATAATGGACATAGGTTATATACAGTGCTAGTTGCGTATCATCCAAAAGAGGGGGTGGTAACCTTCCAGTTGGCCGGTGACGTTGTTGGGCAGGTGGAAGTCTCGCCATCTCTTGGGAATTCAGCATGCAGGTCTATGATTGGATGAACCGCTCGGTCCAACGGATTTGGTGTCTTGATTTTCAAATCCTCCCCGGACGATTGGCTTGCTACGTATAGTGGTCTGTAGTTAGGTCAGGTGACGTCATCTTGTCTTGATAGAATTATTATCAAGAATTTGCGCCCGCTAGTATCCAACTAGACGGTCAGATGTAAGCATCAATTGCGGGTACTCTCGGCACCTTTGCCCCACTCGCCGAATTAGGACGTTTATTTAACTTGCGAGCAATCTTCGTGTCTCGGACAGCAGATCCAGGCGGTAAGTAATATAATGGAATTATTATTTGAAATTGAATTGGTTGTTGAAGGAGTATAGGGCAGAAAGAGACGTATTAATTAAAGAGCTGTATTAGGACCGGATTTACAATAGTGAAGATTACTATTGTTTTGTGGCTATTCTTCGTAGTTTCTTAGAGCGGGTAGTAAGATTGATCAGGTGGAAATAGCTGAGGCGGGTAAATGTAACATAACAATGTTACAAAACTAAGAACTCACCTGCTAATAGTGAAACCACTTCTTTCTAAACAGGTGTAAATATTGAGAATACATTGGAACAAACATGCAGAAGTGATTTGTACATTTGAGGAAGATCAAGAAGTAGCCTACTGGTTTGAATAGTTCTAGAAGAAACTGTGAATTCAGGTTTCAGGAAGAATATTATTGTTACGGAGGGTAGTCCAATAAACTATTTCGCTAGGCTAGTAGCTAAATTAAAATAATATGCTCATGCTGACCATTTGAGGAAATTTTTTCCTAGGATGTGGACGTGTATCTAAAGTTCCGAGTCTCTAAGAACTAGAATTAAGACCATCATTAAGAGAAATGCTCTCTAAAGAAGTATATTCTGGTTGCAGTGGAAGACATTCTCCATTAATACAACAGCCTATATCTCTTGCTCCAATTTTTCATTGACATTGAAGGAACTCCTCAGATGATTAGGCTACCGAGGAGACTGTATTTGTAATCCTACAGGCTCCCTCTCGTTAACTTAAATTAGTGAGGAAAAGCTAACAGTCCATTTTTTCCCTCCCCCCCCTTCAGTAAACTACCATATCCATAATTTTGGATTAAATATCGAATTCAAACAATTCCCAGGGGAAAGCTCTAGATACCAAGTTCCATTCAGATCGATAAAATTGTTTCGGCTCCAGGCCAAGATACAGACACATCACAGACAGAAGGCATCACGAAAACAACTTTTTCTGTTCTAGGGAGTCATGAAACATCGACATTTATCAAAATATCCAGTTCACTTTTTTTGACGATCACAATACTTCTTTCTCCAAGGGGTCGAGCGGAAGTAATAAAATGGGTAATACTTGGGGAAGATGAGGGTGAGAGAGATTTGTAATACGTGTAGAAGAAAAAAAGATATGAGTGGAATAGGAATTACTCCTCAAAAGGAATTAGATTGACAAAACCTTGAAACCATTACTGGAAGGGGTTCGACGATCAAAGTCTGTCCTCAACAGCTAGCTAAGTGTTATAAGGCAGGGTCTTTAAAGGTTATTTCAGATATCTTCGTTCTTTATGTGAATCTTAGGAAAATATAGCATTGTACTTAAAACTGTTAGAATTATATGAGATTCGCCTTTTGAATCATGGTGGCTACAGACAGGGAAAACAGGGAAATGTCAGGGAATTTAACTAAAAATAAGGAAAAGTCAGGGAATTAAGAAATATGTATAAAAATCCCATTGATTTCACAACTAAACACTAAAATAAAATTTAATAATACCTAAATAAAATAGCATTTTAATTTTTAAAATAACTGATAAAACTGTTTATGTTTAGTAGATACACACATTTTTTTAATATGTGATCAATAATAAATAAAACAAAACTCATCATCCACCATTAAAACTGGAAAAAGTAGTTAGGGAACATTGAAAAATGTTGCCTGGAAAAGTCAGGGAATTTTGTAAATTATGTTTTGTAGCCACCCTGAGAATGTATGGATCCTAATGACTGTATCCTTATGACATCCCACGGAAGAGAAATTTCTTGAGGCTCAATTTTGAGTAGGTAGGTATCTTGAAAAGTGCTCACACCCAAATAAACTTGTCTCAAAGCGGCACAGTTATTAAACAAATGATGCCTATAATAGGGATGGGTTGTGAAATCACAACCTGCTCCTTTGTCACTGCTCCTCTGACGTCACATTCACAACCTGTTCCTGACAGACGAAAGGAGCTGTTCCTTTTTGTCACAGGTCAGTTTGAAACGTTAAACCTATTACTGTATTCCCATTTGTTTTCTCCGAGCTTCTACTGTTTTCTCTCAGTCGAGACTGCGTCGTTACAATATTGTACGGTAGATGGCAGCACAAAACAGCTACGTATTAGAAGTGTTTATCAACGCTTGGCATTGCTCCTCGTCTCTCTGTCACAGGCAGCGCTGGAACAGGTCCAGAGGAACCTTGCTCCTCGTCTCTGTGACAGGCTGCACTGTAACAGATCTGGCGTAACCTTGCTCCTCGTCTCTCTGTCACATGCAGCGTTGGAACAGGTCCAAAGTAACCTTGCTCCTCATCTCTGTGACAGGCTGCGCTGTAACAGGTCCGGAGCAACCTTGTTCCTTTATGCTCCTGAGATATTTTGGAGCAGTCGTACAGTAGAAAGGAAGTGGATACGTTGTGTTCTTGTCATAGCGCTGAGATCAGGTCCAGTGCAACCTTACTTATCTATTATAGGCCTAGTTTAGAGATGGTTTGGGGAGTCACAAATGAGTTTTTAGGAGGAAAGCTTTTGTTGTAAAGAATATTTCCACAATACAAGTACAGTATGTAATGTATTCGCACAATAAATTGTTACGTTAATGTTGAACATTGAAAGGGCCCACTTGGTGATCAAATGATTCAAGGCAAGGTTCAGCAATCTACGGCCCACTGACTGGTTTTATTTAACCCACAAAATATTTAGAAAACAATTGTGTTCAATAGAATTAATATCTAATTGCTACATGAAAAATGTAAAGTTGAACTTTTTTTTTCGAATAGGCCCAACAATTATTATTTTTTAAACACATATGGCCCACGATATCAAAAAGGTTGCAGACCCCTAGTCTCTGGCGTTACTATTGCGATAGACTGAACTGCCGATATAGGGAGATTGGGGTTCGATCCCGGTTGGTTGCAATGAGGGTGGTTTTACGTAAATTACGTATATTCCACTCTCATTTCACACACTAATGTGGGTGCACTTCCTCTAAAATCAGCCATCTCCGTCCTTAACAAATTAGCGCAATTAGTGCATATGGCTATAAACCGAACGGGCAGTAGACACGATGCTTAAAAAAATTAGGCTGGGAGTAGTTTTGTATATAGGAGCTGTGACAAAAAGGAGCAGGTAAAAGGAACAGGTCCAGTGGTGGAGCAGTAGCAGATTGCTCCTGCTCCACTAAAGGAGCAGTTTTTCCCATCCCTAGCCTATAATAGTGATGGGCAGAATCGGATGAATAGAATCGATTCATTCGATTATTCTGAATAATCGATTCATTCGATTCTTTCAAAATCATTCGAATGAAAATATGGGGACGCGGCAGTTGGCCTAAAAGGCGTTTGGCCTAAAGGCGTTTGGCCTAAAATGTAAATTTAAAACCTTCGGCTATCTTCGGAAAGTAAAAAGTACTGTTAGTTGTTTCATCTGAATATAGATAGCACAACTGATGCAAGGTAGTTACAATATTTCTAAAAACATTGACACTATCCTACATACAACTAGATCAGTTCACAAAACACTATATCACCTTTTTTATGTATAAATTTCCGATATTATTTCCTTGTTAATATATCTCACGGTCATAAAGTTAACGAAAAACAATAAGAAAACACCATTCTCGGAGACTTTTGACAACTTATTTCGAAAGGCAAAATGAAAGTGGAAGCCAATATTAATAATTAATATATATAATAGTGACGCATTAAATAAATTTTGCCAGTAAATATGTAGACGTCAAACGGAGATCATAACTTGTTTACGTGGCCCAATTGTAATGCGCCCGTATATACACGTGTTTGTATATAATATATATATATATATATATATATATATATATATATATATATATATTGTAATGATATGGAATTATACATCTAAATAATTTATTATTCACATCTATATTCAAAATTACGATATTATAAATACGAGCGGATAGTAAGATTTATTTGTGTTAAGTTGCAAGGTATGGCGACATCTTTCTACGCCTCTGTTTGAAATGCGAACTCAGTTTTGTAGACAAAGACGCACCTGGATGACCAAACCTTTCTTTTGGGAAGTTTCGAGAAGGAGATGTCACTAGATATACCTACTTCAAAGTACGCATCTCTTCACTTGCAATCCTGACGAGGAGCCGTGTGGGTTGGGACTATGATAAATTTCACGTGCCAGGAATTAACATACACATAATACACTAGTCGGGTTTTTAAATTAATATTTACAACGTGTGAAATATCTAGCAAAAACTGTTTATCTACTTAATATAAAAAACTATAAAAGACCAGAACTTTTAATTTATAAAATAAGACATTATTCAATCATTATATCAAATATCACCCTAATGGTGGCGAACGAACATTAATATATCAGGCTAACTTTTATACGTTACAATAATGACTTCCCAACGTGGAGGGCCTGATAAACTGAAATAATAAAATTAAATCCAGTTCACAACCCGAGAAAGTGAGTGCTCAAAGAACAAATAACTTCGTTGATGGGCTGCCTCATCTCCTGGAGTAGGTCCAAAGGCTTACTCCTCGGTGAGATTCTTTTATGAGGAGGGCTGGTTCGCTTCTCTTGATTGGATGACTCAATCTGACTCCTGGGCTAAGTGGACGGTGCTGATAGCAATGGGGGTTCAGATGGATCAACTGCTATTGACCTCCTAGATGGTTTCGGATTTGAGCTTGGAGTTTGGCTACCAATTGTGTTCATATTTTCTTTATTAAATTCCTCCCCCACTGGCCTCATCTGATCCCCATGGCGGAAATAGGTGGTATCCCCTTGTTTTATTAAATAATGTAAATCACCCTTTTTTTCTTTGACAGTTCCCAACAGCCACTTTATCTCTGGATTTCTGTAAGAACGGAAAGCAACGTTTGACCCTTCCTCGAAAATTCTTGGAGCATCCACAAGATCCAGGGAACATGGCTGAAGGGCTAGTGGACCTAAGGGCTTTACTAAATCCATACGGATCCTTATCGTACGTCCCAAAAAGAGAGATGCAGGAGATAGTCCAGTGATGGTGTTGGGAGTCTTCCTATAAGCTATCAGGAATCTAGTTATAGGATCACTAATATTGCTTCCACTCAGTATGGCTGCTTTGAGAGAGGCTTTTAAAGTCTGCACTCCCCTCTCCGCTAAACCATTGGAAGCGGGATGATATGGTGCAATCAATTTTTGTTTGATTCCTAACTTGGAACAGAGGTTTGAGAATACTGAGCTGGTAAATTGAGGGCCATTATCTGATACGATAACGTGGGGGAGACCAAGATTTGAAAAAAAAAATTGTTCAGCAGTTTAATTGTTGTTGAAGTTAAATTTTTTACAGGGTAAACATCAGCCCACCTGCTGAAAGCATCAACAATAATAAGAAAATACGCCTTTGAGAGGGCCTGCATAATCTATATGTTGCCTTTTCATGGGTGATGAAGGGCATTGCCACTTGTGGTATGATATTCGGCTGGTTTTTTTTATCTGTTGGCAAGAAAAAAGTTTGAAATCATTTTCTCAATATCCGAATCAATTTTAGGCCACCACACATAACTTCGTACCAATGCTTTGCTTTTAACCACTCCAGTGTACCCCTCGTGTAGCTCTTCTAATATTCTGGATCTGAGGCATGTGGGTATGTAAACCCGCTGGCCCCAGAAAAGACAATCATGGAACAATGAGTATTCATGTTGCGGATGTCCCCAACTATTCATGGGTTTTAAGGTAACCCCCGTATTGAGTGCTTGGATGAGTTCCGCAGCTTCCTTTTTCTTGTTCAAGCTTCTAATTATTTCATTTGCAGTAACTGGTACTACACTGATTTGGCCTAAACTAAAAACTTCAAAATCCCTTTCAAAATCAATGGCTTGGTCTTGCAAAGGTAGACATGACAAACATTCAGCGTTCCCATACTCCACACCTGGACGATATTGAATGTCATAATTTAATGCTTGAATAAATATAGCATACCTCTGGAGTCGTAGAGCAAACAGAACCGGAAGACCCTTTGATGATCCGAAGATGGAGAGAAACGGACGATGGTCCGTTATTTAGATAAATTGATGGCTAAAGAGATAGGCAACAAACTGTTTTATGCCAAATATAATGGCACATGCTTCTTTTTCTACTTGACTCCACTTTTGCTCCCCCGGGCTTAAGGTCTGACTAGCAAAGGTGATTGGCCTTTCAGTACCATCACTCATGCGATGGGACAATACTACTCCTAAACCGTAAGGGCTGGCATCAGTAAAGAGGATACATTTTTTCTTCGGTTTGAAGTGGGTAAGTACCCTGTCAGATGCCATTGTTTCATTAATTTATTCAAAAGATTTGACACAAACTTCATTGAAATTAAAATACACCCCTGATTTTAAAAGATTGTAAAGGGAATGGGCTAAAGTACTAAGGTCTGGTACAAATTTACCATAGAAATTGACTGCCCCCCAAAACGATTTTAATTCTGTTACTGAAGTTTGTGGCTTTATTTTCAAATTTGCTTCCACCTTTTCAGGGCATTTGTGGATACCCTCCTTGCTTATGATAAATCCACAGAACTTAATGGAGGGTTTTAGGAAGGTACACTTGTCCACATTAATTCTGATGTTATAATCTTCCAGCCTCTTAAACACCGACTTGAGCAACTATAATGTTGAGCTTCGGTTTCAGAGCTAACACAGATATCATCATACAAAACTTGAACTCCTTTAATATCTTTCAAAATCCCCTTGATTGTTATCTGCCATATGAAGCATTAGTAATGCCAAATGGAAGTCTATTATACTGATAGAGTCCCTTTATAGTGTTAATTGTTAAGTACTCGCGATCAGACTCCTTAAATTCAATGTGATTGAAAGCCTGGCTAATATCAAGTTTTGAATAAAATGAACATTTTCCTATATTTGCAAGAATACCTTCGATGTTCGGAATGGGGTAGTCCTCGATGATGAGTTGAGGGTAGATGGTTGTCTTAAAATCACCGCAAATCCTGATTGTACCATCGCTCTTCATTATAGGAACCACCGGATTAGCGTAGTCTGCATGGGTAACTTTGGATAAAATCCCTTCTCTTTCCAAGCGATCCAATTCTGCTTCCTTTTTAGGAACAAGAGAGTAAGTCTTAAAACATTCTCAAATTTTACTAAGATATTCTGTAGATTTAAATTTTTGTCGGGAGTTTTTGAAGGCTTATCGATCACGTTTACAGTTCCTAAAAGTTTTGTCAAATTTAACTCAAGGGTTCGTAACCACTCAAGACCCACTATGGTGGCAAAAAAAACCTCTGCTAATTATAAATCCAATTTGTTTCCATTAACTAGAACATTAGCTTTACCCAACAATGGTATGTGTGCGCCGCTATAGGTAAGCAATTTTACTGTAGCGGGTAAAATTTCTTTATTTGGAAACTTGCTCTTAAAGTGAGCTTCATTTATTAATGTTACATGTGCCCCGGTATCAACTTGGAACGCGATATTTACCCCATCCACTGTTAGCTGTACCATAATTTTACCAAGCTTCACTGAATTTTTAATATGAAAAATATCAGAGAACACGCCAGAAGTTTTATTTAAATTGATACTTTCTCCCTCAGATGTTTGATCCTCGAAGCATACCTGGTAAAAGGCCCTATTCCTTTTAGAGTAACTCAAATTCTTATCTGGATAAGTACTTCTTGTGTTACCGGTAGCCTTCTTTTCACATGCAGGACATATATGGCCTTTGACCCGGCAAATACGGCAAGAAGCGTTTCGATACCAACAGTTACCAGAATCGTGATTTGTAAAGTTACAATGTATGCAACGTAATTTTTCTTTACTGGATTTATATAGTCTTGGTTTTTGAACTTTCTTCTGAACTACAGTGACATTTGTAGTACAAATATCATCTTCTGGGACCGAAAGGTGTAAACTAGAGTAAGAACTATCATACTCAATAGCATACCCAAAATTAACTGTGGAGAGCTCCATTAGTTTCAACTTCAGATCTTGAGAACGCAATCCGTGCACAAATTAAGTACAAAGGGCGTCATCGAACCAATCATTTGGAAATTTACAATAAAGCGTAAGTTTGTTTAATTCAGCTGAAAAATCGGCCGGTAATTCCTCTTCATTTTGCACCCTGTTTTGAAACTTAACCCTTCCTTCCAGTGCATTCGGTTCTGGCTGAAAATTTTGTCAAAATATTTGCAAGTTGTTCCAATGTTTTAGACTCTGGTTCAGTTGGCTCACACAGGTCACATAAACTTTCGTACGCATGTTCGCCAATGGCGTCTAATAAATATAAAGTATGCTTATCTTCCGGTAAATTTTAAATCCCAGGATTATTTTTTAATCTTTTTAAGTAAACTTTCCAGTTGGACTTGGTTGGATCGAAAGGTTAAATATTAAACTTGGGAATTGATTCAGTAACACGAACAGAACCACCTTCCTCCCTTTCCGCCATTAAAGAGGATTTCGTTTGCTAGGAAAACGTCCAGGTGAAAAACAAAATGTGCGCGAATTCTTTTCACACCTCGTCGCCACTGTTATATTCTAGACAATCATTAGAGACTACGTTATGCATGATACAAGCGTGGAAAACTGATATGTTTTAATTTTATACTCTGTAACAAATACCGTTCAACTTCACTTTCCTGAATAACATCTGTCCACACCCAATGTGAACTTCATGACTCCGTCGTATATCTCTGTGTAGCCAATCACTCCACAACACATTTCCTCACATTCATAACAGTTTCCATACACCTTTGCCATATATTCGTTACTAGCTATAAGACCACTAACTAGTGTTGCAATTTTCAAGTTTGTTGAGCTTCTCAGTGTATGCTTCAGCAGACAAAGGTGATTTAGTCTACGTTGCCCCATCGTGGAGCAAAGATAGTTTTTTTTCGTACAACCATTGAAAAACTTCTTTCTGCAGTAGCTGATTTAGCTGGTATCACTATCAGAGTTTTTAAACAGTGTGTGCTCCAAGCACATTTTATTTTTACTATGTTACCTTAGTGTGAACTTTGTATCTTGCCTCAACAAGATCGTTACATTATCTAAAAGTTTTATTATACTATGATACTTTTTACCCCCTCAATTTTTAAGTTGGGTAAAATTGATACTTTTACCCCCATCAATTTTTAGGAGGGTAAAACTTACCCCCGTACACCCGACCCCCCGTTCCTGCACCACTGACTCTAAACTACAACTTGTTAAAAAAGACATCACACTTTGTACATTCTAAGTAACTTCTATTCAATGTTCTAATAAACAACTACAAAGGAACCTACAAAGTTTTTTGACGTTACCTAACCTAACCCACTAAAGGCACTAGTTACTGACAGATTTGCCTTAATGGTGAGCGGGTAGCAATAATATAGTAATTGTATGATAGTGTTAAAAAAATATATTCTAAGGGGAAATCTGAGGATGCATGAATAATGAGCTGAATTAGACGGATAAGTCACCCTCAAACCTGTTTTTTTTAAGTAGGACGTCCTACGTAAGTACCTGGTTTACTCCTGAACCTCACCACCTTTTTTACTTTTTCATTGATATGCGTTTCACTGATATATTCGTGGAGTCGAGGAACTCGAATTCGTCTGGGGAGATAATGGCAAACCTCTAATAGAAAAAACATATCACTCGGTTGGATTTTAATTCGTGTTTTCCAGATCAGACTTCTCTTTCAACTAAATTAAATGTGTTATTAATGTCAGTCAAACACCTATTAATTCGGATGTCTAAAATCAGATTTATTAAAAAAAGTAAAAAGTTTTATCGTAGAAAATGTTGTACAAAATAGTTTAATTGATTCACTATGCCTTAAAATATTGAACTTTAAGTCTCTTTACCAACCAAAAGTTAAATGTATATTTTAAGATAAAATATTAATGTTCCTTTCTCTCCGTCTTACTATTTAGAAACATTGGAATATGCAAAAAATGAAACCAAACAGACTTAATATATTATATTTATCGATAGTATTAATCAAAGTATAATTCGTTAATAAACATATGGTCGAACATGAGTCCCAAATGAGAGCATTCATTACTTCAATAGTGATAGTAGCTATTTGAAAATCCGTGAAACAGTAATATATAATAATATTTATATTGATTACTTCTCCTACCCTTAGGCAGCTTCCGTTCGATATCAATAGATCGCAGTAGTGCGGTCAATACACAGTTTGTTGAATTTGTATTCCTGGCTAATATCTCACTACAAATTAATAACTACTCAATAAAAGGTGTGAGATTTTTGGTGGGTTGTATATCTTCATTAGAAGTTTACGTCATGAACCTACATTTTGCTTTTAAACTTAAGTAGCTGCCTTCAACTCACACACACAAGGCTTCCTAACCAAACTTTTATCGGCTGAAGCAAGACCATCATGTAAACATAAACCCGCCCCTGTCATTCAAACATGCCAGACTCGCAGTAACTCACATTAAAATAGCTAATAATTTTGAGTGTTTTATACTTTTATTATTATCTTAATGTTTTTTTTAGTAAGTTAAAAAATATATCGAACCACCTCAGTCAAATAATTTTTATTAAGATTTTCTGGTATGTGTTGCAGGTGACTAAAATGAGCAGACCAACCCTAGCTGAACAAGAAGATCTGATTAAAGAATCTCTCTTTAAATTTGTGAGAAAGCATATACCTAGTGCCCAATTAAGGTAAAATGCATAATATTTTCACGTGTTAGACCTAATTAGTCTGTAAAATGGGTGGGCTCTTGACAGGTGTGTTAAATCTATCTAAAGGTGATTTGAGCTTGAGGTAATACCACACTTTAATATAAAATTTCCAAAACCCTATTTCTACTATCATTTTAGAAATCTTGCCCTCAACCAAGTACAATTTTTTAAAGGTAGTGAATTGTTTACCTAAAATGCTATATTGCCACTTTAAAAGAAACTTCCTAATATATAGGGCCTAGTATGTAGATATATAAATGTTTTCTTTGTTTTGTTACAATTTGTGTGTATTATCTTATTTTAAGATAGGTACTTAAGAAGATGGAAAATCAAATAATACCAAGTTGTATAAAGTTTGTTAATTATTTTGAAGACAATTAAAACATAACTCAGAAAAATCACCAGATAAATGTAGAAATATAAATTTTGCCAAAGTTGTGTGTTGGCCTATGATCTTTTGTGTTAATTGTAATCTTTTCCTACAAACAAATTGTTTATTTGATCAATATTATTATGGCATGATAGGCTAGGGTTAAGCTAGGTTGGATAAGAACTATAGGCCTACTAATATGTACCTATTCCATTATGGAAGGTCTTAAAGCCAAATTTGTATCACAATAATAATAATAATTTAAAAACTAATATGGGCTTTTAAATTTGTAACTTCATCTTAGGGATGTAGTATTGGTAATTGGTTTAGTTTGGATGGTTAGTCCTACTTGCATGAGTTTTAATCAAATGATTTCATTAGCAGATGATCAATATATCGTCAAGCTAGATAAAATTACAATTGTGTCTCATTTGCAAGAGTTGGGTTTTTTACGGAAAAAGGTGAAATGTGGTGTGGTCGTATATGATTATTGGGCATTTGCAAAAACGATAATTCTTTGGGATATAGTTTTAGGTGGGACAGATGTTCTTGAACTCAGATTCAGACTTTTTTTAAGCAAGATGGCCGACTGACATTTTGTATCTCAGGCGAGTTTTATTTTTATTTTATTTAGTTATAAAAAGTTGTATAAAAATTAGATTTTCACTACACCACTCATTCTAGGTTAGACTTTACTAATAATGAAGGAATTGATTTCAATTTGACTAGTTGATTACTAGACAGATTTTACAAATAAGTCTTAAACTAGTGAAATGCGGGAAGCTATAATGTTTTAAATGTAACACCTTAGTTACAAAATTATTTAGTAAAATGTTAGTTTATTACACTTAAGCTGAGCTTACAACTAAAATAAAATAACGGAATCAATCTTAAAGCAATCTTAAAGGGATGAGGCTACTAGGGAATGGAGGAGGTTACATAATTATGGGTTACATACCCTATACTCACACAATACATTAGAAGGATAATCAAATCTTATAGATTACGATGGGCAGCATTGGGATGCATTGCGAATTGGAGACTCTAGAACCTTGTTCAGGGTATTGAATGGCAAACCTGATGAGAAGAGACCATTGGCAAGACCCGGTTTAAATCGGAGGATAAAATTAGAATGGATCTGAAAGAGATAGGGTGTAATGAGATGGACTGGATAAACTAGTCAAAATAGGTTGAATACCTGTCTCGTCCATTTATAAGCACACATAATGTAAAATACTGGAATTTAAAGGGGTTTATTTACAGTATACATTTACTCTTAAAAAAGAGGTAAACTATATATTTGTTGGTAGGCCCTGCATCTAGAAAGTTTTGTAATTGGAAAGTCTGATTCAGGCAATGTTTCCAAACCTTTTCAATCCACACAGCTGTGTTCTAAAATTCTACCAGCACAAACTATTTTAAGTTTCCAAAAATTTATAGTATTTTTCAATTTTACAAGGATGGGCTGTTTTTATTCATTAATGCTTAAGACTCAGCTGATTTAGTACTTAATAATTTTCTTGAATTTCTTGATAAATTCCTATAAGAAAAGGGGGAAGAAAGTATTTAAAATATTTAGTCTCTGAAAGAAGCAAAAATTAAAGTGTTTTTCTATTTCAATTTATTATTAGGAAATATATCCCTTATATATTAAAATTTATTGATGGTAAGGTTATATCTTCTTTTCTGTTCCCTTCTCCTTAATTTATATACGTTTCTTCTATGACGACAATATGTTTCAGTGATTTTTCACCCTCTTCAAGTCTGAGGAAAACCAATATTATTTTCCTCAGACTTGAATATGGTGAAAAATCACTGAAACATGTTGGCGTCATAGAAGAAAAGTATATAAAATAAGGAGAAGGGAATAAAAATGAAGATATAACCTTACTATCCATTATTATTACTCCTTACTAAATAAACATGAACATTATTAGAAATATTTAAATTTAGTAAATTTTTGTGTAGCATGTACATTTTTTCAACATATAAATTTTAGCAGATATATTTCTAGCATTTAAAACATTAATGGAGACCATCTAAATAACCTACTGTTGGAAATTGATATTTACTTCAGACACTTTGTGATCTTTTTGTTCTAAGAGTAGACCTACTTGGTCTCAATGCAATTCACAATAGTATATATTTTTTACAAAATGCCCAAAGTCACCCCCTTTTCCTCTAGGGTTAAAAATAATAGTTATGTAATTATTGCATTAGGTAAGTTACCTAATTTATAAAACACAACCTGTTTTGATGGCCGCATGGTTTAAGGCATCACTCTTGCAATAGACTACACTGCTGGATGATGAGATTTTGGGTTCAATCCTGGTTGGGTGTACTGAGGGCTGTTTTCCCTAAATGATTTTTCAATTTCCTCCACACAAATGCGGGTACAATTCCTATAAATTCAATCTTCTTCATCCCTAACACAGAGTAGGGTTTCCCAAATTTTTTTAGACCTCACCGCCCTTCACATTTAAGATTTTTCGTGCAGCACCCCTTTACTAAATATTTTTAAAAAAATTGTCCAAATTTGATTTGGTGGCATTTTTTTCAAAAGAAAATAGTCATTTACACTACTAGCTTATATTATTTTAAATGTTAAAATACAAAATTATAATAACATTATGGAACTGAGTAAGAAGGAATTAGAGTAGACATATTTTTGTTGTACATGATCTCATGTTTACAGTTTGTTCATAGTGGCCAAATATCTCAGCCTGTATTTTATGATTTCAGTTTCACTTTTTCACTAACATTTAAAGATGAGTCAGATTCTTGCATGAAACCTATTCTGGAAGAACAAACACATTGGACATGATATGTGATTTTTTATACAAACAACAACAAATGCACAAATGTCTTTCACAATGGTAACACTCTTCATTTGACTTTCACATTTTTACAGTAATTTTAGAACTACCTAACAAAGGTATTTGCGTCTTATTTCTCATCACACAAAATATCGAATCTGGGGACACTATTCAATACAGCTACACAGGTCTCCTTTTCAACATTAAATTTGCTTCTATATCTGGATTTTCTTACTGCCAGAGCTGAAAATATTGCCTCTCAAAGGTAGAGTGTGGCTAAAAGGAGAAATACTCTCACGGCTTTCTTACTCAATTCTGGATACTCCTTTGCCACACTGTTCCAAATCTGTGACAGAGTCCCGGAAAAAATGTAATTTTCAGTGTGGAGTCTGAAGAAATGTCTATTATCTCTTCCTGCTCAGCATTAGTGAAAGTTGATGGTGGATCTGCTGTAAACAAGCACTTCTGTTCATCTGTTTCTAGAGGAAAATATTTGTCAAATTGAATGTGGAGTTTAGATAGACATATCAAAATCATAGATTTCAATTTCACACTTAATAGCATTTCGTGCATCTCATTTTCTTGTGTAAACTTGTATAACATATAACAGTCAAAGCTGCCTAGTTTCGTATTGCTCTTCAACAGAAGTAGCTTTCTTTTGAAAGCTAGAATCTTGTCAGACAGCTGTGTTATGTCTGATTCTTTGCTCTGGAGGCTCACATTCAGAGAATTCAGCCTCTCATACATGTTGCAAAAATAAGTCGACTTGAAAATGAAGTCCTTATTAATCAAGCATTCATCACTACATTTTTCTTCTGTGAGGTACAATAACATTTCATTCCGCAGTTCATATACACGCAACATCACTTTACAATGAGAAAGACAAGGAAATTTACATTAGTATATCGGCTGCCATGTAACTGCACATATTTCTAAAGAATCTGGTCTTCTGTGGCCAAGTTTTGATGTAGTCCCCCACTGATATTATTATTTTGAGTACTTCATTCAAATCAGGACTTACTTCTGTTATGCCAAGGCCTCTCTTTGTATAGGGCAATGCGTCCATTTGGCAGCAGGAGCTTTCTCTTTGATGAGTGCTTTGAGACCCCCATATTGGCCAGACATGGAACAACCATATGTTTAAACGCTTACACATCTGGACCAATAAATACAGTTTTGTGTCATGAAAGTGTATATGATTTCAAACAAGTCTCCATTTGTCCATGAGGTGCTGCTGGAAATATATTTAGAAAGAAAGGAGGAGTTTGAGGAGGGCCTGAAAGAAGAGAAAAGGAAAAGCTGGGACGAATATGTTAAGGAGGAGCTCCAGCAAGGACCCTGGGGAATTCCTTTTAAGATAGCGGCTGGAAAATCAGATCGCCAACGATGCTATCTACACTGAAGAGAACCCGCCTCAGTGGCGTAGTTGGCTAACGCGCTAGTCGTGTTGAGCTCGACCACCGAGGACGGGGAGATCGAGGTTCGAATCTCGGTCGGGTGAACTGGGGGTGGTTTTTCCTAAATGGTTTTCCACTCTCCCTCCACGCAAATGCGGGTTCACTTCCTCTAAATTCAACCTTCCCAATTCCTAATCCATTAGAGTAATTAGTACTTAAGCGTATAACCCGAACGGGTAGTAAGACGCGGTGCTAAATATTATTATTATTATTATTATACTGAAGAGAAAGGATGGCATCACCACGACGATCTGGGAGGAGTCTGCGGGGCTATTGATAGAGACATTGTTACCGGATGATGATGAGGAAGCAGATACAGAAGAACAGAGAGAGCTGAGAGGAGCCATAACTCGGGACATGTATGACAATGAGGAGCCTGTGGAAGTGGTTAGTCAGGACGAGGTGATCAGGACTATTGCTCAGATGGGGAAGAAGAAAGCACCTGAGCCAGACGGGATAGTGGTTGAGGTGCTGCAAAAGACGGCAGACCTCATAGCTCCCTACCTTGCAGGCCTGCTAAACGAATGCCTCGCTCAGGGCAGAATCCCAAACATCTGGAAGCAGAGCGAGGTAATTGTGCTAAGCAAGGGGGAGGACAAGGATCCGCTTCTTCCGAAGTCATATAGACCCATCTGCCTGCTAAATACGAGTGGCAAACTCCAGGAAAAAATACTGTACGAAAGATTACTGTACGAAAGATTATTAAGGCACAGGATGGGAGTGGGCATGCATCAACAACAGTATGGCTTTCAAAGGGGTAAATAGACATAGGATGCCATATGTAGAGCAATGGAATTGATCGACTCGGCCGCTGACAAATACGTGGTGGGGATATTCGTAGACATCTCGGGGGCATTTGACAACCTATGGTGGCCGGTGTTGTTTGGCCGGTTAAGAGAACTGCAGTGCCCAGGGCAATTGTATAGAAGCTTGAAGGACTACTGCCGAAATAGGTATGCCACCTTGAAGTGCCAGCGTGCAGAAAAGATCAACCAAAAGATGTCCCCAGGGATCGGTCTGTGGGCCGATATTCTGGGATGTGGGGCTGGAGCCGAGTCTACAGATGCTGGAGGAAATTCCCGAAATGCATGGGATGGTCGCCTTCGCAGACGACCTTCTAATAGTGGTAGAAGGTAATTCAAGGAAGAGCCTGGAGGAAAGATCCAATCGAGTGCTAAATGGGCTAGTAAGGTGGTGCAAAAGTGTCAAACTGAAGATGGCACCGGCGAAGACGACATTCATGCTGTTTAAGGGGAAAATGGTGCAGAACCCTGCAATAAAGGTTGAGGGGAAGAACTTGAGAAGGAGCCAAACGATCAGATACCTGGGAGTCACTCTTGATGAAAACAGAAACTTCACGGCGCATATAGAGGAAGTGATGGGGAGAGCTCAGCGGATCATGAATAAGATTATAAGCACTGAGCGGAGGAGGTTACACCTGCCCATGCGTGTATTAAAGACATACCACCACGCGATCCTTCTCTCTATTGTTGGCTATGGAGCGTGCGTCTGGGCGCACAGACTGAACAACGTCGTGCCGGCTAGGGCTGTCCGGAGTATACAGAGGAATGTCCTTCTGAGACTTACAGGCGCCTACCGGACAGTGGCGACAGACGCACTGAGCGTCGCCCTAGGTGTGTGGCCATTGGACCTTCTGGTTAAGAAGAGGGCAATTGGGTACTGGAAGAGAAAGAACAACTGGGAGAAAGTTAGGATACTCGCCTCACCCGAAGTGGAAACATCTGAAGATGTAGTATTTGCTCTGTTGAGGGAATGGCAGAGACGCAGGGAGGGAAGTTAAACTGGTAGGAGGGCTTATCAACTCTTTCCCATGTGGTCGAAAGGATTGATAACGCACATCTGGAACCATCCCCGGGTCTGGTCCAATTCATCACGGGGAAGGGGCCGTACCCAGAATCCTTAAGGAAGATGGGTTTGGTTGAAACTGATCAGTGTGAATGTGGCGAGGTGGGTACCCCGGAACACGTTATGCTGGAATGTGCCCGTACGCTTGAGATAAGAAGACCTGACCAGCAGGAAGTGCAGGGGAGATTGGTGGGTGATATCCTGAGAGATCCCACCCATTGGAGGTTACTAGATAAGCTGGCAGCGGAAGCTTCAGAAAGAGCCAAGATGGAATATATAAGGACACTGTGAGAGAGACGAGGACTGAGACAAAGGCTAAACAGACGGAGGGCCAGAGAAGGAAGGGGGGGAGAGACCAGTGACAGTGATGAGAACAGTGACAGGGATATTGACAAAGACGGAGACAATGACGAGGACAATGAAAGATACAAGGACAGAAGCACGGGAAGCGGGAGTGAGACGGACGCAGGTGAGGTCTCAGCGGGGGGAATATAGGGAAAGGAGAAGGTTGTTTTTGTAGAATTACTGGTATACAACCTTCCATGAGGAATAAGGAGAGATGCCGGGAAGTGGCAAACACGAAGCCTTGGGAGATAGACATACCAGTTCGGCTGATGGATCCGGAGGTTTACTGGGGTAACCCTGGTAATTCTGAGGGATCATCATTCCAGCCGAATAATGGGAAAGATGAGGGGAAAGAAATGGGATGCATGAGGGAGCCCTCTGACTGCAGATCCCTCTATGCGTAAAGATAGAGATAGGCGGCTGCTCTGCAGCCTCCTTGTACCATCGAGGCAATGGATATTGCCGGAGGGTAAGAAGTTATTTAGGTTAGTTAGTTGTAAGACTAGGATAAGATTAGAATAGGGTAGGGAAGGGAGGGTAATAGGAATGGGTAGGTTAGGAGAAACAATTTCAGGGAATGTAGAAACAGGGAAGATAAGTAAGGAAGGGTTCGCACTTAGGTGTAGGTGGAGCACCAACTCCGGTAAGTGTGCCTTCCCAGGAGGCGGACAGGGGGATGCTCGCCTCTGCTGGGCGCACTGTCGGACTGGGATGAGAATTCAGGTCTGATGGGGTAAACAGTGGAGGAGAGTACCGGGGAAGTAATGTACTCGGGGCGGACCAACTGGTTAATGAAATTGTATCTCAGAGATAGGTACTATAGGAGCCTAAACCTGTTTAAATAAAATTGGATAATGTATAATAGTAGGAAATGTTCTGATACTATGTAAATAAGGCCTGGATTTAAAATTGTAAGATGCCAGGCTAAATTATATTGGTAATAAAAAAAAAGTCCCATGCTTTGGTGCCACCTTTAGTATCTTTACACAAGATCCTCAAGAAATTTATTTTCATAATTTATGAAATGTACATAACATAGGAAATGGGCATCATTGTTGTTGTCAACTGCCTCATCTAACTGAATACTAAAATCTCTGTCTCTCAATTTGACTGTAATCTGATAAGTTATGTTGTCTGACATATCATATATTTGTTGATTAATTGTGTTGTGCGATTCATGCGTGATCTCATTCACGGTGTTGAACTGGCAACCCTTGCGCTTTAATTTAAACTTAGGGTAGAGAAAAAGTCACAGGGGGCCAAATCCGGCGAATATGGTGGGTGAGAAGCGATGATCAAGTTGTTGTGCCCGATAAACTCATGTATTTTCATCAATGTGTGTGCAGGTGCATTGTCATTTTGGAGCACCCAATTGCTTGCACACCACATTTCCGGTTTTTTCCACTGAATGTATTCCCTCGGACGCCTCAGAACATGACAGTAGAACTCGGTGTTTACAATCTAACCCCTGGGGACGAATTAATTTTGCACAATCCTGCAAATGTCCAAGAAAACTATGATCATGCTTTTGGTCATGCTCCTGACCTGCCTCACCTTCTTTGGTCTTGGAGATCTGGGACTCTTACACTTCAAAGACTGTTTGGTCTCTGGGTTGTAAGAATAGATTCAACTCTCATTTCCACTGATGATCCTCGACGTGAAGGTTGGGTCATCCAGGGCATGTTGTTGGAGTTTCTGACAGACTTTGGCACAGTGCTCCTTTTGTTTGGGGGTCAGAAGCCTGGGTACGAATTTGGCGGCAATGCGGTTGCATGTTAAAAACGAATGTGAGTATTGTCTGTACTGACCTGTATGACACATTGACGATGTCAGAAATGTCCATAATGGTCGTCAAGCGATCCTCACGCACACGTTGCCTAAATCTGTCCACAATTTCTGGGTTTGTGCTCGTGGAAGGTCGCTTTGACCTTTTTTCATCTTTCAGCGATGTTCTACCTCTCCAGAAGCATGAGTACCACTAAAACACACAGGACAACTCAAAGCTTACTGTAAGCCTGCTGCATCATATGAAAGGTCTCTGTTCCAGATTTTCTGATTAAGACGCAAAATTTGATGTTCGTTCTTTGCTCAAGTTTGTGGTCCATAATAAAATCGCAAATGCACCCATGCATGTCTTCAAATAAATGTGTGTAACACAGCCACTAGTCTACACAGAACGATACCATTTGTCGTACTGACAGATGGTCACAGCTTGCGCATTCCCATGCTGTGATTTGTTTTCATTTCACAGAAATAGTATTGAAACTTTTTGATACTTCCTCATAATTTTCGTTGGTATGCAACAAATGAGGATAAAGGGGTGGGTCGGGGCGCTCAGTACCTTACAACAAACTATGCTTCTTCCCGCTTAGTGTGCGCTTGCATGTGAAAGTGAGCTAGTCTCTGTTATTTATACATTGGCTTATTGATAGATGACATTACAATAACATATTGCAATGAAACATCAGATTCATGCCCAGGCCAGGGCACGTTTGGGCAAACATACAAATTGTTCCATGCCCCTGGCAGGAAAAGGGTTAAGATATTTATTTTCCAGAAAATTTAATGGCTCACACTCATTGAGTAATTAATTAGAAACGTGAACTTTTTTTTAAAGCACCACATCCTACCATGCATTTGGGTTGTACACCTATGTACTAATTACACTAATGGGTTAGGGATGAGTAAGTGTACCCACATTTGTGTGGAGAGAAAGAGAAACCCTTTAGGGAAAACCACCCTCAATACACTCAACTGGGATCGAACCACAATCTCTCCATAATATCTAGTCTATTGCAAGAGGGAGGCCTTAAGACTATGTGTGGAGTGAAGTGGGTTTGAGCCTGTTGATTCTTAGACAAAAGTTCAATTAGTGGTCCATTATAAGACAAAAAAAAAAACACACATTTTCTGTTAAACTGAGTGAAATCTCTTTGTGGATGCCTGAGTCGCCTGTAGTGTTGTCAATTTGCAGGTTCCATGCGCCCGCAAGTCTCATGACAAAAACAAGTGTGTTGGGTGTTAGATGGTTTATTAAATAAATACAAAACAACACAGTTCAATATCATTAAAATGTAATGTTCAGGATGAAATGACTTGACAGAATGCCTCTTGTTGAGGTCACAGAACATTATAATAAAGTAATGTAGGTTCAGTGTTACCAACTGTCACATAACAATTATATTACATCTCCCTTTTATAGACGGGTAAAAATAAAAACAAATTAACATGGCCTTATTTAATACATTCACACTAGTTTGCATTCAATATGCTATACAATTGATACCAAATACAAAACAGACTCTTATGAAAAGATTAAACAGTACAACAGACATAATTAAACCCAATCTACAAGTTAAGGTGACAGTTTTTTTAGGAGGACGCACCAGTCTTCCTGACTTAGTAGTGACACACTTATAAGCCTCATTTGAAGCACTAGGCTCTAGACAATACTTTGTTGACTCCTGAATATTATTCCTGTTACTGAATTTAGCACTACTATTGTCACAAACATCCTGCTGTTTTTCATTATTCCCATTTTGTTTAAATTTCTTTACATGTATCCTATTCCTTCTATAAATACCATTGGAACTGTCATTTACCAGAGTTTTTGGTTGTGGACTTATTTTTATTACTTGACCTCTAGACCAGAGGTCCTCAACCTTTTTGTACCGTAGAGCACATTCAAAACTAACGGTAGTGTGGTGGGCACCAATTACTTTTTCAAGGTAAATTTACTAACTCCCGCCAACCTCAATGCTATATACATGGCCAGTCAACTGCCGTGTTAAGTTTCCAACAGTGATTGTGACATTACATGTGGTTGTGGGTAATACTCAAGGCTGTAGCCATGGGGGTGGGGGGGGGGGGAGAGGGGAAGAGGGGCTCAACCCACTCTAAGTTGACAAAAAATAAACTTTAAAAATAATGCTTTATTTACAGTTTTAACAAGACCAAAATAAAGACACAAGGAACTATTTAACTACTCATCACCATTTTGGTGCTTGGGTAAATTTTTAAAATATATATTTATTCTGTGTTTATTCAGTCAACAAAGCTAAGTAGACCCATGCCAAGATCTTTACAAAGGAAATAGTAAGTATTCTCATGGTATTAGTGAGTGTGAAGAGAATGATGGAAGGGGGTAGGTCTTTGAGATTAGGGAAAAGCAAAACCATTCAGCTTGAAACTATTAGAATGGTAGTTCCGAGTAAAAGTACACTTTGTAAATGAGCCGGCAAAGAAAGAGAAATGAGAGAGAGGGATTAGAAGGGGGGGGTTTTCAATCACCAAGATAAGAACAAACTTGATTTTTGTCAGAAAAATGACAGATTTAAATTATTAATCAAGAACTTTTCAGCTGTGGTCAAAAAGTGGCAGGCAGACGCAGAAGGCTCGGCGGGCGCCATGACGCCCGCAGGCATAGGGTTAGGGACCCCTGCTCTAGTCCATTTTTTTTTCAGCTGGATTTTTCTTAAACAAAACTTCATCCATTTTAAGATCTGGCAGACATTTGTTGGTTTTGTTATAATATTTTGCCATTCAGTTGTTTCGCTTAGTTATCCAGTCATTATAATAATTTGTATTAACTAACTTGGGTATCAATTTGGTTTCAACAATAGGTAGTGTTGTACGTAACTGTCTAGACATTAACAGTTGAGAGGGTGAAATTAGATTATCATTTGGAGTAGTTCTATATTGTAAAGGAGCCAGGTATGGATCTGCATTTGATTCAAGAGTTTTAAAACTCATGTTTTTGAGTGTTTGGTTTGCCCTTTCCACTTGGCCATTAGACTGATGGTAATGTAATTTTTGAAATCATTTGAATTAAAGGATGGCCCATTATCAGAAACCATGACAGCTGGTATACCATGATGAGCAAAAATTGACTTAAGTTCCTGTATTACTATTGGAGTTGTTGATCCTCTATTAAGTAAAGACATCTCAATATATTTTGAAAAATAATCCACAGACTATATATTTCTTTCCCACAATTTCCATGAAATCAACTCCAGGGTAACATTTTGACTTCATGTGGCATTAAAGGCTGATTACTATTATTATTACTAAATTGTTGACAAGCAGAGCAAAACATGACAATATTTTTAATATCATTAACCATATTTGGCCAAAATGATGAACTTTTTGCAAACTGTACACTTCTAGCTATCCCAAAATAACCCTCATGAATAATCTTTAACATTTCTTTTCGCATTGACTGTGGAACAATGATACATTCCCCTTTAAAAATTATTCCATCTGTTTCATAGATTTCATCAAAGAATTTTTTATAGGGTCAACAAGACATCCTATTTGACAAAATTAGATAAAATTTTTAAGACAGGGTTTTTACTTGTTTCATCTCTAAAGGTTTCCAGTCTTTCAGGAGACAATAACAGTTTTGAATTAACAGTTTGACATGTACTACTAATATTCTCATCCAACTCAGGAACTGTGTCCATTAGTGGAGCTCGGGATAACGTATCTGAAATAACCATTCGCTTTCCTGGTTGGTAAATTACTTCTAAGTCATAAGGTTGTATTCTTAACATAACTCTTTGAAGTCGTGGGGGGACTTTATAGATAGATTTAGTGAAAAGAGGAACTAACGGCCTATGGTCAGTGTGTACAACTACTTTGTGACCATAAATATACTGGAGGAATCTTACACATCCAAAACAATAGCAAGGAGCTCCCGTTCAATTTGTGCATAGTTGCTTTGGCTTTCTGTAAGTGTAGCAGAAGCATATGCAATTGGATTATTACTGTGAAGAATGACAGTTCCTACTGTACTTTGTGATGAATCACAGGACAAAATTAGTTTTTTGGACGGATCAAAATAAGTCAAAACAGGTGCATTTGTAATTACTGTTTTGAGCTTATTGAATTATTCATCATGATAATTATCCCAATGCCAAACTATATATTTTTTTAAAAGTGTTCTCAAGTGCTTAGTTTACTCAGAAAAATCTTTAATATAAGGAGACAAGTATGTAAGCATACCTAAATATCGTCTTAAGTTGAGTATGTTGCATATTAACAATAGCGACTACTTTGGCTGGATCCAGTAGCACCCCTTTACCAGTGAATAAGTGACCCATGTAAGTGACCTTTTCTTGACAAATTTGTGATTTGCTTAAATTAAACTTCAAATTATACATATTTAGCTCTTTCACCAACCTGTTTAAGATAGAATCGTGTTGTTCTTGGCTAGATGCATAAATTAACAGATCATCAAAATAAATAATTAAATTAGGAATTCTTACAAAAAGTTCAATCATAGTTGAGTGAAAAATCTCAGGTGCTGAGCTTATCCCAAATGGTAAACGTAAAAATCTATAGTGTCCAAATGTGTGATAAATGTACACACTTTTGAGCATTCCTCATCAAGATGGATGATCCAAAATCCAGAATTGGCATCTAATGTTGAGAAAAATTTAGCATCCTTCAATTGGGCTTTGACAGTATAAAGTGTAGGAAAAGGATAATGTGACCTAAGAATAGCTTTATTCAAGTTACGTGGATCTTAACAAATCTTAAGGCTACCATTCTCTCTTCTAGTCAGAACAATACTAGTCATCCATGGTGTTGGCTCACTCACTTTGGATATAACACCCAACTCTTCCATGCTTTTGAGTTCACTCTCGAGTTCAGTAAATAATTTAAATGGAATCCTTCTGACAGGTTCTACAACTGGACTTATTGATTTGTTTATAGATAAATAGCAATACCTGTTTATATTTCCAAGACCCTAAAAAATATCTTTAAATTTATTTACAAATACCTGGGACTTTGTTCCTAGATTAATATTATTTAGTAATGACTGATTAGGCTCTGTTTAACTCTCGGATATATTTGCAAAAATAACATTATTAATCCTCTTAGCTAATTTTAGTTCCACACAAGTTTTAAGACCTAGAATTGAATTACAATCCATCTCAATAATATGGAATTTTATAATAATTTCCTTGTCTTTGATTTGACAATTTAAATCAACTTCACCTCATACATGAAGTAATTCTTTACTAAATGTCAGGACATGAGTCAACATAGAGTTTATTTTATTTTATGATAAATTTAAAATTCTGTAAGTGTTTAAACCCATTACATTAGTCTGAGCTCCTGTGTCCAGAATACAACAAAGACAACAAAGACTTCTTCCCTCTCTTATAATAGTTATGTCCCATGTTAGTGAATTTACATTTGTAATATTTTCCCGAATATAATGAGCCTAGAAATAGGTCATTGGACTGAAGCGATAAGCTTTTAACTGAAGACTTATTTTTAAAGCATAACTTTGCATAATGACCCATTTTATTACAAAAATTATACTTTACCCTTGCTGCTGGACATTTGTAGCGGTGTTGACCACATCGAGTGCATTTAGACCGTCTTGGACTTGATGACTGCTGTCTTGAAGAAATTCCTCGGAGGCTTGGACTTCTACCTTGAAATTGACGCGGTGACCTCTTCAGTTGAACCTTTTCCAGTGTTCCCACAAAATCTTGATTTGCTGATAGCTACTTGAAGTAAGCTGTGACGTCTGAAGTTTGGACATTTTCATTGTTTTGACAAACTGGACTGCTTTATCTAAAGTAATTTGACCCTCTTCAATTAGGCGTTGTTTTATGTAATTGTAAGAATAGCTGAGACCACAAGTGAAAATATATTTCACTAAACTTTCTCATAAATCACCAAATTCACACGAAAGACTGAGATTTTTTAAAGCTATGACAAAGTCTTCTAGTGTTTCATTTTCTTGCTGACGAGTGAAGAATTTGTGATGTTCAAATGAAATATTGGCCTTTGGTGTGAAATATTCATTAAACCTTTGGACTAGTTCATTATATTTCACTTGGTCAATGTCTAGGTCGAAAGAATTAAACAATTTGTGAGCATCTGGGCCTAGGTGATGCAAAAGTAAAGTGACCTGCGCGTGTCATTTTCTTTTTACAGACTTGTGGCTTGTAAGAATATGGTGAACTGCGTTGACCACTTTTTCCACACATAAGACAAATTCGGACTTTTTAAGTCAATCGGCTGAATCGCTAACGTAGCTGCTAATTTGGGTGACCTTGTGGCGTCGACCAGTTTATAGTTTTAAATTATTCAACAACGAACGCGAACTGACTATTTATGTAGTAACTGAACTAATTAATTCTCTTCCATTCTTGACTTCTTAACTTCTGACACCATGTTATATGGTTTATTAAATAAATACAAAACAACACAGTTCAGTATCAATAAAATGTAATGTTCAGGATGAAATGACTTGACAGAACGCCTCTTGTCGAGGTCACAGAACATTATAATAAAGTAATGTAGCTTCAGTGTTACCAACTGTCACATAACAATTATCTTACAAAAAAAAGGTTCAGAACCACTCATCTAGAGCTTAGGCTGTAAAACTGGAGTAATATAAAACCTAGTATTGTTTAAAAATACACTGCAGGATTGTACACATGCTTCCCAGCAGACAGGGACACAATCAGCTGTACCCATGGATTCATAAATCTAAACATATACATCATAGTTGACTCCCCTACCCCTACCCCTTCCCCCCTCCCCCAACTCCCACACAATATAACATAGCTGCAGGAAAATTAACTCGAGAATGATAACAAATTCATGAGAGAAATTAAACATTCATGTTTACAGTCACAGATTTTCAGTACAATTATAGATTTAATTACTTTCCTTTTGTATTAGAGCCAACTGTATTTCCAAAAAACTTGGCTACTTTAACAATTATAACTTGGGACTTAGTTTTTTACAATTGAATGTTATAACTAACCCTAGTTATTTGTCCCAAAAATGGATAATATTGGGTAGTGGATGAGGCTACATATTAATGAGTTACATACCCATACTCATTACACAATATTGTTAGGATAATTAAATCTCACAGATTATGTTGGGCAGGACATACAGCAGAAATGGACGATCCTTGTTCAGATTACTGACTGGCAAACCCAATGGGAAGAGACCATTGGGAAGACCCAGACGCATATGGGAGGATAATGGACCTGAAAGAGATAGGGTGTAAGGAGGTGGACTGGATATAACTAGCTCAAGAAAGGGAAAGGGTGTAATGAGGTTGATTGGATAGAATTAGCTCAAGATAGGGATAGGTGGTGTTCTTATTTAAGTGTGATAATGAATGTTTGAGCTCCTAATGCCATATAATAAGTAAGCAAATAAATTAAATAGACATTTAACTATCACTGTATCAGTATTCTTTTCTTTTTCTTTTAATACAAACAATGGATTAGGGACCATTGTTTTAAAATAAAGAAAATTACCCTTGGTGCATGTTACATAAAAATGTTCTAAGATAAAAATTTTAGTAGTTTAAATAGAGTAAATGTCAATATAAAAGCAGTTGGTACACTAATTATATTAATTCTAAACAGAATATTTCATATTTATTTTAAACTTGACCAGCAAATTAAACTTTTTATTTGGTGTCATTCAAGATTCCTTAGTCCTCCTGAATGGATATGAATTGAAGCTTTTACATACATCAACATTTTTAAAATAATGACTCCTTTTTCAATAAATTCATACATTTAAACATGTTAAGAAGAAACTGTGAAGTAGACTGATAAACATTTTGAATATCAACAAATTTGAAAACCATTGATTTTAGTTTAAAAACTGTTAACAATTTTTAAAAACATCATCTTTTGTTTGCTAATAGCAATTGACATGTTGGGGCTTAATCCCACATGATAATTAGTGAAGCTTCACTTTGTTATTAATATAAATAAACTTCTAATTCTCTTCATTCTTCAATAAAAAAAACACTATAAAGTGTTAATGATTCTAAGAAATTTGAAGGATTCCCATATCCTTGCCTAGTGAGCCTGTTGTTTCTGTTCAGTGATAGTGCGGTAACATTGATAGCTTGAGGGTGTGTCACTTGATTGGATGTTAAATTTTGTGGCCTTGCTTGGATTTTCAGCTTAACTCTCTTCCATTATTTTCCGAGCAATAGTGGCTGGAAATTGGAGCTGTATGTGCACTATGTAGTTGATGCTTTTTTTTTATCAGCAAGGTTATGTGAGATCCAAGTAATGGGTCTAGTTTACCTTGGTCATGAATCGCAGAAGGTAGGTATATGCAATACTAAAATATTAATTTGTTTATAGTCTACATTGAAAAAATGTTTTCTCTGGAGCCAGCTATTTTGTATTTACCTAGTATCTCTCATTTTACACAGTCCTTGAAATGAGAAGCTGTTAGCTATCATATTCTTTAGCATCTATAAATGGTTGAGATTCTGAGCTTTTGTATCTCTTCATCGGCTAAGTTTATAGTTGTCAAAAACATATTTTAATTGCTACAACTCGACATTGTCGGCCAGCAACTGTGTGGAGTGTAGTCCATAGTCTGTCACCATGAGGCTTCAATAGTTATTTCTTTCTTTGGCCTGAGCATGCATATCTACAGTACTCATCTACATTTATCTCGCTTTCCTTTTCTCTTTGCCTGTAGGTGTTTAATAAAGGTGTTTATAAATGGACTAATGCCTGTTACTTGTTTAATAGAGTGACCATGCCAGTTGTGGCATAACTGAAAGCTTAAAACAGCAGTATTAATTTGGTGCGAGTATGAACCTTGTTTGTATTGATTGATTTGTTTACCTTCTATGCTTTTTACTACTACTCACATAACATTTTCATTCTAAATACTGGCCAACTCCATTGTGTAAGTGTGAGCTTTTGTACCAACTCATGCCACCAACAGACATGCCCTCACTAGCACCTGATGTGCAAGGATATTCAGTGCGCACAGAACCATAACTCTTCTACCCCAAGAACTGAATTCCAAGCGACCCTATTTATGATTGCTGAAAACCAAATCTGAAACATTCTTAATCTCCTTCACTAATTGATTTTTATTTCCTTTGTTCAGAGATATGGCACCTTTTGAACATCAAGATAGAGCAACAATACAAGACTTGTTAAGGTGTTTGGCAGAATCACCTTAGCCATGGCACGCAGATTTTGGTGAGATTTTTGACAACATGGGTGGCACATTCACTTCTCTCAACTATTCTCCTAAATGTTGTATTTTAAGTGATGGGCACTTGAGGATTTTAGTCACAATCTCTTTCATATTTCTTTACATAAAGATTGTCATGTTCTTCGCAGATCCAAAACCCTTCAATAATTATATTCAATTCCACTACAATATAAGATCCTGACCAGTTGCAGAAACAATGTGTTGTTTTGTTCCTAAGTCATCAAACCCCAACTTACAAATAGAGCACTCTTTGTTTCTTATCACTAAATAAAATTCCTTTGTTGTAGTAGTAATATATTTTCATGAAACTCGACTTTACTAAATAGCAATAGCCATAGCCATATTATCCTTGGGACTATCCACCATCAACAGGTATTGTTGCCGTTCGTATTACTGCCTGTTATTTTATGGTACACTACAGACTTAATACACTATATTTTTATGCTAATTATATCTCTTCTATAACACCATTTTTTTTCGTTGATGTCTCTGATGTTCTTCATGTGGAAATAAGCATTTTGAGCTCATACAGAATATCCCTATTGCTGAAAGCTATTCTTCCAACAGGTTATTGTCATTTCCAATTGCTAGGGAACTCTACATAGTTTTTGTATTTTGGTTACGCATTGCACTCTAAAACTTGTTCTTTTCTTGGTCATTATTTTCACTTTTTATGATTCAGAATATTCCTTTGTCTTTTAACTGCAGTGAGATCAAATAGATACCATGTTTGCCTACCAATTCCAGCCACTATAATTCTTCATTGACATGGCAGATATGAGACACTTGAAAATATAAAGAGTAATTAACATCTCTAACGTGATAAGATCTGGGTGTTTTGTGGTACATTTATTTCATTGCACACAAATTGTTATCTTTGAAGTATTTGTATTAAGCAGTTAATAATATATTATTAAGTTAGTTTATAAGTGTGGATGCACATATAAGCTTAATAACTACTTGCTGTTCATTTACCTTTCATTCCAATATGAACTAAAAAATTAATTCCTCTCTTGGCCTGTGTTTTTTTTTATCATTCTAAAGTCACAAAATGGCAAGCATCTACATTCATGTTGCCTTTCAAGAGCTCAAGACCTGGATTATTTTTTATCAAAGGATCTATTTCCATGATAAGATCAGGACATTTTCTAGCCACCACAAAATAATTTAAATAGCCTGCTAATTGTTATAATATATAGGCCTATTGTTTATATTTGTAATTAATTGTCTTAATAAGACTAGATGTATGATTGTATAAATATAAGCATTTCTCGAACAGGTTTAATGAATAAAAAAAAAGACGATATTATTACAGGGTGGAGGTAATTTCTTCCCTTTTATTCTAACAGCATTTAAGACTGTCTATTTTTTAGTTGTTCAAGCATGTCTTTTAAAGATGTTTATATTAGTTGATGTGAATTGCTTATTATTAGACAAAATCCTTTATTATCCCAATGTTCATAGCATTTGTTTCTAAGAAATATTCTAGAATTATGTGTAGGCAAACTTGGTTCTAGACGGTTGGTTACACTGATTATCTTCCCATTCCTAAACAGAATGGCAAATATACAAACAGGTTAGCCAACTCTCAAAAAAATACTACACTGTAAGAGAGAAATGACAACACCTGTTAGCATCTCAGATAATTCAATGCAGAAAGAATAGTTGTATTTAAAACCATGTATATTTTTAAAAATGTATGCATTAAATTCATTGGAGAATACAATTTTTTTTTACTACCACGTTTCATTACCTTCTCAGGTTATATGGTTGTGTACTAATTATGCTAATCAGTTAGGGATTAGGAAGGTTGAATTTTAGAGGAAGTTTACCCGCATTTGTGTGAAGGGATAGTGGAATACCATTTAGGAAAAAACACCTCCAGTACACCCAACCTAAATTTAAACCCCAATTTCCCTATCATCGGCAGTCTAGTCTATTGCGAGAGTGACACCTTAAACTCTACAGCCGCCAAAGCAGTTCATTGTATTTATTTAATTTGACACAAATCACAGAATACATTTAAAACATGGAAAGCTCCTTAAACATTTGACTTATCTTAACTTCCCAAAGGAAAAAAAAGCACTTTTTTTCCCCATTTAAAATGCATTGAAAGAGGAACATTTTAATCAAAATAATTCACAAGATCTTTTGTACACTCCATTTACGCTGAAGGGTAGAAGTCTTACCGTGACAGATAACACTATGACCCTATCTTATAAGTTACACTAAAATCTATATGGTCAAAGTAAGACGATATTCTTTCAGTATAATTGGAGCAGTGTACGGTACATGGGTTGAAATTTCTATGAAAATAATTAAAGATATTCGATATGTTACTCAAACATGGTTGCTTTGGGAAACCGGAAGAACAAGTAATGTTCAGAGATTTTATTGTCTGGCAAGATTAGCTAATTTCTCAAAAAAACTAAGAGTGGAATATTTGTAAATTTGGACATCTAACCAACCATATTGAATAGCATACATATTGAAGAAAAAACAAATTAGATTGTAGGACTAAGCAAAAAGACTCATAAACAGGTCTCCCTATTATGATGTTGATGTTTGCCTTTGATTAATTGCTCAAAAGTGCTAGGCAAGTGCAGCCAAGCCGACTCTTTTGGCAAATTTCACAATTTTTAACTACCATCCATGCCCCTTAATCCACCCCCCTATGTTAATCTCTTATCTATGATGGGTAAATTATTCAACAACTGTGACCAACAATTTTTTTATTTTTTTTGCCCCACAAGGTTTCAAATTTTATCCCAGGGTCAAATGCTGTACCAAGAAATAGCTTTATCTTGTGTTTACCCTTTACAGTAAAAATATCAAGCTCTTGCTTTCCTGGATATATTGGATTGCATAGTGACTGCATATATTTCCCAGTCAAGCTCAAATCATCTTGTTTTGAAAACCAGTGATACCTTACTCTAGAAAAATGATTAAAACTAAATTTATACTTCAATATAAAGTGTTATCTCCTAATGTTATCTCCTTATGATATCTCCTAATGGAAATTCTAGAAAACACAAGGAATTGTGTAGCAATTAAATAGTGGCAACATCGTCAAATAAATATGTTAATATGTAATAATTATGTGTGTGTCATTGAAAATTTTGGATAGAGCTGGACATTCATTGGTAGGCTCAAGCTAAAGCTGAAAGTCTTGTATCAGAACTCTTATATGGACACACATTTTGAATAAATCCTGATGCAATAATCATAAAACAATAAATAATTAAATAAACCAAGATTAAATGCTCTCAAAATCAGTGATAAATGTTAAAAAAAAACCCAGCCAGAACATTGTAATAACAGATCGTGCAATGTTTATCTAGTGTTGCTGATGCTACACCACTTGTAGATATAGTTTCATTATATTGATTTTATGTTAATTTTAATGCTGTAATTTTTAAATATCATATTTTACCCGCTTTGGTGGCCGCATGGTCTAAAGCGCTACTCTTACAGTAGACTAGACTGCTGATAACGGGGAGATCAAGGTTCTAATCTCAGTCGGGTGTACTGAGGGTTTGTTTTTCCAAAATTGTTTTCCTTTCTCCCTCCATGCAAATGAGAGTACACTGCCTTTAAATATAACTTTCCTAATCCCTAAAACCATTGGTGTAATTAGTACAAAAACATATAACCTGAATGGGTAGTAAGACAAGGTGCGACACAAAAATCATATTTTGTCATTGCACTTACTATATTGTATAGTTCTCATATTAGTACATGTCCTTAACAAAAACAAACTGCAAATGATGATACAAGCAATTGGCTTTGCAGGCTTTTACTTTTGACAAAAGTAAATCATTTTAGAAGGGGACCCCATCAAAATGTCCTTTACAACTCATAATGGCGCCCATTTTTTAAAATTACTAAATAATTTTTCCAAAATTGCAAAACTTTTTTTTCCTTACCAGGGGTGGGGTTTTTAGACCTTAATGGATGAGATGAATTCATAAAAAAATAGTCTGACTAATTGAACCTCCTAACCCCCTGTAATCCCACCATTTTGCAAATCGGGAAGTTTTTATTTCATTTTTGCAATATGGGGAGAAATATGTCTTGTTATATGTCTTTTACTATGGTTTTGAGGATTCTGAATACATCGATGGCATTACAAATGGAAATTAGGATATTTTGTTGTTGGTAAACTATAACTTGAACTGTTTAAAGGAAACATGGTTGAAATCAATTAATTTTATGTTTTACTTAAAAGTATTTTATTCAAAATATTTGTAAGCTGAATGTTACTAAAAAACTTATTGTTTTTATGAAATACAGCGTTAGACATGTTTAGGCCCATATCCCACTTAGCTGGCTTCCCAGACCACACGTTCCCTCCTATCTCAAAATGTTTGGTAGCGCATCTCCTATGTCTTGTTTAATTTTTGCACGCTTTCACTGAAACACCCTATGTGTATATATATATATATATATATATATATACACACATAGGGTATATATATCTATGTATATATCTATGTATATATATATATATATATATATATATATAACACACAGAGAGAGAGAGAGAAGTGAGAGACTGGAAAAGTTGGAAATTGGCTCTGGAAAACCTGGAAAAGTCAGGGAATTTTAAAATATACTTTGGCTGGACAGCCTGTTTCATGAATTATTTTCATGAAACCTTAAACCTAAAATAAAACTATAAAAACACACCATCTTGGGTAAAAAAGGCACATTTGAGGTGTCACCCATCACTGAACATTAAATAAAGATTTTACTGATCATTGAGAAAATATTAAGATCTTATTCTTTAAGCTTTTGTCATAAAATGTAAGATTATAGTTGATCATAATTTGTATTGTATTTATTATAAACTTGAGGACTTTTTATTAAACCTTTATAAAATATGATTACAATCGGTCAAATATAATTATAAAAGTGCTAACAAGTCATTGTTTTATAATCAGCTAGGGTGACCTGGTGGTCTAGGGGTAAGGTGTCAGACCTCTGTACTGAGGGTCCGGGGTTCAAACCTCGGTCCCGGCACAGATTTATCTGATTGCCAAACCCTTCCTTCACCTCTGACAAGACGTGTATTAATCACAACTTGTGAATGTGAGGAATGCCAGGCCTCCACCGTGGTTCGGATCCCACGTTAAACTGTAGGTCCTCCATTTCATTTCACAATCACCCTACCATTACACATTAGCGTAAGTGCGTATAACCCGAACGGGTAGTAAGACGCGGTGCTAATAATAATAATATAATCAGCTAGCAAGTAGTAGCAAATACCGCTGTTAAATTTAAGTATGGATCATTTAGAAGAAATTTTGACTTTGCCTTATTTTGAGTATTTATATTTTGTTGAGTATATCACTTGTAAAGATTTTTTTTACTTCAATTACTCTGCCATTTTTAATTATCCAATTAGTTAGTAGAAATATCAAATAAGATTGATAAATATTAAACTTTCGCTCACCTGCACTAGTGGGCACAAGTCCAAAGGTGTCAGTTTCGTCTGGTTTGCTGGTGAGAGGAAGGCTAAGGTTCAAATTCCGGTCAGGTACACTTAAGGGCCGGGGACTATAGTTGTGGGACTTTTGGCCCCTGGCATTCAACAGTCCAAGCCTTCCTTCAATTCACAAATAGGTTATAAACTCTTGCTGGGCTACTCTTATGTAGATGTCAACTGCTCTTCAGGCAGATTCAAATGATGGTTGGATCTCATTCCTCGGCTTAAGTTTTCTACCCCAAATGGTTTCCAATACTCCACTCAAATGTAGGCACAATCCCTTTAAGTTACGTATACCTTCCTTATCCTTTTCCTACTAGTATATGGGGAAATTCACAGTTTGTGTATACAGACACTTTCAATCAAATATACTATATTTGTTAGATTCTTATGTTTTTTTTACACGGAGTATCTGTAAACAGATATGTAAATAAAATATTATGTATAATTAAACATTTTTAATTTTTTTAAATGTTACATCACCATGGACACTGTTTAGTGCTGCTTTAGTGCTGCTTTAGTGCAAATGTTTCATAACTTACTCTTAACTAAAATGTTATCAATACTTTCCATTTCCTCCAGACATGTTTATGATCTGCTGTTAATTTTAGTTCAATCGATGAAATAGTCCTCAGTTATGTCGTCAGTATACTGGAAGATTTGGGTTCCGAGTCTAGTGTGGAGGAGGCCTTTGATGTGGAGGGCTTTTGTGAAATGATGGCAGCCTATTTCCCAGAATTCTCTACTATTCATCATGCTTCTGTATGCCAATGGATGTTTGAATTGGAAGCATCCATGAGCCAAAAGAAAAGAAAAGGTACTAGAATCAATTATACTGTTTTTAAGTAGTCTTGGATTGTGAAATTCAGTAAACCTTGATTGCAACTTAATAACAAAATATTCACATAAAAATTAAATATAATTTTGTATTCACATCAAATATCCATTTTAAAAGTAACTACAAATGATTAAGCAAATATTTTTAACTCATTTACTATCAATATTAATATTTGCAAACAGCGCAGACAATAGTAAGACACATTGAAAAAAAAAATTGAATTCAGAAGCTTTTTTAAGCTATTAATTTAATATCCAATGATGCACAAAGACCACATACATTACAATAAAATAAAATGGTAATATTTTGATTTATTAACTGAGCAGTTCAATGCCACCTCAAATAAACTGCATTGTCATTGACTACATAGCTGATAATTTTAGTAAACTAAAAACCACTTGTACTATAGACACACTTGAAGTTGTCAACCTGGTTAGTAGAATGTATGGTCATTATTAGTTGTGAAAATCCAAATAGCTATTAATGTAATTATATATCACTGGTCTTTTTGTTGTAACAACTTTTATCTAAAACAACTGCTCTAATAGTTAGCAATAATCCCTATCATTTGAGATCAATTTTTTTCCTTTTATTTTCTTCCATTTTATTCATATTGTATTTTTTTTTCAGATGGAAATGGTAGTTTTCTAGGTAAAGACTTATCTCAACTAGCTATGTTACCACTAGCAGCCACAACTCCACGCTCACACACTAACTCAGAGTGTAGCAGCGATGGTCCAACCAAACGTGTTCATCAATTATCGGAAACCAGTGATGGTAGTTCCGATAGTAGTGGGGATTACTACTACTCAGGCCATGAGGTCAGAACTTGGTACATTAAAGTTATCCTTTGATTTTTTTTTCTTCTAAAAATAAAAATTATCTTCTTAAGATCTATGTTGTATTTTTTAAAACTTTTTTGTGACATTTATATCTATAAATAGCACTAAAAGTTTATAAATACAAAGAAAAACATGGACTGATAGCCTAGATCATTTAGAACTATCAAATTCTTTTATACTCGCACCATTAAGGTGGAATGGAAGGCGACGCGAGAAAAGGCCCTTTTTTTTCAGTTTTTATAGAAAAACTTTTTTTTCGGCCAAAATATATAAAATATTGCTCCAATACAAACATAGAATTTAATTTTCTTCATATGTTGATATCAACAGTTGTTGAATATCTGTTATGAGCCTGGTGGTATTATCTAACAAACTTTTTAAATGAAGAGAAAAAGTTGTCATAAAATTCCAGAACACCCTTGACAGATATTCAACAACACTGTTGATATCACCATCTGAAGAAAATTAAACTCATTGTTTGTACTGGAACAATATTTTATTTATTTTGTCGAAAAAAATTTTTGCCATAAAAACTACAAAAACATTGGCTTTTTCTCGGGTCCCCTTCCATTCCACCTTAACCCATCTGAATCACTTCTAGAAAATATAGACACTTGCACTTTAATGTACAAGTGATATAAATACACAATTGACAAATAATGTCAAACAAAATACAAAATTTGTTTTTGTTATCATTCAAAATCTACCATGAGTAGCACACACACACATACAACATAGGACATCACACCTCCTAGTCCAATCCGATTTATTACATTAACCCGAGAATTTAAAAAGAAAGACCCTATCATATAATAAATAGTATTTTAAATATATCTTCTAAGCTTAGATATTTCTAAAGCAGATCGAAATCGAAGTCCTCTAACATTTTGGTACAATGTGGATTAAAACTAGTTCTGTTTCTTGCTGCATTTATTGTGCTCATTTAAATCATCTTCTATCCATTGATTCTTTGCATTTACATAATCAATCTGTTTGCAAGAACTCTGTATCTCAGATTGGGAAGACTGCAGAAACTCTCAAAGTACCTTTGGTAAATGTGATTCTGAATCGCTACAGAACCAGGCAAAGTGAAACTCTGCATTCTTAACTAATTTGACATTAAAAAAAATATTTTAGTTGTGTTACATTTCATTGTTAGGAACAATTGATCAAAGGATGATGAACCAAATTCTCCTCCTTCAAGCATTATATGTGCCAACCAAACCTACTCTGGTAAGTCATCAACACTCTTGTTGATGTTAAGATTATTTTTGAGCATTACTAAGAAATTTAAGTCATTGTGAGAAGCAGCAGTAGCTAGCAGGCTTGTGTTTTACCCTTTACAATTAAAAATCAATTACTAACAAAGTCCACTGGTTTCTAAAATAAATATTTTAAACAGTTAATTTAATTCCTTGCTCTAAAAAATTATAAATGGCTTAAAACCATACACAATAAATCGCTAAACATAGTACTGTAAGAAATAAGAACAAAACCCATTCATTAATCAAGTATGTATCAACTCTCATCTTTATTTGACTTTACTTTCAAAATTTTCTGTCTGCCAAAAAATAAAATACTTTATTTAACTTTAATTTTCAGCTTTGAATTCATATAAAACTAAATCCATATTTTCAAACTATTGTAAGATCTAGTATGTGTTTATTGCCATACCACAAGATCTTTCTTTAAAGTAGGTGGTGTCATTCACAATAGCATGAAAAGTGTTTCTTTATATTTCACATACTTTGCACAAGAGCTATCTCAAGAGTAACATAATGATTTTAGTATGATTGAAACAGTTAACATATTTTTATTGTTATCATTGGAACCAGCGGGAGAGCTAGACTAGCCATTGTTTCATTCCTGGAAGAAAATTTTCCTCCTCAATTTGTTTTTATACTCTTTGCCTCTAATCTCTTATATGATGCCAAAAGCAGATTTGTGACAGGAGCAAGGCCAGACATTGAAATAGACAGTGTTTTTTGCTGATATTTATCGTACAACATTGCCTTACTGCTAGATAAGAGGCTAGGATAAAGCTACTAGTTGGCTCACTATCCACTACCCTATTATTCATAAATCTTTTTTACTACATAGATCTCTCCTTTTAGAACGGGTCTGGCAGGTACAATGTTCAAATAGCGAGAAGCAGAAATTTAGCATTTTTCAGTTGCACTTAAGCTTTTTTACTAAAATGAAACAATAGTCAACTCTCGATTCTACGACCACGGGAATAACGTCCCTCTCGAAGTAACGACCCTTTTTTGGGGAACTGAAAAATGTGGAAAAAAAGGTCGAAACTTTTAAGGAAATCGGCCGAAAATGTGTTTGTTGCACTTATTTAGGTCGCTGCATTGCGATTATCTTTGTGAGTGCTTTATTACTAGTAACTGGGGTGGGTCAGGTATAAAAATAAACACCACCCCATCAATGCCAGCCAATAGCACTTGACTGACTCTGTCCAACCCCTTCTACAAGCAACACAGTGTTTCCCCTCGCGTGACTGCCGCTACATCACGCACCATGCTTGTTTTTGCCATTGATATTTTGTTTCTCGATTTGGTTACATTTATGGTTTGATTTTGTGAACGATTTTTGACGACCCACGCTATTGTTGTTGTCATTGTTATTTTGAGTTGGTTATGTTTTTGGTTTAATTTTGTGAACGAACTTTTGACGACCCACCCCATTTAAAAAAAAATTGATACAAACTTATAATTTCGACGAAATGAGTGGAAAGAGGACCTTCTTGACTCTCATGAAGAAGTCCAAGATCATCCAGGAAGTGGATGAGAAGAAAATTACAGACGGAGATTGTGCGGTGGCATGGCATCCCTAAGTCGACACTTTTCACAATTCTCAAAATGAGAGAAGAAATTGTGAATGCAGTGCATAAGGAAGGTCAAAAATTTGAAGGGTGTGATGTACGCAAATCTGGAGCAGGCTATACTGGATTGGTTCAGCCAGCATAGAGCGCAAAACGTGTCTATAAATGGACTGGTGATGCAGAGGAAGGGCGATGAGTTTGCCCTGAGGTTGGGTATAGAAAACTTTGTGTTCAAGTGAGTGGCTAGAGCGTTTCAAAGTGCGTCACACAATATCCAGCCACAAGGTCGTCGGTGTAAGCGCATCGGTCGACCCATCACCGGTGAGGGTGGGGATGCCCTTGCTCCCAAACATCCTTTGGCTCTATCAGCCTTAAGATGTATACAACGCTGACAAGCTGGGCATGTTCTACAACCTCATGCCAGATCACACTCTTGCTGTGAAAGGGGATAAGTGTAAGGGTGCGAAGAGGAGCAAGAAGCGCCTCAGCGTCCTTCTGTGCTGCAACATGGACGGCAGCGATAAGATGAAGCTCCTCATGATCGGAAAGTTCAAGAAACTCCAGGGTTTCAAGGGCAATATCCTGACTTGTCACTATGATTTTAATAAGAAGGCATGGATGACCACGGGGGTGTTCATGAGGTGGATTCAAGGCTTCAATTCGAAGAATGATGCCACAAATAGAAAAGTCATGCTCTTCGTCGAACAATTGCCCCGCACATCCTGCTCTTGACAAACTCGGGAACATCAAGCTGGTGTTTCTGCCAAAGAACACCACCAGCATGCTTCAGCCCCTGGACCAGGGGATAATCCAGCAAGTGAAGGTGAAGTTCCGCTAGATGCTTGTGCGGAGTATGGTGTGGAATCTCGACATGAGCAAGGAGGTCAAAAAGTGGGACGTGTTTAGGGTCATAGAAGGAATTACCGCCAGTTGGAGGGCCGTGAGACCGGCGGTAATCACCAACTGCTACCGACACGCCCACTTTGTCTTACCAGTCGATGAAGAGGCTGCCGTCCATGTGCTTCCCGCCGCTGCCAGCACCAAAGACCCAGACAACCCAGCCAGGCCCCTCCATGGAACCACAGCTTGGCCCATCAACAGAACCTTCGTCTGCCCCCCTGACTTTCACTCGGCCGTGCGATGAGTAAACGTGGCAGAGATTAGCCCCAGACTGCATGTATGAGGAGTACATAGCAACAGACGATGACATCACAGTTTGGGGCACCCTCGACAACGCTGATATAATCAGGGAGCAGCAGGAGTCCAGCAATGGAGAGGGGGGAAGAAATGGAAGAAGAATGAAGACATCCCCACGACTAAAGATGTCTTGAAAACCGGGGATGTCTACTCAAGAGCACTTAAGCGCAAGGGCGCTAGTGAAGGGATGTCCCAGTTCTCTAATGTGAAAAACTTCATCAAGCAAACTGGCATTAAGAAGAAGCAGGCCTCCATAATAGACCTCTTCAAGAAAAAGGTTTTATTTTTATTTTTTTCACGTGTTGTTCTAAAAAATGCAATTTTTTCGTATGAGGGTCGGGGGTGCAACAAAATCGTTCAAATTCCAATAACAACCCCTTCAAAATGACGACTCTTTTCCAGGGAACCGTAAAAGGTCGTAGAATCTGTAACATTGAGTTACAATAGGACCCGCCCCCATGTTAACCTTCGCACGTAACTCTCCTTTTTGATTCATACTACCCGCTACAAATAGTATCGAAACTAATAAAATTCATATAATAGTACTCTTCTTTATTGTAGTTCTCGTAGTTTGGTACAATATAAACAATTCTGAACAATATAAAACCAGAATATTATACGATAATAATCTCTCTACAAATAAAACTGTTCATGTACTTACCGAATGTATCTTCTGGGTAGAGCAACCACCAAGACGGGCCAACAACTATATAATCCTAGTACGGGGAGTTGACCGAGCGAGCTACAATGTTCCAACAGCTGACGTCACACCGACTTCATCAACGAAACTCTAGAATAGGCCGGCCAGAATTTGCCTCTACTAGAGGAAGACTGCTTACCTGCCCTCTGATGGGAGAAACGTGAACTACATCCACAACATCAGGTGATTGAAGAAATGGTCTGGAAGTTGGATGGAGCTCTAACAACAAATGGTCTACGTGACTGTCGAAAGCTTCTAGAAGGACGTCACCGGCCGAGTGTTCTTTTCCCCCACCTTGCGTCCCTAGCAATGAAAACCCTATATGGAGTGATGTTTGTGTATGCAAAAATGACTATTCGAATTCAACGCTCGATGGAGGTGTGCTGTCCTGGACTTGGACAATGTCAGGATAAAACTTTCATGTATTATATTTCTACGGACTTAAACTATGGCAGTTTATATTTTGGACTCTGATTTAAATTTAACTTTTAGTGTTAGCCAAGTTAGGCGTCGTAATTTTTCTATTGAATAATTTTTTTTTTCCTGAACATCTATTTTAAAATGAAACTCTATATTTTGTCTGTCGCCACTTGGGCGCTAGAGTCTGTTGTATTACTTAAACTTTTTTTAGATAGCCACAATTATTAGTTGATTTTGTGTTGGACACGTTAAATATAATTCATTTTGAAATTGTGGTTACTAGTCTTTTTTGGTTATATGGATTATTGTAACGTAACTTTCTGACTGATAAAATTAATCATGAGATTAATTCACATTAGAATATTTTCAAATCTTTTGCTATGCTTTGCTTCTAGTATTGTATTTTCTTTACATTCACAAGTAAGTGGACGTTTCCTAGTTGTGTGTTGAGATCAGATAGTCCCGCGGGAGCTTGACTAAAGTCTGTTAGCCAAACTCTTGTGTCTTTTAAAATATCTAATAAATATTTCATATTTATTATTAACATTTTGAAGTCTGCATTCATTGGTGTGAATCAGACACTTTGGTAACAATTTAATAAGGCCCATAAGGCTCTTATGTGGATATTATTTGCTATAATTGTTTGTACTTAAATCAACTTTAGGGTTGTTCTGTCTCTTCTCTTCAAGACTGACCCATTTGATTGTAGGATATGTTACGTGTGATGTAACATTCACTCAGTTTAACTGCGCGAAATAATATATGAAGTTATTGTTTATTTTTGATTTTCAACATATCTCAGTTTGATTTTTGAGACCATGTAAAGATTTCTGCTCTGCTGTTATTTCTTTGAATAAACCTTTTATATTGTTGTTATTAAATCTTGCATATGATTTCCCTTTTTATATGTTCCTTAGCTTATATATTATTTGTGGTCGTAAATAAAAGGTAGTAGAGTGGGGTGTAACAAATCGAGAGTTGACTGTACCTTATTCAGGATTTACTTTCTTCTATTCTGGTTTTATAGTAAATAAATTTAAATTTCATTTTACATAAGCGTCCTAAAGAGTATTCTCTATTTCATACATCTGAATTTATTTGCAATTGTCAAATATGGGGAGTTCTTGGGAGTAATTTATTTTTATGTCTGGCTGGTATGTAGATAATTAGTTTTTCATGTTTCTATTAATAACTGTTAATAACTTAACTGACGGAAAGTTGATGGACATTAGTTATATCGATTTACACTATTTGTTGATAATTGTGTATGTTTATTCTTTATGGTATAATGTTGAGGACTCATTAAATTCTAATGATCACTTGAATTGGATGAGAAAATCTTCTAAATGATTTCAAATACAGTGGCAGAAAGACTTTAATTTTTAACACTACAATCTTGACACCATGCCCGTCGAGTTTAGGGCGGCCATTCTTACGAATTTTGCCAAGCTCGTCAATTCTACGAGGTCTTGAATTTAAATCAGCATAAATTCTTGTCTGTGTTTTCTACGTGTTTGTTTAGTCCTATGCATTCCTTGGACTGTTAGTCCCGAATTATGGTCATATATAGCATTTCACTGCACATCTGAGTGAAGTTTTTATAACTTGAACAACCCTGCATTTCACCCTCCAAGTAGCTCAAGTTCATTAATTCTTAGTGCGAAGAATATTATGCGCTTCTGTTTCTTGTGTTTGTGCTGCTTAAACATTGGTGAGGAGAAAAGGTTTATCTGATAATGAAATAGCAGAAATAGTAAATTTAGCTGATGATAAAGATGACAATGAAGATGAAATAGATGATTTGGCGGAATTAGTGATACAATATAGAATACAATACTGTTCACAAAAGTGAACGCTATGTTATAGTAGGCCTATTTCCCAAATGTCGACATGAAAATATTATATTATAGGCTCTAAATGTATTTTCAATTATGAATAATATATGTTTGAATGATTCATTACATATAGGCCATTATAGCCTACTTTCTAATGTATGGATTACGGTACATGGTGACATCTCGCGGTTAGGCCTATAGTCAATAAAATATAATTTTATAATAAATTTATTTACAAATCAAGTAATATTTAGATTTTGAATTATTCATTATGAAGCTATTTTTTATGAGCTATATGCACATTTTATTGTACACAACAATTCCAATCACTTAAATCTACATAACCAGCTGATTGTGTGAGTTTATTGTTTATTATTTGTATGACTCTTTTGTTTTGGCCTTTTACTCAGTATTTTTACTCAGAATCCTAATAAAAGCACTTTACAAGATATTACACTAGATTAATTATTCAGAATAAAGAAGGATGTAGCTCCAAACTGGTCTTTGAACTCTTAAAATCCAATGTGGGGCTGTGGAGAAATTAATTTTTAGAGATTCCTAAAATTGGCCGGTTTCTGAGGGTAGGTAAATAAGCTTGGCTCGGTACAGAGAGTGTTAAAATAGGATAAACAGAATGAAAATGAAATATCTAACTAGCAATTTGTTACTACATTAAAACACAAGCACATATCCACTGATACACACTAAGGATGAAAATGAAATTGTATCCAAGTTTTAATCTACATAATAACTATGAATTAAACTAAAATTTTCCAAATTTCTATCAGAAATAATAACTATGAATCAGGCCTGCCAGGTAGTCAAACTGGGCAAACAGGAGCAAAGCGCGGGTCTCCCTATCTTTGCATTAGTCAACTTAGGTTTGTACATTTTTTAAACAAATTTTTTGTTTATTTTACCAAACAAAAACAATGCACACAAATGAATGCATAATTAAACACTGAGATGATAATCACATGAGGAAATACTATGATTAAACTTGAACCACTGCTTGACTTTCTTCATATACCAAATTTAATTTCTATATACAACTAATAGACACCAGGAAACTTCCAAACCTGTCGAAGCCAAGGACAAGACTGGGCTGAGCCAATGATATGATTTGAAATAAAATTCAATTACATTGAGGAACAGTTGTCATTAATTTATCAAATTCATTTGTTTGCGAGTAAGGCTAAGTAGCGGGTTAGACCTTTCTAGTGATCATTGACTGTCTGTAATCTACTGGTAAGTCTCTCGAGAAACCCCAGCAGGTGTGCTAAGCCACAATAATCCCTAGTATGTATCTGTATTTGATTGCTTGTAATTTATATTTTATTTTATCTACTACCATTTGAACATTTATTTACTAAAATGCAAAGAAATTAATATTTTTTTAATTTGATTTACTCTGAGGAAATCTAGTTTTTCTAGTTCAATTACCACACTTTTTTTACAACACACTGCCACATGCAAAAAAAAAAAAACAATAACATTAATTTGGTTGATTTGTCAAAAAGGAATTTTGCAATATCAAGCACTTTTATTTATGTATCACATCTTAATATACATACATCCTAGCCACAGCTATCTTTTATTTCCTAGCTGCTTTTTAATCATTCAAATTAGATAGGTAACTAAGCAAGATAAACAGGAATGGTGATGAGAAAGGTAAAATTTAAAGGAAATGTACCCACATTAGCATTGATCAAGAGTGGGAAGCCAATTAGAAAAGCCACTCTCAGTATACCTGACTTGTACCTGAATCCCGACCTCCCAGTCTTCGACAAACCTGATTAAATAAGCTTGACATTTAGTTCAGGTGTTATTATAATTGACTTTATTTAACTTTTATGACCTAATTAACTTTATTTTGTGCCTAACATGAAATGGGCTAATTTATTTTTACTTAACTCCTCTTGAGACAAGGCAAATAGTTTCCAATTTTCACATTATATTAATTTATAGATATCACGAGAGTATATGTATCTTTTAAATGTTTATTTTCTTATGAATTAGAACTAAGCTTTGTGCAGACCTTTGAAACTGTTAACTAATATCATTCTATGTTAATAGGTCCTAATAAAAAAAAACCTGCTCTCCATATATTAGTAACTGCCTGGAATAACCATTATTATACTTTTATTCCACAAAATAAGTGTAGCTCTACAACTTATAAAAATATAGCCACATTGTATTTTGATTCATTATAAGGTCCACAGGGATCTATTAATCATTAATTGACTCTCATATTACATGTGACATGTCTGCTCTTTATCAAGTTAGTAAAGATCTATGGTGACAAACTTTGTGTACTAGAAGTGAACATTAAATCCTATACATGATGGCCCCAGTAGCATTATATGAATATATGTGTTTTATTTCAGGACTCTTACAGTGAACCTCAGGTTCGTTTGTTACAAGAGATGTTCCCAGGTGTGTGTAGTATTGAAGTCCATCACTGTCTGTCCATAGCAGAGGGAGATGTGGCACGAGCTGCTCAGTTGGTGTTACACAGACAGGAGGCAGGCCAGTCCCTCAAAACAAATGTCACAGTCCTACAGGTACCTACATTGGGTGTCTTAAAATGTTGGATGGAACCACTGTATGGTTATCTTATGGTTCAGTGGCTTGGAAAGACTTGTAATTAGAAATAAACTTGTCCAATTGCAATCTTGGCATAGATTAATTTTAAATCATTGAGTTTGTCCTAATATCCAGGTAGTTATAGTCTTAGATCCAGTTTCATAGTTAAACTGAGTACGCTTCAAGTGTGCCTATGAAACTAAACCATTCCATTCTGGTATGGGTAAGCATTTAAAAAAAAAAGCATTGTGTCTTTTTACCCGTTCGGTTTACACACCTAGGCATCTTCTTGTATTTAGATTAATGCTGCTCTTGAGGCAAACTCAACCTGACCATGAAACTGGCCCTTAGTGCTAGGGTGTACTATGTTAACATTTGCCCTTTTTCAAAAGTGAAATATAAAAATATACAATATACACTGCAAAATTGTTTGTTACATATTTTAGTCAACTGGGCAGATTTATTAATCATACAATACAGAAGGCCTATGGTAATCATAAAAAAAATTTATTTAATAATTTCACACAATGCTATGTATTCTAGCCAATGGCCCAGCGGCAGAAAGCTGTTGTGAATGACCAAGAATTGAAGTCTCGCATAATTGCTCGTTACAGCTATGTCGATAAGGATGATGATATTAGAGAACATCGACCTGTAGGACCTAAATCTGTAAGTTGTTTATTTATTATTTTCATAGAATTTGTGCTTGTCATTTCACGAAAGAAAAATTTGTTAGTAGTTGACTAAATATCACACCCACCATATTTCCTTGGAGTGAGTACTACCATATTTCTTGCTAGTGATTTGATTGGTCTCTCACATGTTCTATGTTCTATGTCCTATGTCCTGAAAGAGCTAGATTCACTTTCTACTTGTGTGTAATTCTTATCAAAAACTACAAATTTATTTTTCACTACTTTCCCATTTACCAACATTATGTACCATTCTTTCTAGTTTTTGACAGCTATTGATATTAGTCTCTACACAATGTATTTTTACTTTCTCTCTATCTTATAAGTAGAGAAAGTATGGTGATCGTCAAAAAAATCGAAGTCGGGATTTTGATGAATTTTGACGTTTCATGACTTCCTGAATCCGAAAAAGTGGTTTTTGAATTTCCGTCTGTCTGTCTGTCTGTCTGTCTGTCTGTCTGTACCTCCAACTAGAGCCTAAACTATTTTACCGATTGAGCTGAAACTTGATATCTTGGGTTTTCATAGGGTTGCCCCGAGGGGTTTTTGGAATTGGACATCTACCCCTAAAATTAAGGGTAGTTTACTGAAGGGAAAAAACAAAAAAAGTCGATTTTCTCAAAATCGGCTCTAACGATTTTGATTAAATTTCATTTATGAACATTAATAAATATTCCAAACAAAATGGCTACTCTCAAATATTTCGGCAAAATCGCTTTAAGGGCTCCGGTCTGATGCGTAAATTAACATTTTTTATAATAGCTCCGAAACTATTTGAGATATGAAATTACTTAGCATTACAAATATGTATATATATTTATAATACAGATATTTTATCCGAAACATATTTTTATAAAATCAATAATTTTTAATCTATACGCAATTATATATATATTTTTAGCTTTTTGGACATTAAAGCTTAAGTATTGCAATCGTAAAAAAAACTAACCTGAAATGTTGATGGATTTCGACGTCTCATGACCCCCCGAACCCTAAAAAATAGTCTTTGCAATGCCGTCTGTCTGTGTGTCTATTAAAACTTAAAATTAAGGGTTGTTTACTGAAGGGCAAAAAGAGAAAAAGTAGATTTTCTCAAAATCGGCTCTAACGATTTTGATTAAATTTCATTTATGAACATAAATAAATATTCCAAACAAAATGGCTACCCTCAATATTTCGGCAAAATCGCTTTAAGGGCTCCGGTCTGATGCGTAAATTAACATTTTTTATAATAGCTCCGAAACTATTTGAGATATGAAATTACTTAGCATTACAAATATGTATATATATTTATAATACAAATATTTTATTCGAAACATATTTTTATAAAATCAATAATTTTTAATCTATACGCAATTATATATATATTTTTAGCTTTTTGGACATTAAAGCTTAAGTATTGCGATCGTAAAAAAAACTAACCTGAAATGTTGATGGATTTCGACGTCTCATGACCCCCCGAACCCTAAAAAATAGTCTTTGCAATGCCGTCTGTCTGTGTGTCTATTAAAACTTAAAATTAAGGGTAGTTTACTGAAGGGCAAAAAGAGAAAAAGTCGATTTTCTCAAAATCGGCTCTAACGATTTTGATTAAATTTCATTTATGAACATTAATAAATATTCCAAACAAAATGGCTACTCTCAATATTTCGGCAAAATCGCTTTAAGGGCTCCGGTCTGATGCGTAAATTAACATTTTTTTATAATAGCTCCGAAACTATTTGAGATATGAAATAACTTAGCATTACAAATATGTATATATATTTATAATACAGATATTTTATCCGAAACATATTTTTATAAAATCAATAACTTTCAATCTATACGCAATTATATGAATTTTTTTAACTTTTTGGACATTAAAGTTTAAGTATTGCGACCGTAAAAAAAACTGACCTGAAATGTTGATGGATGTCGACGTCTCATGACCCCCCAAACCCTAAAAAATAGTCTTTGCAATGCCGTCTGTTTGTGTGTCTATAAAAACTTAAAATTAAGGGTAGTTTACTGAAGGGCGAAAAGAGAAAAATTTGGTTTTCTCAAAATCTACTCAAACGATTTTGATTAAAATTCGTATCTAGGCGTTGATTAAGATTATAAATAAACTGGCTATTTTCATTTTCCTATGAAAATGATTTTTAGGGTACTTTACAGAAGCGTTAATTTCCGTATCTCCACAACTATTGGAGAAACTAAACAACTTATCATTGCAAAATTGTAGGACTATTAGAAATAAAAAACTTTTATTTGACATATATTTTTATAAAAGCAGCAGTTTCTGATATATTTGCAAATATATTAATACAATTTTGTGAGCTTTAGTTGTAAACATATACTACTTAAGTCTTAACGCAATAATTCTCCAATGCCATAGAGTAATTAAATATAAGTATCTAAAAAAGTATGTTATTTTTCCTTAAATCTCTTAGGAGAAATGTTTGCATAGCAATGATCTATCTCCATTTTAGACTCAATAGTCAATATTTACATTTTTTATTGGTCAAAATGTATAAATGAATAATTAAATATCAATGCGATGACTTGAAGATCTGCAACACCTTATGAAATGTTAAAATTTTAACCAGAAATCGAAATTTTAATACGAAGTGTTGACCCTTGTGGAAGACATTAAACTGTTTGAAATGCTCTTAGGTGGACAAAGATGCGCCTCTTTTCTCATTGATTGTATATAACATTCTATATTATTTTATGCGTGTTCTTATGTGGAGTGGTGATGATACAATGTACATTATTCCGTTTAGAAATCTTACGAGTTTATAGAAAGAGAGAGAAAGTCTGTGCGGTGTGCCGTACCATTTATTTTAAATTTAAAACTTAATTATATAGTTACAGTACATGTACGTCTGAAACGTCCTAGCGCTCTGGTAGGCGGCCTTTTTAAAACCATATTGAACAAACAGAATTCAGGGTAGTGTTGCGAATCTTACAAACACCTTTAATATTTTCAAAGGCGTGTTTTCCATCTGCTTTTAGAGCATGTCCTGTTATTTTTAAAAATAAAATATTGATACTATATTAAGATTCTGGATCACTCAAAAAGATACAAACCTCTAGTTTAAAATTATATTAATAAATATAACACAACTCCATTGATTTTGTTGATTGTATCCTCATTTAAAAAACTGTTTAGCTAAATCTAAACTCAGGACTCTAACAGGATGCCCACTGATTGTAAAAGTAAAGAAAACTAGGAGCAATGCTCAAATTTTGACAGCTGAGAACAAACACTGAAAATTGCTTGAATTACACCCTTTGTTGGGACTGTAAGAATATTAATAGGTTTATTCAAAGATAAAGGTAACCCTAAACTCAATTTTGTATAAACAAATTTACAAAGAAATCACTTCACCTAGCCTATTTGACATTTCTGAAACCAACACAACTGTCAGCAAGACTCATCTAGTTAGTCAAAATGTGGTTAGAACACATTTTGATCACGATAGCATGCTCGAGTAATTTTTGTGTGTTTGTGTGTGGAACATTTGTATGTATACTTCTTTTTAACACGTCTACTCTTTACTAATGACTTTTCATACCTCACAAGTGGAATAATGCCTTTCTGATCCAAAGATTAAAAAATTGTGTGGTAAAGTTAAAGAGTTGTTAATGTTTTGCTTGAACTGGATTTTTTTTTTTTTTTACAATTTCCTTTAAAGACCTGAATTATACAGCCCTTAATATCCACATGAGTGGTGGCCATAGCCATAATGAAAGCATTAAAGCCACTAACATATTAAAATATCTTTGTACTTTTTTATTTCCAATAGTTATGGTGCCAAATGCAGCATATCTGCAATTATATAAGTATCATATCCAGAGCATCATGATACATCTTTTGGCACGCAGACTAAATGTCTGGCTAATCTAGTCAGGTGTGCTGTTGACAGGGAAGTCAGGGTTCAAACCCTAGCTAAATGTACTAAGAGTGGTTTCCCACCTTCTCTCCACGTAAATTAGGGTATATTTCCTATACATTCTACCTTCCTCGTCTCTATCACATTAGCATTGTTATAATGCATACAGACCATAAAGGTAGTAAGACAGTGTGCAAAAACTGGAAATTTTGCATCTCACAATCAAGTTGTTAAGGGTGCTGATACTTCTGGGGTGGTTTAATAGGCTTGTAGAAGTTAAATTATCAACAAAGATTTATAGAAATCAAATAAACCATGGGATTTGAACTTCATTTTAACTGTTATTTGACAGAAATGTTATTTATTGCATACCTTTGTTCTGTTGTGTTAGAACCCCAAAGAATAAAAATAAAATTTCTCTAATACTGAAATTTTGTGGCATACACAGCACACCTTTCACTTAAATTTTTATCTAAATATTATGAATTCAAGCTCCTCTCTCTCTCTCTCTCTATATATATATATATATATATATATATATATATATATATATATAAAATTTTATTAATATATATAAAAGAAGAAAATGTTTGTAAATTAATAAAATAAAATAAATATGTACATTCTGAAAGGAAGCAAGCTTATCTTGCATGGCTCCACTATGGTGTAGCTTATAAGATAAGGCCACAGTGTAATCTACCAAGGTTAGACAGTGTCCATTCCAAAATGTTTATTAAAATCAAAGCATTAGTTGTAAAATCAAATTGAAATACTCCTCTCAGTTAAGCTTCAACAGGTAAATTCCATACTTAAATAAAGCATTAACTGTACTTTTACTGTCGTTCAATTGTTAATCTTTTCATTTTGCTAAGGAATAACCCTTAAAATACAAATCTAGGAGATATTTCATATTTCACTCATTGGGCTTCATTATTATAGATGTGTGACATAATTATTATATTTTCTAGTTCTGGTCAGATACATACAAATTCCATTGACATGTTTTTTATATATTTTATTTTAAGTCCAAATTAGTAATTTAAGGGTCTATTTATTTTATTTTAAGTCAAAATTAATAAATAAAGGTGTAACCCTTTATCTTGACAATTAAAGTTTCTATTTAAGTTTTAATTGTTTACCCGGTAATTTATAAAAAATACAAAACAATGTCCTGTTCTTTCTTATCTTACATATTACTACAAAAACGCAGTTGAAAATATTTTGGCCTCATACAATTCAAATGTATTTAATGTTAATGTAATTTTAGTAATTTCCATTTGTTGCGTTTTCCAAAAGACAATTTATTTTAAAGCTACAGGCTCTATTTCAATAGAGGAAGAGGTATCCCTCGAAGAGAGTTATAATAAACATTGAAAGGCGAATAGAAGGGTAAGTTATACACTTTTACCAGAAAATTGCCTTTAAAAAATAAATTTATTTAAATTAAAAATTGTCTTGAAGTTACATTTAAAACATAACACATCGGAGCTATATATTCAGCAATACAATAGGTAAATTTTAATTGGTAAATTATTTTTAATGTGAAAAAGTCTCAATGGTACTCTTCTTGTTTGAGCCTGCTGAGGAATTTAACAGGTGCTGCATTTTGGTTATTAGTGATGGTTCTTAGGTCGGGCATCCTAGGGCTAACAAAAGAATATTGTAGGACTAGGTGGACACTTATTCATTTTTTGAGGTTCATTGAGAATATTTTGTGTGAGAGGGAATGGAGGTAAGATGTAGCCTGTATTTAGGTCAAAATTAATATGTTTTGCGAGCTATTTTTCATTAGAAGTTTTTAGGGGTGTTTCTTCATGGGATAAGGCTCTATTTATTTGATTATTTACACTGTGTTTAGGGTAACCTCAGACTTTGAAAGCTATGGAGCATTTTCAAAACATTTTATTTTGGATTAATTAGACATACTGTAAGGAAGAGAGTGAAAATGATTACTTTGGAAATGAATATACTGTTGATGGTTGATAGAGTTTATATGGACTGTGGTGATTATAATTTCTTCATGAAGGCAATGTTCTAGATCTAAGAATATATCATGGTATTGTTTAGTGTTACAAGTAATTCTAAGGGTGCCATACTTATTTAACTTTTCCAGTAACTTAAATAAATTTAAATAATTTTGGTATTCGTCCAAATTTTGAAGATGTAATACATTAACCTCGTCCAACAGATCGATCGCATGGGTTGATTGAAAGGAGTTAGTCTCTAATTTGTAAATGATGAGATTACCCTAGAAAGGGGTCAGATTGTGCTCATTGCTAATTTAGAAATTGTGCCGAGAAAGCAAAAATAGCTATTTTCTAGTATGAAGTGAACTGATTATATATGAAATATGAGTTGGGGAGTTGATTGTCAAGAAAATGTTCTTTGAAAGAAAGTCCTTTGGTGTCAGGTATGTTGATGTAAAGTGAGAAGACATATTTTATGGTCAAATATGTATAGGTAGAGACTTTATATTTTATAGCTTATAAGCGGGTGAGAAAATTGTTTTGATCTTTGGTGTGGGAGAAAAGTTTTTATACTAGAGACTAAATATTAGTCATTTAGAGCTGAAATACAATAATTGAGGTCCAAAAGGCAGACTTAATGGGTGTTTCAAGAAAAGTTTCCTCTTCTTCTAAGAAAAAGAGACAGGTTGGGGATGATTTGGTGGGGGAGATCTGTAATATAGGCCCTAATTTGTATCTTTAAAAAGTCGTTTACAAAATTGTTGTATTTTATTGTAGTATCTTGATCCAGTTTCTTGTTAGTTCTTATTTTATTTAGTTTTTATTGTGCTGCTCTAATGTAGGTTGTTATGTTTATGATTGCCTTTGGGAATCGCTTGTTAGCGGGAAGAACGATACCAGATTAATATAGGCACCCTCCAACATGTGCATTCCCTCTAAATCACAACAGTGGAAACTTTCCCATTAATACTTGGATAAATCCAGACATCCCTCGCCTCATGCACTGGATTGTCATTAATTTGACAACAAGGGTTCAAACCCCATGCGAGTATATTGAATGTGATTTTTCCTAAATGATTTACTCCTCTTCTTCGACACATGCGGGTATATTTCTCATGAATACTACCGTCTTCGTCCCAACCCATTAGTGTAAATACACTGATGGCTCAAACGAGTAGTTAGACCTAGTGCCCAAAAAAAAAATCATCAACATATAAAAGAATAATAATAATACAGCTGCATTAAATTAACCAACTTTTTAACAGGCAGCTTCAAAATTTAACTATACTCAAGAACCAAGGCTCACATTTAGCCAGACTATAGGGTCTATAGGGACTAAAGGGTCCTAGACTTTGTGATCCAACACTAATCAAAGTCTAGTCAGTGTTTTTCTCTCTTCTACTAAAGTGTATTTTACTGTTTGTTTTTAATGTGAGTTTTTGCACCCTTTTACTTTAAGGATTATAATAAAGTCACCAAAAACATTGGAAAGAGATAGTTTTGTATAAGACTTGGCATGCATTATTTTATATTTCTCATTCAATTTTAAGGAACCTAAGAAACTTGTTCGATACCGGGACAATAAAATTGTCAGCCTGAAAGGAGAAAGGTTTACTGAAGTGAAAAAGGAAGAGGATGAAGATATGAAGAAAACTTACGTCAGCATTAAGCCGGCAAGGCAGTATCGCTTTCATTGATAACTGTTGAGTATTATTTAAAGTATTTACGTAGAACAATGATGTCAGCTATATGCATGAGGGTAAGTGTTTAATATTAATTTTGAAAATTTTACTAGCCAATAGCAAATGTTTGTTTAATAATAGGTTGATATGTGTCTTCTTTGCTTCTTTCTTTCTTTCTTTCTTCATTCTTTTACGTTTGTTTGTCATGCACTTTACATTTTACACTTTTTCTCACTGTTTCATCCCTAATATTTGGATATTAAATATTATGATTATTTGTCTATTTTTTTAACAAATTGAATATAAACTAAGCCATTTCTCATTAATAGGACTTATTTTCTTTACACTTGAAACACAATAACTTTCTAGCTAAAACTTTTTAAAATTTACAAAACATTGTTAAATACTAACACTAAAGCACAACACAAATGAACACGTTTTAGTTAGACATGGCACAAATGAACATGTTTTAGTTAGACATGGAATAGTATATGCGGGATGATTTGTGAGGACATATGAACAATGTGAGCGTGAGTGTGCTGCTATATACAGATGATGCCTTATTAATGGCTGAGAATAAAAGTGACATGCAGAATGCATTCTATCTTTGGAATATGGTGACAGGTAGAATGGATATTAGTATAATTGTCTCCAAAACTAAGGTGATAGTTTTTTATAGGACAGATCAGGAAATGATTGTCAGCTTAGTATAAATGGAAAACTGTTAGAACAAGTAAATCTTTTTAATATTTGGACAGAATGTTCTGTAAAAATGGAAGGATAGATAGTGAAATTGACAGGCATCTCTAAGCGTTGTTATGTACGTGGACTATTGCAAAGAATGAAGTAGTATCAAAATAAGCAAAGATGGCAGTATATAAAAGTGTGTTAATGCCAACATTGTTTATAATAATAATATATAATAATATAATTGATATTATTTATATTTATCTGATTGCCAAACCCTTCCTTCACCTCTGACAAGACGTATATTAATCACAACTTGTGAATGTGTGGAATGCCAGGCCTCCATTGTGGTTTAGATCCCACTTTAAACTGTGGGTCCTCCATTTCATCTCACAATCACCCTACCATTACATATTAGCATAAGTTTGTACAACCCGAATGTGTAGTAAGACGTGGGGCTAATAAATAATAATAAAATAATAATAATAATAATAATAAATAATAGTGTTATTAAGGTGGGATCCAAACCACGGTGGAGACCTGGCATTCCACACATTCACAAGTTGTGATTAATATACGTCTTGTCAGAGGTGAAGGAAGGGTTTGGCAATCAGATAAATCTGTGCCGGGACCGAGGATTGAACCCCGGACACCCAGCACAGAAGTCTGACACCTTACCCCTAGACCGCCAGGTCACCTAACATTGTTCATTAGATGTGAAGCATGAGTTTGTCAGGAGAAACACAAAAGCAAGATGAATGGGTTGGAATGGGATATCTAAGAAATGTATGTGGAAAAACTTGTATGGACATTTAGTAATGAATTGGTGCTGAGTGTGATTTTAAAGGGAATCTACTTGGTAAATGTGAAAGAAGCATATTTACGTTGATTTGGGCATGTTGAGAGAATGAGTGTGGATTGTCTTACCAAGCAAATATATAAAGGTAGTGTGTGTGGATCAAAAGGAAGGGGTAGGCCATGTAAGACGTGGCTAAATATTGTAGATGAATGTGTGAAAAAGAGAAATATTAAGAGTTTTAAGACTACAAGAGCATGTATGACTTGGTGTATAGATGTTGTTGAAGCAAAGGAAGTATGCAAGAATAAGAAAGTGTAGATAGAGTTAATGAGGATGGATTAAGTACAAAGATGTTGTATTTTGGGCTGTATGCAAAGTTTCTTGCTCACCCCATAAGGGAACAGTTATGATTAGGTATATATTGTATATAATCAACTTATTAAAATATTATGCAATTTATGCAGTTCATCGAGTCTTCACAGGGCTGAACGGCAGATACAACTACTGTCAATAATCTTTGGACGTGGGCATTGCATAACGGCTTTCACTTTTTTGCGGCCAAGATGATAATTGTCCACTTTCATAGATTACAAGGAATACAGCGGCCCCCAATATTTTAACGAACCACGTTATTTTACCAGTCTTAGAGACCATAAGGTTCCTGGGACTTTTATTTAATTTTAAATTAACTTGGATCCCCCACATCAAAGACCTGAAAGCTAGATGTGTAAAAGCACTCACTTTGCTTAAAGAGGTTAGCGATCGCTCTTGGGGTGCTGATCAGGAAACCTTGATGCGCCTCTATAGGGCCTTGGTAGGATCGAAACTTTATTACGGCAGCTTTGTTTATGGTTCGGCCAAACCTTCGGTGTTAAAGATTCTAGATAGTGTCCACCATGCTGGCATACGACTGGTTACTGGTGCTTTTCGTACCAGTCCAGTCATCATCATCTGTGCCGACGCCAGTGAACCCCCTCTTTCTTATCGGCGGTCCTATCTTCTGGCATCTTACGTGTCAAAACTACACTGCATGCCAAAACATGTTACTTACCGTCCTGTGTTCCATCCACCCAACCTTGTCCTGTATGAAACCAAATGGCGTAGTACAAGGCCGGTTGGGATCCGGATGCTATCGGTTTTTGACACGCGTGGGTTAGTCCTGCCAAAGGCTATCCCCAAATCTCCAGGTCGAGTTTCTCCCTGGAAGATACGCTTGCCTCAATGCCATTTTGATCTTGCCAAGTTCCCTAAAGCGACCACTCCGCCTATTATATATGAGAGGACCTTGAACGAGCTCGTCTCCACTCGCTTTCAGGGTTTTAAGTGTATCTATATGTATGGTTCAAAGTGTGGGGCCTCCGTGGGATGTGCCTTTGTTGTGGACGGAAATTTTTTTTAAATTTGGTTTGCCAGGTGACTCCAATGTTTTTACGGCGGAATTATACACCATTTTTTAAATCTTTGTGCTTTGTTTATCGTGTCACTGTTCTGTTCTCATCTGCATGGTTTCAATGAGTGCACTGTTGGCATTGTCCACACTCTACTCCTGGAATCCTCTCTTGCAGATGATACATGAGCACATTTTTAAAATTGATTCATTAAGCACCCTCACACAGCTTGCCTTTTGCTCGATTCCTGGTCACGCTGGTCTTTCACGAAATGAACTAGCGGACCAGGTGGCCAAGGGGGCAGTACGCCTCCTCCTGAAGCGAGTTTGAGTGTCATGTTCTTAGATCTAAAGGGTTATGTTCGGCGTAGGGTCTTACACACCTGGCATGAGCAGTAGGTTTTAACCCCTGCTCAGAACAAGTTGCAGCTCATCAGGGACAGCGTGTCATGATGGCCCTCTTCTATACAAAAGTCTAGAAGAGAGGAGGTCATCGTGACGAGGCTCCATCTCGGGCATACATTTCTAACCCACAGATTTTTATTAAGAGGGGATCCACCTCCAGTGTGTGAATTTTCCGATGCTACCCATAGTGTGTACCACATTTTGGTGGAGTGTTGCAAGTATGTCCCTATTTGCCTGGCTCTTGATTTTAAAGGTGACTTTTGTTTTTTATTATGCAACAGTGAGGAGGGAGTAATTTGTTTACTCCATTTTATACGGCAGGCGAATCTTTTTAGTGCCATTTGAGTCACTTTCGTAAAGTGACTCATCTGGATTTTTTCTCATATTGAGACCTTTTTAAGATTTTAGTATACTTTAATATGTTTGTTTTGTTGTTTTATCAATTTTAGTTTACTTTAACATGTTTGTTTTGTCTTTTTAACAGACTATTATTTTAACATATTTGTCTTGTCTTTTCTTAACCTACATAGTGTTTTAATATGTTTGTTTTGTCCTTTTAATGGAATGATACACCTGTGGTTTTTTTAGCAGGTGTATCACTTATATAATTTTAATAGCCCATTTGACCACTCCCATGGATTGTCTCAAATGGTTATTCTCTCATTGAGATTTTTTTATACAGATTTTTAGTATTTTATATTGTCTTTTATGTTGATCTACCTGCTTATTCTAACAGGTGAACTATTTATTTTGACTCTCCTCCATAGGGATTTTACAATGTCTTTATAATTTTTAAGGCTTTAATGACCTCATTGTGTCGATGGGCCTATAAACAACAATAATAGTAATAATATTAAAATATTACAAGAGAGCAAAGCTAAAATTTTGAAAATCACAATTATTTTGCTACTAATCTGAATTTTTCTCAAAGTGGTATACAACTTATCATGTGACAAGAAAGCAAAGCTAACATTTTGAGAATCACACTATGATATCGGCATTAAATCACTTCTTTTCCACAGGGGTTGTTGAGTGGTTTATAGGCTGTTCCACCCTTAAATTGCAGTACAGGTATTATGGAGCACATAATTTCCAGATCTTATCTGCTTGAGACATATTGAAAAATGTTATATTTGAAACTTTTCAAGTTACACAAGGTTTAAATACTTTTTTGGCAATATATTTGAAGTTTTTTATGTCATTAATTGTGTTTTGTTATTGTTGTTATTATTATTATTGTTATTATTATAATATTATATATTATTGTATAGTAGTATAGTATAGTATAGTAGTAGTAGTAGTAGTATAGTAGTAGTAGTAGTAGTAGTAGTAGTAGTAGTAGTAGTAGTATACACTGAACAAAATCACTTGCAATGAATAGGTTGGGCTTTAGAATTTTGGGATGTTAAACAGAAGATGTTTTTTAAAAGTCAGTTAAAAAAATGTTTTCCCCTCTTTTATTCATGCGAATGTGTATGCACTTTCTTAAACATTTACCTAAGCCATCCTTGTATTATTACTTATTAGAATGATTATAATACAAGTAATTTATAGCCTTAGTTCTATGTTTGATAACAATTACAATCAAATTACCTTACCGTAGAGCCCTCCCTACACCAAATGAATGACCAAAACGAAACACTAATAGCTCATGACTAGTAGATAGACTTCTTAGGTAAATATCAGACGGCTGTGTTTTTCCTTTCCAAGGGGATATTAGTTCACATTCCTTACTGTTATCATTTGGGGGTTTCCTTGGTGCTAAGCTAATCAGGGCTATATTTTCAAATACCGGTACACATAGTGCTCTTTCTGGTGCCTTTGTTTTAGTTATCAGCAAATATACTAATTTAAATTGAAATAAACAGGGAAAGTTGATAAGAGTAAGTGCACTGATATTTGCCTGAAACTATGAAAAAAATCACTTTATAAAAACACCACCAAAGAATTGTTTTTTTATTGGTTTATTTTATGCACGCTTTTTGAACACACTGATTATAACAACACATGACTAACACTCTAGCCTAATGCTAATAAAAACACAGCATACAAAAACTTATCATTAATAAACTTCAACTATGCCGGGAATGGAACCCAGGAACTCCTAGTTCGGTTGGCACACATGCTACTGACGGGTAACCCTGACCTGATTACTAAGTTGACGAAGTTTAATAAGAGTATAATGCCTTAGACTTATCGACCCCCACTGTGGGTAGCTGATTTCTTCCCCTGAAAGTACATTATGATATACATAATTGTTGTTGCACATAAATATATTTTCAAATAACATTTTCTCAGCAATAGCAACAAAATCCAGCATATTGAATTATCCATACAAATGAAGTATAGTGATTTACATTTAAATGTAAAATTGACTAAACATTGCACACGTAGCCAATATTATCAATTTTTATGTGGATGGGATGAGCTGACATAAATCTTCAGCTTCAATATTACAACTGCCTTACAATGCTCTACTATTCAAGGCCAAGCAAAGTGTAAATCATGTTTTATACTCTGCAACTTAAAACGCCACCACACCTAAATGGGAGGTTCTATTGGCCCATAGTTTTTTAAATAAATTAAAACCATTCTTAAAATTTCTTTAATATAATATATTCTTGTAAAATTAAAAGAAAAAAGTTTCTAACAAGACAACTCAAGTTTTCCTTTAAATATTTTAAAAGATAAAATATGTTCAATTTTTTTTCTAAACCTTGTGTAAAAGATATCCCTTTCATACTTTGTGGGCGTTTTCATGGCTAATACCACAGACACCATCATATTTTTGGGTTTCCCACACAATGGAATGAGACTTATGATATAATATAGTTGGAAACTTGTGAAACTGAGACACAGTGTAATTTTCATATTTTATAAAAAACAAGTTATTTCAAATTTTATTTGGTAGTTATATAGCTTTCATTAGATGCATCAATGAATTTTATAAAATAGAGCATGCTTCTTTCATATTAATAATGATAGTCGTTTTTAAGCTAAAAACTGCCAACTCTGCTGGGTAGATAAAGGATAGTGCTAACGAAGAAACTATTTGGTTAGAAAGTGATGATAAGTATACATAAGAGCCTGTAATGCAATTTAAGAGTGGAAGAGAGTGTGCTATAAGCTTACTTTCCTCATACTTAGTAGTATAACCAGTATAAAGCCGCATTATAAAATGTATCAAATTAAAAAATGAGAATTTAATGTTTAGGTTTCATATCACCACTATTAATCTTAATTTGTCCTAAAAAATCCAGTTGAAAACCAATAAAAATATTGATAATTTAAAGGATTGTTCAGCTCACCAATATTAATGTTAACTTGTCCTAAAAATCCAGTAGAACACAATATTACAAACACACACATTTTATTTTAATTTTCAGAAACACTTTAAAGGGAACAAACACAATATGGCTTTTAGAATGAAAAAAAACAACATCATGGTTCACATTTTACATTGCTGCCACTTGACAAATTGATAATGACTGCTTCTTGAAGAAGGCTAATCATTACCGCTCAATTCCTTGACCTAGGTTTTATTCTATTGGAACTCATCAGGAGGGGGTGTGAAACTTGAAACACAACTTCCTAAAGGAAGAAATTAAAAAACACTCAAAATGGAGAAAAAGAATATTGGTAAGAATATTGGTAGGAAAATCTAAAAGGACCGACTCACACATAGGACAGAATCAAATTTAAAATTCGGTTGTTTCGAGGATGTCAAGTTAGGATAAGAAAGGGAAAACAATTGTACTATATTATTTAGCATATTGCATCAATTATTTAATTGCATCCATTCACATTCCTTTCCTGTTAACATTAAAGCCACTCTGAAGTAATTTATTTTTTATATCATACTACTATGCCATAGAAAATATAGTTAATATTGGTTGGCTGTCTCTCTGAGCACATGCAAGTAATTTTTTTCTCTTCTTTCTCAACCATAACTTTTTATTTTATTTTTTGGATTCTTACCAAAATTGATACACAGTTTCTCACAGAAACATTTCTGGCTTATAATCAAGGGTGTAGAAAGCTAATTTATAAGGTGGGTCCACCAGAAAATGTTATTATGCCTTTAGCCTATAAAAGTTTTTATATGTACATATATATGGACCCTCTTAGGGGGGGATCCATCACATTCTGCAGGGGGGAAGGGGGTGCGGACTCCTGATCCCCACCTTTCTAGGCCCTTGTTTATAATATTTATATTTCTTCAAACCATCATCACCACACCAGATAAGATAAAGCAAAGTTTAAATAACAATATTGTATTCATTTTTTATACTAAAAATGTAACACAGTCAAGTGCCCTCTGTTTACCCTGATTACCTTACTTGGTTACATGATGTTGTCACTTTGAAATTAGGATCATGTGTAATCACACATGCATGCTACCTTTCTGGGTAAACATTGTGTACATTATTCAGTGCTGGAAGTTTCTATAGTATTCTTATCACATGTTTCTCTTATTTAGCAACCATTAAATTTCTGTATGAACTGATGGCCTAAATTAATTGAGTTATTTTTAAGCTAACAAAATATTTCTTTTTTTCAGGTGTGTTTTGGAGATTAAGTGCATCAAATCACAGCCAGAACTATACTCCCAAATGTTTTAGCTCTTTTTGGGAAGTAGTTTGGTTGGTTTTGTGTTAAAATAAAATTGAATAAAATTGAATGTGAGGATGAAAGTGTTTAAAATATTTGAAAAGATTCTTATAAAAATAATAGTTAAAATGCCTCAATGAGGACATTAGTTAGTAAGATTAGTTGCATAGTAACTAATGTTTTAGATGTCTCGATCTATGTTCTTATTTGCATTCCTATTAAATAACTTTCTAAGCATTTTAAATTTTAAGCACTTGATTTGCTGAACTATATTTGTGTTTAAAAATCATTTTATACTGCTAGCAAAGTGTGTGTGTGTGGTTGTGTATGTGTACTTGTTTACCTTTGCATTAAATAGGCTCTATAAGAACAATAAAACTTTAATAAATAAACACATTGTCGAATTGAATTGGCCTTTTTTTTACATTTGTTATAAATGATTTTGAAATAGTATTGTAGTTAAAGTCTTACGCTACTTTAAAAAAACTGGCCATTTTCACACAAAAACAAAAATATATAGTCAGTGTTATTCTCAAAAAAAGAAACAAAAAAACTAAATGTTCAATTTTTTTATCTGAACACATTTAAATAAAAAATATTATTCAGTTTCGATCCCCAATTTCAATATCCACCTGCAAAAAGCTGTACTAATGATGAATCTTTTTCCCATAAAATTACACTGAATAAGGAATAAATCCAGTTTTTAGAGTAATTTTTATTATTCTATATTATCTAGTTCTTTTATAAGATAATATACTTTTTATTTGTAATATTTCACAAAGCCTTCTTTTAAACATTCATCCAATATTTTAGAAAACGTTGTAAAAAAATATTAAATTCATCCAAACCAGTTGACTTGATGTTAATAATGTTTTTATATGGGGCCATTTTACTGTTTAGTTAATCAAATACAGAAAATGTACAAATATATCTTAAAAATCATTTATAACTGAACACATTTTATCAAGCCATTTTTATTTATGGCTATAATAATTTAAAGTTGTTTATTTATTTTAGTTGGATCTCTACACCTGGCAGGGTTATATTTAATTTGTAGTGTTAAGTAGCTGGGTAAAATGTATAATGTTAAAAATACTTCTTTTATTTCCTATATCTCTCACACATCTAAATTTAGATTACCAACTTCACCTTCTTGGGAAAGCATATCTTGATCTGTATTTAACTTAATTTTTTATAATTTTACTATAATTTTTATCTTTATTGTTTAAACAGTCAAAAATTTAGATTTCCATCATCACCTTCTTAGGAAAGCATAATATCTTGATCTTTACTAAACATATATTTCATAATTTTAGTATCTTTTTTTTATCTTTGTTGTTTAAACAATAAAAAAAACTACGATTTGACCAATACCATACATCACTAACAATTAAGAGAAATTACAAAATAAAAAGAGATTGTATTTATTTACTATTAGTTTTTAAGTATTTAATTGTAGTCATGTCATTTAAGTCTTGAGAATAGTTATTCATAGTTGTTACAACAAATTTAAAGAAGTTATCAAATAAAATTTAACCATTTCCTCAACTAACATGACAAATAAAAATAAAAATATATAGTTTTTGTTCATGTGTAATTTGAAGTTCAATTTTAGTTTGATATCCACAGCTCTGCTATGTACAGTGTAAATCATAAAAAGTGGCTAGCTTTTAATTTTTCTATAGTTAAAAGCTGTTAATTTCTTTTTAGCTGAACTCTAAAAGATCTGTACACAAAATTGTAAATTGTGATACAAACACATGCAAAATTCCTGCTGGGCTAAAAAAACATAAGTTTTTTGTCTAACTTAAACATTAATAAATATTGTGTGGAAATTGACTATCCAAATGTCAAAGGACGTTGAACATTATCACAAATTGGCCCTTTTAGATCCACTAACTGAGGTTTGAATTTCTAGGATAGCCAAACTTTGGTTTTGCATATTTTTGTGATCATGGCATGGCTCAAAGTGAAGATGAAAGTCTGGGTGAGAGAAGCAAAAACACAGATGCTATCACTAGCAGAAATCAGTCATAATATAGGAATGATACATTTATTTGTATTCTTGTATATGTTCATAGTTCATATAGTTAGCTTAGTGTAGAACAAATATAACTTGTTTAATTGTTTGTGTGCTAGGCAATGTCCAGACCCTCTTTATGTGACCATCATATTTCATATTGATAAGTCTAGTGAGTGTGTATATAGAAATGTCATAATTTAAAATAATCTTGGGTCTTATTTGTTTAGGTGTAAGTCAGATAAATAGTTAATCATCTAATTAGTAATAAACCAGCAGGTAAAATTATATGAGAAAAACCCAATACCATTGTTTGATTACATCATATTCTGGCACCAGCTTATTTTAAACTAAGTATTAACACTATTTTAAAATAAATATAGGGTCTATATTTTATTTAATTTTGTAATAAACTTCATACAATACAACTACAGATAAATTTGTAAATTATAAATTTAGTAGAAAGATATACAAATTTGCCAATACTTAACATTGACCAAAAAATTGGTACTCCATTATCCTAAAATCAATAATGTCATCTTTAAAAAAAAATCTATATTTAATATTACGTTTGGCCAAATAACCCATTTATAATTCATGTTTATAATATTACAATCTGCACTGGGGGGCGTGTGGATCAGGTTCATTTAGTCTGTATTATTATTGACAGAAATGTCGGTATGAATCCTTTCCTATTTTTGAAGGGATTTCTTCCTAATGGTTTGTCCACTCCCCCTCCATGCAATAAAGGTACATTTTATTTTAATTATGCCTTCCTATCCCAACCCCACTTAATAATTATTCTGTAGGATTAGAAACTCGAAAATGTATTGCTGCACTTAAAAAAGTATGCCACCTATTCCTATCTTGAGCTAGTTCCATCCAGTCTACCTCATTACACCCTATCTTGTTTTGATTCATTTTAATGTTGTCTATCCTCCGAATTGTTTCTATATCTTCCCAATGGCTTACCAGTCAATACCCTGAATATGGTTCTGGATTCTTCCATTCATGCTGCATGACCTGCCCATCGCAATCTGCAAGATTTGATCACCCTAACAATATCTTGTGATTAATACAGGGTATGTAACTTATCATTATGTAATCTCCTCCGCTCTCCCCCCCCCCCCCCCTTTTTTTACCTAATATCTTCCTAAGCACCTTGTTTTTGAAGACCCTACATTTATTTTCGTCAGAGACCATGTTTCACAGCCATAGAAAACAACCGGTAAAACTATTGTTTTGTACTTCATAGTTTTCATAACTTGACAGCAGGCAAGAGGTTAAAAATTTTCTGGTCGAGTAATAACATGCACTTTCTGATTCTATTCTTTTCCTAATATACACTAAAATATCGTTAGTGCTACTTAAAATTGTTCATACATATTTAAACTCATTAACCATAAAATTTGATACTTTGTGCAGCTATTTCTAAATCATTGTCCTCAATCTGTGATCATATACTAAATATTTTCAGCTTTCACTTCTAACCCTATTTCCTCACTAGCATTTGCATTTCTTTTAACAGTTTCCTTACTATTACTAACAAAGCTTAATCATCTGCATACCCAAATAGCTGCATTGTACCATTTAAAGACGCCTCCTCTACTATCTTGCATTCCTAATGGTATACTCTCATGCTAGATTAAAAAGTTTGTTTCAATCCATTTTTAATTTCAAAAGTATCTTATAAGTGAAATCCAACTTGAACCCTGCCACGCATATTTGTCAAATATACCTCAATCAGCTTGACAAGCTTTTTTCGGTATCCATAACTTAACTAAAATCCTTATAATTTGTTTCTTTTAACTGAATCATAGGCATTTTTAAAATCTGTGTGTGATTGATCAGCAGGCATGTCCAATTCCCACTTTTTTTTTCTAATATTTGCTGAATAGTAAAAACCTGATATGTTGTTGATATATTTCGTCAAAATATACACTGATTAGCCCCAATTATTTCCTCTACATATGGTCTCACTAAAATTATGCAAGATACATTTTTTAATATGTTGATAATTCACTACCATGATTAATATTCCTGATTTCTAGCACACTGTGGGGGAAATAAATATTTTAAAGTAACTCAACCTTATAATCTATAACAAAGTAGATCAGAGAAGAATAAGTAATTTCAAAACAGAGTATATCAGAGAAGAATTTCACAGTTCATTTCATAAGAGTTAGATCTAGAGAAAGAAATCAGTCATTTCACTCACACCTCTGCTACACTTTTATCATTAAACCTAAAATGTTTAAGTAAGAAGAATTAGTAGGCCTACCCATTTCCTTTTCACACAAAATATTTATTCTAACACCAACACTTACAAAGGTTAGTTTGACTCGAGCAAAACAAACTTAATATTTTTTATTTGATTTCCATTTGGTAAAGAAAATATAAATTAAGATTTTGCATTTAGACACTCTTTTTGTATCGATACACAAAATGTGTGGCTCAGTTGACAATATTTTCATTGAATATTGCTAAAAGCTATTTAGAGGAAACAGATTTCAGGACATCCCTTAACCATTGCAGGTTTTATTCGCGCTCCTCTTTTTCATCCTGTGGCTCTTTCTTACAAACTGAGCTATACCAACCAATTGCATCAAAGATTCAGGTACCAGTAATTTATCAGCTTGAAACTTGGTCTGGTGGTGGTTTCCCATTGACTGTGCAGGTGCTAGTTATGTGACACTTTAAGGGAGCCTATTATCCTCTCTTCTAGTGTCAGGATGGGGAAATAGTGTTTACCTTAATCATAGAACATTGAATTATCTTTTACAACTTTTAATTATTTGGAGTATATCAATCACACTTGCTTAATACATATTCCCAAAGTGTTTTTTATTAAATATTTTTCTTTCTTGCCAACACTTGCATCAAGGGTGTTCACCCTTGAAATAAATGCCTACACATTTTAAATGAGCAACATTGATTTGATCTGCACTTTACTAATGAAGAGTACAGGGCAAAAAGAGGAAATGTCACACTACACACATTTTCTAGGACAACATTTATGTCTAAAGGCCATAAAAAACCCAGCAAATACTTTTTTTAAAAACAAATTAAAATATAACATAGACAGACCTCTTCAGAAAGGTTACATTATTCTATAACAAATAACAGTACAAGCTCACTTTGAATTAAAATTAAACTTTTCCACTTTTCCGCTATACCCTTAAAATGTAATACAACTTTAAACATGTACCACATAACTAAAAAAAAAGTTGACATAAAAATACAGAATAATTTGAAAAATATTAAATGGTGTATAAATTTGACCCAAACTTTTAATAACTTTTTTTTAACTTTAGTATAGATGACAAAACTTGGGTCTAACCACAGTCCTTCCCTTTGACCTGTTTATTCCATGCTCTTTTATGTTTCTCTGGTGTATATTCAGGGTGCCTACTAACAGGGAAAACCTGAAATGTCCAGGGAATTTGATCAAACCTAGGAAGTCTAGGAAATTATACTTCTATCTTTGGATTTTTTTTAGACTTTTCTGTTTTATTGAGTGTTTTTTGACATCAAACCTCAGATATAATTTTATAACAATATTGATGGTCAAGGCCCTCTTTAATTCCTCCTCTAACTCTCCCCTAGAGTTGACCCTGAGTTGACATACTTAGTCAATTAACGCCACCTCTCCCTGAGTTCCTTTGATTAGAACTACAGGTACAATCTTTTAAAAAATGGAACAATCAAGAAAGGCTCATAACCTTATAATACACCCCTGGTAATTGATGTTAATTGCAACACACATGTACTCAAACACAAGAAATCCACCTTATCCCTTGAGAAGGAGGCGAACCCACTAGGTTATTTAAAAATTGGAAATGTCAACAAATGGTCATGTTTTATATACACCCTTGGTAATTAGCTTTAATTATATTACACATGTGCACACAAACAAAATAACCCACCCTAGCCTTTGAGAAGGAGTTATTTAAAAACATCACAAAGCTGGCAAAATAAAAACACACACACAGTATTTATAGGGTGTACTTTAACATGTGGCACCCATTTTGGTGGTGGTCAGGACACAAAATCAGTGAAAAAAGTCCTATATGACATTGTTTCAAGCTATAGCCGGTTTTGTCACTGTATAGCTACATGTGTTTAAAGAAGTGCTAAAAATGATCACCTTCGACTTGAATTTAACCTTGTAGTCATTGTATCATAGAGTTTCTTGTCCATTTGAAAATTCCAGGTATTTCTTAACTTCACTATCAGCCTTGTTCAATACTTTAGCAGAGTATTTCATCACTGCTATTGGGTGTTGCATAGACAATTGGTTTCAGATGGCTCCAGAAATAAATATCTAGTTGATTTAAGCCTGGGGAACAAGCGGGACTAGGTAATATGTCCTGCACATGTTACCCACTTTTTAGGAAATGCTCATTCAATAAATATCTAGGTATTCTGCTTAATTGTGGCAGCATCGTTACACATAAACCACATGTAATGTAGTACATCAAGTGGGACTTCTTCCTTCAGTCTATTCAATTTATTATTCTTGAAATTGTCTTAAGATTTACTTGTTAATTTCTCATGAAGAAAAATAGCTTCAATTAAATTATCACAATTATTCCTGCCCTTGGATTTACACAAAATTGTTGTTGGGGCCCTGATTGAAGAAAAGCAAAATTTAGAATGCCATTCCCAAATGATGTGAATGAAATGGCTAATGGTTTATTAGAGAAACTTTATTAATGAACTTAAGCTATAGCAAATGATTGAAGGAAAAAAAAAAAGAATTAGCCAAACATCATATACAAAATATTTATAAAATATTTATACATCATCTACAAAATATTTATTTCTATCATCATGCACCAGCAAATCTATTTTTATCTCTTACAATTATTTTGAAATATTTATATTATTTTATATGTGATAATTTCTAGCCTTGTTTGCAAGCTCTTGTTAATCCTCACCTTGTTATGTCAACATCAATTTCTAACATTTAACCAAGAAAGAAGAAACGGCTGTGTAAGCAGAAATTTTCCCTAACTTTGAGATAAACATGACCATGTTTATCACTGTGGCCAATAATCAAGTCAACTTTGTAAATAACCTTTTATACACTTTAATAACCCTCTTTAACTTAAACGTAAGCACATATAAACTGTTATAGCCCTCCACAGACCACATGTCTAGGTCAAAACATAGCAATGTTTGGAAACCTAATTTTTAATAGTCTTTTATAGAAAGCACCATTCAGCTGCTTGCCAAGTTCCCCTACTACACACTGGCAGTGTTGTAATTCTACCTAGTCTCTTTATGAGATAGAGCATGGTCATTGCTCGCTCACTTGTGGTCTTGGATTCAACACTATACTAGTACTATACAAGCCAATGCACCAAGCCTACTCATACTCCTGAAGACCTTCCCATCTTACTACACCTAATTTCTTTGCTGAGGGAACTGCATGCTTACTATTGAGCAACAGCGTTGTCATTCTTTTGTTTTTCGTGATCAGTCTTCCTTCGAATGTATATCAAATTTGGCAATACTGGGCTGTTGTTGTTGCCAGTAGTCGGTGCTTCTTCCTCCAGCACAATTGTAAAGTTACAGTAGTCTAGAGTCTGTATTCCTAATAGCTAGCTCACAAAACATTAACTAAATAAACACTCATATTTTATGAGTACCTGTTTGGAAAAATATTTGTTATTGATCATGTTAAGATTTTGTGTTTATGTGTTGGTTGTGTGTGTGTTTTTTTTTTGTTTTTTTTTTGCCGTAAGGTTGTGGAATTATAGTTTTACGTGTGTATTAATATATTTATTCAAATAATAGTGTATTGTTAACAGTTAAAATATAACACAAATTATGGAATCTCCGGCTTGTTACAAACAATTACATTCAAAGAGGAAAATATTAAGTAGTAAAGAAAGGGCAGGGGTGTTAAGAGTCTACCCCTATTTTCGTTAAGACGGAACTTGTTCAGTAAATCAAGCAGCAATGCAGACTGCAGAAGCTACAGGTGTGTCTTATAAGTTAGTAATCTCTATTAAACAAGAATTTAAAACTAAGGGAAAGTTACTGACACCAATCAAAAAAGGAAATAACTGCACTCAAATGAAGTGTTTGGACAAATATGACACTTTTACTCAAGCAGCAATTCGCAGAAAGGTACATTCACTTTACCGTAACAATGAATTACCTAACCTAAAGAAAATTAAAGCTTTGATTGATATTGATAATTTTCTGATTAATAACAAGTAAGAATGGAATTTATAGCATTTAGCATAAAATGCATGTTGTGATAGGTATTTGTTTGTTTATTAATTATGAGGAAAAAAGCTTTATACATAAAATAGTTTTAAGCATAACTATGTGGGGAATAGAAAAAGTTAATAAACTTCAATTTGAAAAAAATACTCTTGTGGAAATAGTTAATGTTTCCATAAAAGGCTGTACACCGATAGGAAATGTTTTTGCCTGTCAATTGAAACCCCCAACCTCCTCATGCCGCATTGTTTAGAATGAGGGATTTCCAAGTAAACCCTCATCCCACACTTCCCAACAACCGAAAGCTAGAAGGTTTGGCAACTGGTAACAGAGAGAGAGTGAAGATAAATCTTTTCTCTATAAGACCTGCAGTTTCCTCAGTTATGAAATTAGGTGTAGCTAGGGATGGAACTACCTTAGTGTACTGACCTTGAGCACCTCAGAGTGATAACAATAATAGGTTTCTATTCTACAATATCTTCGTCCCGTAGCTGTTATATTTGGAAAAAGGTACAGGAAAGATTGATGGAAACTTATAAAAGGGGATGAATACAAAATGGCTTTTACAATGAAAAGAAGAACACAGTTCACACTTTACAATGCCATAATTATGAACTAGGGTTCTGCGAGCTTGGGTTTTTTCATTTGGTTGTACTCGAATAGAGTAATTCTAAAAGATCCCGAGTTTGAGTATATTCATAATTTTAAAATGTTAAAAAGTATAATAAAACACATGTTCTTAAAATATGAATGACACTCATTTTTATAAATAATAAATACTTTTGAAAAAAGAAAGTTAAATAATGGAAATATCAGTTTTTAAATTAGAAATAACACTTATAAAACACAATTTAAAAATAAGAACGACACTCAAAAGTCTAATAAAATAATTGAAATGGTTTCAACACTTATGTCTTTAAGGACATTAAAATTACACTAACAATCATAAAAAAAAGTTAATAAAATAAATAAGTGCATGATGGCTTGAAAATGTATTACAAGACAGTGTAGAAACACTGTACAATGATGTAAAGTAAGTGATAGTGAAGGAAGACAAACTAAAGGATAGTTAGGTTAGGCCTGAATAGGAACACACACTTCTCTCTTCATGTCTTCTTAAACTTTTACACTTTCCACTTCCTCAAAACTTCCATAGCACACATCAGTTTGAATTTTCGGGAATATTACTTTTTTATTAATGTATTTTAATTAATAAAAACTAATTAACAATTAATTAAAAATAAATCATTTCTAAAATTCAAAACAATGTGCAACTGTGGAAGTTTGAAGAAGTGGGAAGTGTAAAAGTGTAAAAAGAAAATAGAGAGGTGTGTTTGTTTATATCTAGGCCTAACCTAAGCTATCCTTTCAGGTTGGTTTCTTTCACTATCACTTTACATTATTGTAGAGTGTTTCGACAGAAAACTTAAGAATCATAAACAATTAGAATTTTGAAGTGTTTCGTATTTCGTTTATTATTCCTTAGTGTAATCGTCCATGATCACGTCTTCTGTTCCATTTCCATTCCTCTATACGCAGTTGTACATGCGTGTTGTACGGGCTCTCGTTAGATGTTATTTTATTGATAAATTTACTTTAATTCAATTTTTAATGCTAATAAAAGTTGATGCTGGTATTTTAAATTAAAAATAATATGACTAAAATAATATTTCTAGCAAACAATATGATATAGTAGATGCTTTTTTAATATAAATGTGGTAGGTTTGGTAAAATATGTGTTGCAATAAATAAGGTCAACATTGATTTTAAACGGGTAAACCAACATAATTCTATAATTAAATAGTAACTAAACTAGAGCTAGTTTTGTAGCTAAACGTATTAATTGATATGAGTTTTAAATTTCTTAAGTTTGAAAACATTTAATATAACAATATATTCTTGATATTACATTTTTAATTTAACATAAATTATTATTTTAGAAAGGGACCAGGTAAAAATAGTAAAAAGAATCATTCACTTATTTAGTAATCTTCTTAGCTATTTTTATTTTCATTGCTTTGTCATGACACTACAAGTAAACAACTTCATTCAAGTATAATTCAAAATGGACGACAAAATTGAATAAATTTACCGGTTGAAAGTGGTTTTAAAGCGCTATTACATTATTAATGTGAAAATTGAAATTAATATTTAACAATTTATTAAGTAACCGAATGATTCATAAGTGGGATATGCTGATATTATATCAATTAAATAGACTATGCTTACTATTGCATTTTAAAAATTGATTATTAAGTACATCAAGTGGAAGCTCGAAAATGACGAGCATACAAAACGTTCGATCTCGAGCTTAAGCGACGAGCTCAGCTCAAAGCTCAGAATACGAGTACTCGCAGAACCCTACTATGAACTAATTGTAGCATAACATCCAAACACTTAAGATAATTGCCCATTTTTTCTATACTTACATTGAATTATTGGCCTTATAATTTACTGGATATATCTAAAATTAACTCAAAAACTTTCCAGCCTTCTTCTAGCAATTCATTTTTGCTAAAGTACACTCATATAGTAACTGTTACTCTTAACTATTTTGAGTTTAAAACTATATTTCTCAATTCTTAACAGAATAGTTTCATGTGATGAAACAAGTCATTTATGTTTCACAAATATAAATTTTTCACACCAGCTTTGTACCTAACATAACTTCAAGTACTAAACAAATAATATTAGCATAAGAATTTTAGCCAATTTATTTTATACATGCTTGTACCCAAACTTTATATATTTCTTAGTAAACATATTTTTATATTTATATATAATGGATTTTAAAATTATACTTAAAACTATTTGTAATATTTTTCACATTTTCTCAGTTAAAATCAACCTCTAAAAAAAATAAACAGGTCAAACCTGTGGGGATTTTTCATACTAAATAAATATTTGACATCCTCTTTTCTTTACTAATGTTAATCAAATTATTAGAATAACCTAGTTAAACTTTGTTTGCCTAAAATCCGTAATAAGGATTAAAAAAAACACTCTATTATGCCCAAACTGGAATAATAATATTCATTAAAGGGATGTATCATTTCGTGGTTTTATTTCCTTAAAGGGATGATTGTATTATTTATGTTAGCTTTGTTTATTTGAAAGATTGACTGATTAGCTTATGAAATACACATTGTGTAAAATAAAAATATTTAAACGTTAACCATGTATTTAACTCTCATCACTTATTGTTATGACATTAAGTTATATATTTTTTTTATCTCTTTTTTTTTAGGTATTTTGAATAGAATCTTGGAAAGTGCTAATACATACTCACTCTCTAACATTAAAGGAGATCCTTATTGTTTTTCTACAAACATTGTTATTTGTAGGAGATGGATCATTGTATTATTTTTGTGATGTATTTAGAATGTGTTTGACTAAAGGTTGGCTGTATTAGTGACTAATAAGTATTTTAGATATTTAATATATAAGTATATAACATTGTAATTTAATAAAAAAATTATTGTAATTTAAGATAGGGTGTCATTGAGCATACAATGCTCCATTTTAAAATATATGGCGAAAAGTTGACAATTATTGCTGAACTACGCAAAGGTCAAAATATTATCCATAAGATCTCCATTTGTGCATTCTGGATTTGCATTTATATGCTATTCTAATCACAGAAATAACTATTTTAATTATATTTTGACAAAATGTATTACTCATTATATGCAAGCTATAAATAATTAATTTTATTTAATTTTGAAAAGAATAACATACATATTATGAAACCTTTAGTGTGAATACTTACTTTTTAATATAAATGCTCTATAAACATTGTTTTTATATACTCATGAATACTCCAAAAGGTTTTGCGGTGGTAATCTCGGACATTGGTCCTAAACACTAGTCTAACTACCACCTCTGAAGATTTTGTGTGAATCCTGGTCATATACTTTAACGAGAGATTTATCAAAAGGATATATATGGTTCAAAGATGACTTGACTGAAAAAAACTGATCCAGGCTACAGGCTGGAAAGAATAATGGATGTAAAAAAAAAGTAAAATTTATATATGATTCAAAGTATGTCTACCTTAACCACGTGCATTTTAATTCAACTGTGGCATGTTAACTACCAGGCTTAATATTTAATTTTACCTCTCAATGCTTGTATGCATAACTTTAGTTCAATGGCTATAAATTCTGTAATTTGTTTGTAATTTCAATACATTAAACAAAATTTTTAATTCCCGTTTAAATAGCTTTCATCCTTACCCTCTCACCCCTTTCCTTCTTTCCACCGCTCATTCTCTAGAGCTCCTTCCTCTATTTATTGTCCTCTCTCTCCAGAGTTCCCACCTCCTCTATTTATCATCACCTCTCTCTCAAGTTATCTTCCTCCCTCCCTCCACCAGAATAAATTTTTCAATTAATGTGTTATTTATTAAACATCAAGAACACCAATTTATTAGAAATAATTTCTTATAATTTGCATCTTGTACTATGTGTTGATTAGAACCAGCAAGTATCTTATCAATAATCTTACTTTGATTGTAAAGCTTCTAAATATTTTGGGGTATAAAAATTAATAACACACTTTCTACTTTGCCAAATATTTTATATCATTATTTTAACTTCAAAATAATTTACTTTGTTTGAATCATAAAATATGTCACTGCTTTGTTAGCTAGAAAATTTATGTTTTCTAGTTGATTCTCTAAACTAAACATAAGTTGTTCGTGAAAAATAAATTATCTCATTATAAAAGCAAATATAATTAAAAGAAAAGTTTGCTTGCCATATATAGAATAAAATCCATCATATATATTATATGTATCACTGCTACTTTGTATGGAAACAAGCGAGAACAAAAAAGTAAGCCATGCTCATTATCATGTTTATGTGTCACACTATATATGACTACCATTGCTCATTAAATTATCAATATGTTTATCAGCTATCAAGAGCTAAAAACAATGTGTTAAGTGTCTGAATAACCCTTAAGTAAAAATAAATATGAGCACAAGATAATTTGAATATGGGAAACCAGCTTTGTGTGTGTGTTTTTTAATTCAATACAAAGTGCTAGCAATTATTGTTAATAGAGAGAAAACCTTTTAAGAAAACACTGGATGCAAGCAAAATCTGAAGTTATCCAAATCACTTGTGTGTTCTTTTGACTTGCAATATAAATGAAAATTTGAAAAACAGTTTTGAATATTTACACTTAGTAACAATATTAAATATGATTTGATTTCATAGACATACATGCACCCCCTAAGTATTAATTAGTAAATACATTTGATCTTTTTGTCTGCATATTTTATGAATATTAAGGACAATATTCCCCCCCTATTTCATAGTTGTTCCTTTTTTTAAAGAATATTATTGATTGATTCAGATCATATAACTTAACTTACTATGTGTGTATAATATTTGTATGCTATTTATTAATATAAATCAATGTTAAAAAAAATTATATGTTTAATTTAATTTGTAATTTTTATAAAATTCATAACTTAAGGGTTGATGAAAAATATGTTGTGTGATTCTAAAAATATATAATTTGTTTAATTTTAATTGGTTGTACAGTTATAAATAAGAGAACTATTTTATAAAAGTAAAAATAGTGTGATCCTGATTTTGTTAAATTTTTAACACCAAGTCTTACTACCTTTTCAGGTTATACACATATATGACAATCTCTCTATATGGTCAGGGATGAGGAAGTAAGTATTTTAGAGGTAATCCATCTGCATATGCGTGGAAGGAGATTAGAAAACCATTTTGGAAAAGCCACCCTTAGTAACATCTGTTGAGTCTGTTCACCATAGTTTTTTTTTTGCCTGATTGACTGTTGAAAAATCATATGTTTAGGTTTTGGATTGCCAACACCGTAAAAGATCACTGCTTTGTTATAAATGATAAGTTTTTTTTAATACATGTTATATTTTACATTTAAAATAATGTAAACTTAAGTTTTCCCAAACTATTTCCTTGCTTTTAACAATTTCTTTTTATCCAATCCAAAACTCTATTATAAACATAATTAAAAGTACTTATTTTTCATTTTAGAATGTTATCTATATTGTGTAATATAGTGCATACATTAATACCTTTTAAAACAGGCATCGTGTTTACTTGGGAAAGAAAAAATGCTTGTCTTCTCTTTTATATATAATGACTTATTTTATCGTATTTCAAAATATTTAACTGAATAAAATATTTCTATCCACTATGTGGATGTACCATTATAAAGAACTTGTTTGCTTCATGATGAATCACATAGTTTAAATTCGTTGGTCGCCATTTTGAAGCTAAATTCGTTAGATCTTTTGTGAAAGTGCTGTGAATTATAATTTTTTAAGTGGAATAAAACGATAAATAAGCTTTGTGTTCAACCTCAAATAAATATAAATAATATTGTCCTAAATTACTGTGGCTAACTAAAACATTCATACAATGCCGTATGTTTTCATTACAGCTATACAAAATGGCAAATGTCAGCTGTTATTGTATGGATACATTAGGGACTATTTCTAGTAACTTTTTGAGCTGTCATCTTAAGAAAACTCGGAAGGGGAATATACTCCAATCTGAACCCCAATCTCCCCATCATCAGTGAGCCAGTCTAACACAAGAGTGATGCTTAAAGTTGGATTTACCTTATGCGTGAATTCGTGGTTCGAAATTCGCGATTTGTGTTCAATGCGTGAATAGTGTGAATGCCTAAATTGATCTTTTTAGGGTTTGTGATACGTGATTCGTTATTTGCATTCATGGCGATTCGCCGAAGGGGCGGTTTTTGAGCAGAGATCAAAGGAAGCAAACACTTCATGGTGCATGATGCATGAGTGAGCTGTGCGAGGCTCACACTATGCGCGTAGGTTCGTGATTTATTCGTTGAAGGAGACAAAGCAAGCGAGGGGTCGAAACTAGTAATGTAATTCACTTCAAGCTTGATCTTTGATTGTGGGCTGTACATCTTCGAATATTTTATATTGAAATAGCAAGCGAAACAGTCTAACCATAAGGTTTTTTTGACTACTGGCTAGTATAGTAAAAATTGCACTTGTAGTGGCCACACTATCATCGCTACTCGAATCCTTGAACATCGTTGTTCCTCAAATCTTCACCAAATAAACATACTACTTCTAACAGATGTTACTCGGGATAAACTAAAGTTAAAGATTTCTGGCGTGCGCCGGCCCCACGAATCAGAGCATAGTGTTAGTCACCCCAGTTCAAGCAAATAGAAAATTGATGAATTTACGACGAATTGCGAACAGGAATTGCACATCGAAAACCATGCAGAGTCTAAATATGACTTAGATCTTTCGGCCACTGAAGTGGATAATAGTCCTGTTGCATTGTGCTTTATAAATAGAAAAAAAACATTAAATAACAAAATGTGTTAAATAGCCGATTCAACTATAACTGACCAGCTTCGGTGGCCACATAGTTTAGGCCTCAAAAACTCAATAAATTAGAAGGCCAATAACAGGTAGTTTAGGGTTCGAATCCCAGTTAGGTGTACTGTGGGTGGTTTTTCTTTAAAAAAAAATCCACTCATCCTCCATGTAAATGCGGGTACATTAATTATAATTTCAACCTTTCTCATTCCAAATTCATTAGCATAGTTAGTACATGTGCGTACACCCTGAAAAGTAGTAAGACAGTGCTAAAAAGCAATCTATAACTGAGCGAATTCATTTCCATTGTAAGCTAAACTATTCCATTTTTGTATATTGTTTTTGTATTTATGAAAGTATAGGTTTTAAATGTGTTTGATTCAAGCAGTAAGACGACCAGAGTGAGGGTTTGAACAATATTATTTCAAACTAAACCAATACCAAGCTTTTAATGATATAACATTTGTTAATTACCTCTAATTTTCTTTAAGGATGTGCTTTTAGCTTCAACCAATACAGAACAAAAGCCATTTTATGCATTAAACTTTAATAATTATAAAGTGATTTAAACATGGTGCAAATTAGTAACCTTGCTTAAAACTACTGCTTGTCCCTGTTAGAAATTAATCTTACAAGGTACTGCTTTAGACCTCATTATATAGTATGAGATACTACCATATGCATAATTTAATTGGAGTGAACAATATTTGTAACAGTAGACAAATTTAAGTAAAATAAACAATAGATGTAGCAATAGCAAATAAAGATTAACAGGAATTCTCACCTGTTCCAGACATTGCTATGACCCACTTTCATCTTACCAACAACAACTATGTTTTAATCAAATGCAGTCTGAAATTATTTAATCACATGCATGTGTTATTTATCTGTAATGTTTATGGAACATCAAAGACTCTAGTAGCTTTTAAAAAAGAAAAGAACATGAATGAGCAGTAATTAAAATAGTAACTAGCAATGACTTTGTCATCAACAGAAACAATCAGAAATTACTATAATTAATTATATTGCTATTGGGAACTATCATTGTTTGCATTAAAAATACTTGGGAATTACTTGTCTACAACCTAGTTTATCCTTTTGAAGGTTCATGTACACACCGTTTATAGTGAAAGCTTCCAGTTTTTAACTTGACAGGCTCCACTAGTCATATCTTTAAGCTGCATCATAATGAAAATAAGAAAAGCACATGGCATTTCTATTTTTCTCATGATTTTTTTAATATAACTTTGGCAATTATTTTAAGACACTTTTATTATCATAATTCATATTAAACTCTTCTTACTGTCTTTTTGAATGATCTGTAACTGCATTTAATTTAAATTCATTACTTAAGGAAGATAAATTTAAAGAATTTCATTGGAATTCACCTGGAAAAATGATGGGATATATATATATAAATATATATATATATCCCATCATTATATATATATATATACAGTATATATATATATACAGTATTTATATATATATTAATATTATATATATATCCCATCATATATATATATATATATGTACAGTAAAATGAGAAATGATACTTAAACTTAAACTACTGGTTAAATACATGGTGTTAAGTCTTTGCACAGACTTTTAATATACATCAAAAGGTTACCCGTAGTATTAAGTACAATAAATTACTTCCATGAAATATTATTATGTTTGGAACAACATACACACTCTCGAAAGGCTATTTCAATTTTCCCAAACACAAAAACACTTTTTAAAAATTACTTATACACTATAAAAATAAATATTTTGATAAATAATTAATGGATTTAATAATTAAAAATAATTATCTTTCTATTAATTTTGATTTTTAGAATATTCCACTTATGTACACTCCCTAAAAATAATACTATTATTATTATTTAGTACCACGTCTTACTACCCATTCTGGTTATACGCTTAAGTACTAATTACGCTAATGAATTAGGAATTTGGAAGGTTGAATTTAGATGAAGTGAACCCGCATTCGCGTGGAGGGAGAGTGGAAAATCATTTAGGAAAAACCACCCCCAGTTCACCCGACCGAGATTCGAACCTCGATCTTCCCGTCCTCGGCAGTCGAGCTCAACACGACTAGCGCGTTAGCTAACTACCCCACCGAGGCGGGTCTAAAAATAATAGTTTTACCATGAAAGATAACACAATGACCCAATATTATAAGTCAAGCAAGCCATAATAGAACCATATGAGGTAAGAACTAAGCCTACTGCCTTTCAGGGTAAACGAAGGGGACACTATTCTGTGTGTAATTTTATTTTATCCTCTATATATGAATAAAAATTAACTAAAATTAGCTAAGCCATTTTCCATCAATTTTTTGTTGTTGTGATTGTTGCTTTCACTAAATGACCCATGTATGTGTATTCTTGCGTTATTTAATGATGTCCATGATACACATATTAAACAAAAAATATCAACTTTTTACACTTTATTTTGGTGAATTTCATGAGAATAAAACACAATTTTTCCTTATTTGTCAACTGATACTTAAAACCAGAAAAATATTCAATCCTAATGGCTGCTAATTGAACAAATTATAAGAAAACAAACCTGAGGCAGGCTTTTCTTTATTTTAATAAGCACTTTGCATTTTGGCTAATCTCTTTACTTTCAAAATGAGAATTCTAACTTTGATTTTGGCAAAAATAGTGCTTCTAACAACACCATCTCTTTAGAACTGAAATCTCAATAGCAAAAAGGGATAAACTCAGTCTTGAGCATATAATCATTATTACATTATTATCTACCAAAAGATGCTACCATGTTTATGTCATATAGCAGTAGCGGCTCTCTGATTGTAACTGAAGCAAGTCCAGCTTGGTGACGCATTATTAATAAGCTCCTTTCTCACCATCCAATTAACTAACCACATAACCAATATGAATGTTGTATGCATTAGCTTTAAATGAATGGGTGGAAACACTTTACTTGTATGATCTTATCCAGCTTTTTTTTCCCTGGCAACAACCCAGATGTTGCCTTGGTTGAACACATATCCAGACAATATATATGAATGAATAAATTATTCCAATGTCATCTAGAAATTGCATTAACATTTCATTTTGAGCATTTAAAAATTGAAAATTCAATATGTATAAACATTTGAGTTTGGCAAAGGTTATAAGTTAAACCAGGGAGAAAATATATTTTTATAGAGCCAATACCACTCATTCCTATTATTTGCAATTGGAACTACTATTCATTTATATTCATTCTGGTTGAATACTTCAAGCTACTGCGATTTTTTTTCTTACTAGGATTACTTTATATTTTATCGTTACTGCAAGGACTACTCATGATTAATATTTATTTATATTACCTAATATCAGATTGTAGTGCAATTTACAACTGGGTGAATACTGTAAAATATTCTTTTTCTTTTTGATGAGTATAACTACTACTTTTATTAGGATAGGACGATATATATACTATCATTGAACCAATACGATTTATAACAAATTATTACTAATTTTTAACTAAAACATCTACCTTATGTTGTAGAATTCTACCTTTTTGATTGTTTGTAGTTAAAATTAACGCTGGCTATGTGTTCATGCAGTATAACTATATTTTTGCATTGGACAGTTACTATTATAATTATAATTTTAGTGATTTCAAAACATTTATTGTTTGAATTGCTTTTCATTCCTGAAATATCTTGTATGGTTAGAATTACTGTTCATTCCTATTAAATGTACTGGCTCTCCTACAAATTGCAATTAGCATCCCTGTTTATTGGTACTTTATCCTTACTCATTTCTTTTGGAATTACTATTTATTTATATTTATTTCTCTTAGAGTAACTGTTCAGTCCAAATCATTCCTTTTAGTAAATATTAAGATTAAGTAATTTTTTTAGAACTCTATAATTACATTTCCAGCTAAGTACTTAAAGCTCCTGCTTAAAATCTTGATGTTCAAAGTCCAATTCACTAGTTGGATACCTGTACGTTTATTTTAACTATTCCAGTTTTCAATTCATTATTATCGAAAACTGCTCATATTTGCCATTTCATCCTGTTGATTAAAAGTCCACTGTGAAGCCATTTGTTACCATTTTAAACATTTGTCTTCACTATTAGCTCCTATTGAAAAAGTAATTTAAACTCTCTTTTGAGCCCTTTAACCTCCCCATTTTAAATCCGTGCAAACTTATAATGAATAAAATAGAAATCAAAAAATCAGATCCTGAATTTACATATATACAAAGACACAATTTGTTTATACTCATCTATTTATGTAAAATACTATAGTTGTGTAAAACAATATAAACTGTTTCATAACTAATTATAAAATAAACTGCGATTTTATCATTAAAAATTGTGAAAAAGACATATCATTTTTAATGGGAACTCATCATGTACAAATGATTTGTCGTAATATCTCATAATTTGAAAAGAACAAAATTTTTTTATGAATAGTCATAGTTAATAATAACAATAATAAGTTATAATATTCAAATAAGTAAAAAATGACAACCTATGAATGGGAATTGTTATATAGGCCTAAATGGTATATTATAAAAATATATTTTTTATTAGTACCGCGTCTTACTACTTGTTCGGATTGTCCACATGGCTAATTATGCTAATGTGTTAGAGATTAGGAAGGTTGAATTTTAACGGCATGTATTCCCGTTTATGTGGAGGAAAGATTGGAAAAGCATTTGGGAAAAACCACCCCCAGTACAACCAACTGGGATGCATACCCCAATCTCATTATCCGAGGCCCAGTCTTTAGTGAGAGTTACGCCTTAGACGAGTGATTCCCAACCAGGTTTCCCCATAAAAATGGGGTCCTGTAATAATTTGCAAACGCTTTTTGTTGCTCTGGCCATAATTTTTGCACAATGCAGGGATATATTAAGAGAACTTGTGTAACCGAAGGAGATGAAGAGAAGACTGCCGGTAGTAATTTGAAAAATTGAGGTTAGTAAGAATAATGTTAAGCCAAGTCAAGTATGGATAAACATTAATTAGTAAATAGAAATGGGCAATACATACTCTTGAAATATTTTATTTTAAAAGTATGAGTTAATTATTATTTATTAACCCTAATGGTTTACACATATATTTTGAAATTCACCCCAGTCGAACCTAATTTGTGTGTTTCTAGGTAGGGGTTTCCCAAGATTTTATGAAATATTTTACAGGTTTTTACAAACAAAAAGGGTTGGGAATCACTGCCTTAGACCAATGTTTCCCAAATTATATTCTGCAGAACAATAACACTGGTGTTTCTTGAAATAATTGGAATCCACAAAATTCAGAGATAATTCTTACTAAATTTAAATCTAACATATTTCACATGTAGCTTAGGATAGTGTTCATATAATAATTTTTATATAAACTTTCATCTGGTTACTGACTTATCTCATATTAGGTGGTTATCAACTTTTTCCAGCCTGTGGCCGAATCCCTTTAGTAAAATAACTCCATCTTCCTCTAACCTTCACCCGCCTCGGTGGCGTAGTTGGCTAACGTGCTAGTCATGTTGAGCTCGACCGCTGAGGACGAGGAGATCGAGGTTCGAATCTTGGTCGGGTGAACTGGGGGTGGTTTTTCCTAAATGGTTTTCCACTCTCCCTCCACGCAAATGCGGGTTCACTTCCTCTAAATTCAACCCTCCCAATTCCTAATCCATCAGCGTAATTAGTACTTAAACGTTTAACCCGAACAGGTAGTAAGACGCGGTGCTAAATATTATTATTTTTCCTCTACCCTTCCAGCATTATTTTCCTCTCACTTGTACACTTTCTGTTATCTGCTCCTCCCATCTCTTTCTTGGTCTCCCCTGCGGTCTTTTACCTACATACTTTATTTCCATAATTTTCTTTGGCATTCTCTCCTCCATCCTCAAAACATGCCCATACCATCTAACTCTTGCTTCCTCTACTATCTCATGTACTATCTGTGCCCCTACTCTTTCCAGATAACTTAATTCCTAATCTTGTTTCTCCTCGTGACAGCTAACATGCTCCTCACAAACTTAATTCCCATGGCCTCCACTTTCCTAGTTTCCCCTCATGGCCATAGTAGTGCTTACTGTCCGCTGTCCTGCCATAGTAAGGGTCGTGACTTGTCCCTAATTAATTTATATCCACTCACCACGTTTTCACCACATTTATTTAATTTACAATGAACAGTTGAACACTGACTGCAGGGAAGGTATTTAATCCTAGCCATAGTGTGTTCATACAACAAAACAAACATTGCTTAAACCAATAGTATTTGTGGCATTTTTGTGTAAAAAAGTGATTCATGACAAAATTGGACTATTCATAAAAAAATGTGTGATTGAAGATAGCAATTATGACTGTTGAAACATATGAAACCTTATAATATCACCTAAAATGAGGTAAAAACACCTGATGGCATAATCTCCACACATTTGAATGAGTTGAAAGAAAACTTTGATTGTTACATCCTTGAGATTAAAACTGCCAGCAAAAGAAAGATTGAAAATTTGTTTCAGGGTGATGTGATGACTGGGATATCAACAAAGGTCAACAAATAACTCATCAATCTCTATGAAGACACCTTGTTAAAAATTAATATCAACCACAAAAAATGTATGCAGTTCTGACTGTTAGACAAAACTATCCAGCCCTTTCTACTGTAACTTTAAAGTTAATGCTCCCTTTCATAAATTCTCAGATCTTTGAAGTTGAATTTGCAGCGATAGTAAGAATGATTACCAAATTTCAAAACAAACTACAATTGTCTAATGCCTTGTGCTTGAAAATGACTTAAGAGTTGACTCGCATTGACAGAGATGTAAATAATACCACCAACAGAAACTGGACAAAGGCAAACCCTCCACATATTCCTCATGAGAAATAGAATTTTTTTTTGTAAAATTATATCCAATAATAAATTTAAAGAATCCATGTTAAATTAATTATAATAAGTAAATAAACCCCTTCCTTCCACATGTCAATTAAAGCTACGTGGGTCACAGCTCTAAAATGTTTGGGGAGCACTGGTCTAAGGGTATGATGGATTGAAAGTAAGACATTCAACTTCTATTACAATAATGCTAGATATAAATTATTTAATAGAAATACTATTATTAATTATACTATAGGGTGAGTCAAGAGTTTATATAAATGGTTTTAAAATAGTCCACGGACGTGGACCATAAGCAGGTGTTCACTTTTTCCCGGACATGACCTACATTTCAACCCTTTGGTGTCCGAAAAATATTTTCAAAAATTCCAAAATATCCTCCATTTTGAAAAAAAAAATAAATTTGTAGTTTTTTAGTGTTATTTATCCTCAGTGATTTCAACATTTAGAAATTCTGCTGTAATATGGGATTTCAGTTATCATTAGCAGTCTTGGTGCATTTGCATCGGCAAACTCGCCATGCGGTGGTGATAAAATTTGTGATTTCTCTTAGCTGCGAGAATGCCATATGCAACCAATCACAGTGAGCATCCTAGTTCATAAGTTATGAACCGCTATTGGGAAAAATTTGAGAAAAACTGTTTATAATTATATCAATACTTTAGGAGTATACTTTTCTGGTTATAAATTAAAAACATTCTAAATATTTCCAACGGTTTCAGAGATAATGGTATTTAAACGTACCGGCTACTTACACATTAAAAAAATAAATGTGTGAATACATTTGAACATGATAGCTCACAATAATTGTTTTAAGTGGCCATCTCGAATGGAGTGGACTAGTTGAACTTTCAGATATCCCAATTAAAGCAAATTCACTTGAAAGCATATAGCTTCCAAACATTAAATAAGCATCAGCACACGAGTACAAATAAACTTATTTGTAATAATTAATTTGAAAAAGGAGATTTAAATATTTATACGATTCTTAAATTCAATCTACTTAGTAAAATTATTAAAACAATCTGGAAACAATATACAAATTCAAAAATACTCCTTATTTTTTTTAATTTTTGTGGTTGGGTGATAAGTTAAGAATCAATTTTATGAAATACTTTTTAAATAAAATCAACTAAAAATTAAACTAAGGATTTTATCAGATTCAATTTAATAAATAAGAAAAATGCTGCCAAATGACTAAGTTCAGACGAAAGTAGAATAGAAGGCACACACATTTACCAGAAAAATATAGGTCTATAAGTTCATGTCTAAAATACCACACAAAGGAGTTTTCAGGGCAGACTAGGCTGCTCCTTAAGCAGAAGTTCTCTTCTGTTGTGTAAGCCTTTTCTTATTATCAATTTGAATACAATATGAAATATATATATATATTATATTCAATGTTGATTCCAAAAGTGGTAGATACCATACTCATAGTTGTTCTCCGTAGTGTGAGCCTGCAAACGAGCCATACTGACTGATCTGCCACCAACGTTAGTTATGTGGTCAGCACAGTGAACCCTCTTGGCATTAATCTAAATTTTCTAAGCCGAAAATGCTACTTCTTTATTCAACTAGTTCCTCATTTATCCTCACGAGGCTGAGTTTGATACTGCTCCAGACCCACTGCTTCACAGATAATTTTTTTGAATCCCTGGGGATCGAACTCAGTGCATTTGGATTAGTAGCCAAGAACTCTGACCACTAGACCACAAAGGTTGTTCTGTATGTTTTAATTATAGATTTGTGAGCTAGTCCTTATATATTCTAAAAATGAAACGTTATTATAACTTTATTTTCCATTCATATTTTAACACAAAGACTGAACTTGAAAATTGCATATAGCTTAATAAAATAATATTTGTGAAATAAATTAAAATTCATCTGAAATTTTAGGTAAAGCAAAATGAGAACTGATAACATGATCACTTCATAAACATAGACATGCTTACATGTTTTTGGCATCACTTCAGTAATTTACTTAGGTTAAATTAAAAATATTTTCCAGTCACTTTAATGCAGTGGTTTCCACATGGCGTGTTTCAGGTTGTCGCTATACTTGTTGAAGTTAATAGATTTATATTTACTTTCATAAGTAATTATAATAATTGTAGGGAAGTTCAAAATTCTAATAGAGATGTAGGTGGTTAAAATTATAAAAACTGTTAAGTTACTGCTTAGTTTTCTTTTGGTTATCCAACTCTGGCAATTGCTTTATGATTTAATTTACTGACACAGCCTTGTATGTAGGCAAGTGACGCTGCTAGAATAACTTGCAAAATACCTCTCAGGTTCTTAGATTTACTTTTTATACCTTTTAGTTGCATTCATATAATTATATAAGCAATTTATAATCATTAAAACATTCATCAGTGAGCACAGGTTTGGTTTAGTGTCAGTGACAGGTCAGTCAGGATTCGAATCCTGGCCTACTACGGGTGGGGCGATTTAAAAAAATGAGTTTACTCCTCTCCCTTTATGCAAATAAGTGCACATTTCCTATAAATTCTATCTACTCCAATAGTGTGTGTAAATGCATATAGTCTTTTTTTTTTAAATTAGATTTGAACACTCAGGTTGTCAAGGGGTCACGATGGTCTCAGAGACTAAAATTGGGGTCAAGTCCAGGTAAAGGTTGGAAACAATGCTATAGTGTAAATAATCAAAAGAAAAGTTTTTTTTTTAACTTTCAACCTAGACATGAAGTCCATTACACCATAGTTATCAAAGTAATTATTTAAGATAAACTGAAAATATAATAAGATAAATGCCCAAGTGGTGAGGTCTTGTAAATAACCCTCCACATTTTTTAATATAATTCAAAAATGACAAACAATTAATAACCATAAACAATTAATTTAATTAGTTTCTTTTAACATAACCATAGTTATTATTATCCTGTACATAAGAGTTATTTATAATATTTTAATACTAATATTTGTTTCATGTGCAAAGAACATTTATAAAGTTGAGCTTTTTAAATTAAAAATTTCATTTTGTATTATTAAATTATAAGATTTCATAAATCTGTAGTAAACATTTATAAAACTATATATGGTAACAATTTTCAACAACATTTCTAACGTTATATACCTAAAAATATGAGGACATACAGTACAATCATTTCATGATTTAATTCTTCTGGAAGAAATTATTTTTTGTAAATCATTACTTTACAAGGGAGTATTTCATAAATATTGCCATGACAATAACAAAAAATTGGGTGAATATAGTTAAACCCTGGATGCAGTATACTAATAGGTAGCGTTTGTATGTTTATATTGATATACCACACAGAGCATTGAATGGATAAAAATCCTAATTTAATATACTTTTTTTGTTTGGGGAGTTAAGATACTCTAGAACTAGAAAAAAATATACTCAATCGGACTCAGAATCATTAGAATTTTTGCTCTACATTCAAACTTAAATAAAAGAAAATGTCAAAGTTGTCACCAAGTCAAATGTATTGTTTGTGATGTTCATAGTGGCTGCATCACACGATAAGGACAGTACTTCACAATTCAATTGATGAACAGTAGTTGTAGTTTTTATGGTCATAAAAGTTATTAAGTTTAAAAGGTTAATCTGTTGTATTGAGGCTTTAATTTTAAAACTATATTAGTTATTTATTTACATTTTAATTTTAGATATATTACATTGAAACTTAAAATCAATCAACATATGCACACAAATAAAACACATTAACATTACACACTACTCCGCTCTCCTTTATATTCTAAATATAAATAAAAAATAAATGAGAAACAGCAAAGTTAGCTCAATATTCATGTGCTTAGCTCAGATACAGGAGGCAGAGGTTTAAATGCTGACTAAGCACAAAGGGGGTCTTATCAAAATATTTTTTATTCTCTATCCAGCTGAATGCTGATACATTTCCACCTAACCTTTTCATTTATATGCACTTAGAGTAGTTCATTTATTAACCTTTGTTAAACATATTGAGACCAATGTGTGTACACGTAATCATATTGAACTCCACTCAACACGCTAGATCTCTACAATAAATGGTCTTTTTTATTCTTTGGCTCTGTGAAGCTATAGTAGTTTTAAATTTTAAAGTAATGAGTGGCAACAATTAGTTATTTTTTCCCCCTTTAGGTTTGCCCCTTTCATTTAACTGTTATATCAAGTCAATTAAGAGGTTTAAAAGAGATAAATAAATAATAGCATGTCTGGGATACATCAATCTGTACATAAGTTTGCAGAAAGATTAACCAGTATTGTTGTACCATTTTCCAGGGCATGTCCGAATGTACAATCATACATTCTTTTCGTGGAAGCCCTTTCAATGTCCCAATAAGGTGAGAGAATGGTGGTAGTGAATATGACGGAGTTAAGACAATTAAGATCTTAACCCAACTCAGGTCTCATTAATTAAAACCTCGTAACCATGAGGATTATTAACCTTTTGAGAAAAATCCCCTGGTACCAGCTAAGAATCGAACCCGGGACCTTTAAGTCACCAGCTAGGGGCTCTGACCATTATATCATGAGGCTGGTTGTTTAAAAATATAACAAGCACTAACACTTTAAGAAAAACTAAAAGATGTGACAATGTGGTGATAAGGTCCGGAAATATGTTTTGTAAACAAACTTGATTAAAATATGAAAGGATATTGCCAACCAAGAGAGGCAGCCTTAGTCAAAATTTTTTAGTTTCAGAATCACTCGAAAGATTTGGATCAATACATGTGAAAAAAAGAAATTGTTATACAACATTATTTTTAACATTTCAGATAAAGATATTCAAGAAAGTAAACAAATATGGCACTCATTGAAACTTGCCACAATACACACCAAGTGACAGAAATAAACTAGTCTACTAGTTATACTTTTACTAAAATTGTGGTTCATGGCAGCCATCATTTATCAAGAAAAATAAAATATGTGTAATTGTAAGATTTTTACTTTACTGTAGTTTGATTCATGTTCTGTGTGTGTGTGTGTGTGTGTGTGTGTGTGTGTGTGTGTATGCATGCGCACACATAGGTATAATATATATTGAAAGTTACAGTATTAAATAAATACAAAGGCCTTTAGTGTCAAACTATGATCTAACAAATTTTACATTTAGCCAAATTTAAAACATAAAACTAATTTTTTGTTTTATGCCAGTTTATCGATCAGAGATCGAATTGATGAAATATGTACATTCATTGAAACTTTATAGTAAGCATGAATATAATGAATGATAAAAAATAAAAGTAGTTTGCTATTAAAACTTTCAGGCAATCATTTCCCCAATTTGTTTGTCTTCAACACAATTTTATTAAAGGTTACTTTGAGGAGTAAGGCATGGTTAAAAAATATAAAAGGAATTGTATCAGTGTTTGCCATTAGGTTAGATGGTAAACCACTTTTTGTGGAAAATACTTATTACTACAATCGGTCATGATTCTTCCTTTCAAAGACTAACGCATAAGAGCATTCACTGTGGGTGTCCATTGTAGCTTTTATAGTAATTAAGAATTTCGATCAAAGTTGAATAGATTATATACCTGTTAAAAACCACATCTGATTTATGTATGAAGATCTTGGAGTAAAATAATGGTAAGCTTCAAACTACAAATTTTACAGGAATGCACTTACATTTTTTTTAAGAGATCCATAAATCAGAAAAATAATGTGTCTTATAACTTTTTTCATTAACTCTTGGGTAAGTTATTTATTCAAGTACTCTACTGTTAAATATTTAGCTCTAAGTTTTACAGATAAAAAATATTATGATACAAAAATACATACTTTTGTGTTGCTTACCATGGTATTACTACTTGAGAAAACATATTTTTTACTTACTCAATTTGATTTTAATAACACAGTGATAAAAATGTACACAAAAAAACAGCAAAAACACTTTTGAATTCAATTATTCATAGTTGACATTTTAGTTAAAAATTAAAATCTACATATTATTTTTATTAGATACACTTTGTATGGCAATAATCAAATGGTAGACCCATTAAAAATATTGTAATTATAAAATTAATTTTCAATATAAATTGATTTCAAACATTTTCAAATTGTGTTTTTATTAAATTTTGGTAACATCAGATAACACATTTAATATTATGATAAATTTTTAATATACAATAAATTAAATTATTATTATTATTATTATTAGCACCGCGTCTTACTACCCGTTCGGGTTATACGCACTTACGCTAATGTGTAATGGTAGGGTGATTGTGAGATGAAATGGAGGACCTACAGTTTAACGTGGAATCCGAACCACGGTGGAGGCCTGGCATTCCTCACATTCAATAATAAATTAAATGAATTGTGTGAAAATAAAGCAAAATAAAGCACAAATGACAAATTAAAACACTAACACATATTTACACACTCTTCAATATTTCAACACTTTTATTGCATCTTCCTAAGGAAGTAGTAGTAAGAAATAACAGAAAGCTATCTTCAGTGATACCAACTTGGTTGTGCAGGATAAAAACTTTTTTATGCCAATTTGAAATTCTCTGAAGATTAAAATATTGTTCTGTCGATGGCAGGTGGTACTAGTGTTGTGCCTGGGTTGAAATCAGGTCTAATTAACTAATATTTTAGTTGGGTGGTTTTCTAGTCTTAGTGATCCATTGATAAGCCATTCCCCATCTTTTTAACTTGGACATATTGCATTGTGTTCTGTTAAATGATTCTAACATTTTGACAGTGTAACAGTCCTCAAAGTTGAGGTTATGAGTTAAAGCATGTGCTGAAACTGATTTTTCAGTGTTCTGGATTTTGGTCTCATGGTGGTTTACGTTTACAGAGAGTTTCCACTGAGACCAATATATTGTGGAGTATATTGTTAACATAGTTGGTAAATTAGGTTATTGGACTCAAAGGTGTGACTTCCTTTGATGGGATAAATGGAGTAGGTTATGTTTCTAGAGAAAATGGCTGCTGGATGATATATTTGGCAGTTTTTGCGAGTTTTTTTTTTAAGGTTGAGAGCCTGGTTGTGGTTAGATGAAAGGTGTGCCATTCTCAGTTTTGAGTTTAGGATGTACCAGAAGATTTCTTATCATTTAACAAAACACAATGCAATATTTCCCTGTTAAGAAGATGGGAACTGGCAACTCATTGGATAATTAGGTCTAGAAAACCACCCATTCTAAACATTCGAGGCCTGATTTTAACCCTGTTGCAACACTAGCACCACCTACCATCCACAGAATAGATTAACCTTCAGAGAATTTCAAATATACCAGAGAAGTTTTATCTTGCACAACCAAGATGGCATCACTGAGCACTTCCTGTTAAGTCTTACTACTACTCCTGAGGAATGTGCAATAAAAGCATTTAAATATGTGTAGGTTTTTACTTTTATTTCTGCTTTATTTTTCTACAATTATTATATTTATTATATAATATTATATTGTTCTGAATTCACTTTATTCATATATTATTTTTAACATACAGGAATATTCTCTGAACATAATACAATAAGCTATAGAAAAGGAAGGCGAGTTAATTTTCTCGTTCAATCTGATATGAAATTGTAAAATGAGAGAACCATGGCTGTTTTCAAAATCATGGTAAGCAACAAAATCATTAAGCATTTATGAGTTTAGGCATTTATAAGAATGCATAGTAAAGATTAGATATTGCAAAGTATTTATCTAAAAATAAAAAACATTATAACTTTACAAAATGTAAAAGCAAAGAAAACAGTTTACCAAAGGTAAGCTTCATTGAATATGTGAAAAAGATGGTGAGCCAACAAGTTTTCATTTACTTCACTATTGCTCAGTGTGTTTGATTAATTCATGTGATTATGGTTTGCATAATCTATTTCATTTCTTACATAATTTTGTACATTTTGCAATAAATCTTGCAGTTCATCTTCCGATTCAAGTTTGTGTGAACTTTCTGCCAGCTTCTCCGTGGCTTACCAACAAATATATTCAAGAAAATAAGAACTAAATTATGTGGTTATACAAACTAAATATAAATATTAACGGCAAAATGATTGGTTTTTATGAAACCAATCAGGTAAAGATTAAATAAAAATACCGTAATTAAAGTTTAATGTTAAAATCTTTTTGATACAATGTCAATGGCATGCAATTTGGTATGGAGATTAAAACATTATTAGAAATAAATTTGAAACAACATATCTTGATAAAAACGAGGTTAAATTAGTTGAAGTTAATCATAAAAAAATTAAAATGTATAAAGGTGATAATCAAATAGTTTAAATAATTTTTAAGTATGTTGAAAGTTAATCAAATAAAATTGATTAATAATGTAGTGAATATTTATTTAAATTTCAAATCTTATGGCTTAGTTAAAATTCCTGCTCCTTGTTCCAAAAGTGGTATCCGGATATGTTTCGGTGACGAGCACCATCATCTGGAAAAACTTGATGTGACGAAAGATGTGCACTTCCCTACATAATAACATGACTCATCATATTCTACCATGTTGTCATTAATAATTTTTTTGTTTGTGTAACCACACAATGTAAATCTTATTTTCCTGAATACATAATTTGTTCCTTACTCAATTTCTAGTATGCTTTCTAAATTACCAACAAATGATTGGAAAATGCACTTAATGAAAAAACAGGTATTTAGTACAATACTGTAATTTGTTGATAAATTTTCATAAGATTTCTTTAGTGATTTGTCAAAATTTATCTTACAGTAAAATACATTAAAGCCTGGGTTTTGAACAAAATCAGGCTTGCCATTATTTTACCTCAAGGCCCCTTACATTTAACACACAAAAAATAACAAATTATTGACCTCCACTTTAAAATGTTGGTGGACCAGTATTCTGGAAACCATACTATACAAACAAAAAACTTTGATACAAAGCAATTCCTCTAGAGAAGTGGTAGGTTTTCAACATGGGGTTCATAAAGACATCTTTAGGGTTATGTAAAATTTTATATATTTCTTGATTAAAACTTGTTTATTAATATATTATTTTGGATGTAGATTGTAGAATATGTAGAATTTGCACTATCCACCACCAACTATGGGAGCACAAAGCTTAAAATAAATGATATCTGGGAGTACGTAAAAAAATACCACTGATGTAACATGTTCATAAGGGCCATGACAAGTGAAATACGTGTATAAACTTCCTCTAAATGTTAATGTATAGCCTGTGATTGGTGACAGAGGTGTACAAACTTTATCTATAATATTTGTGGTGAGTGTGACTTAAATGTTTTAGAGTGTATTTAATTGTTATGACTTTTGTAGTAGAAATATCAAATCTTACTTTCACTAATGACATACATTTATCATTGGTTAGCCAAAACTTTTTTTTGTTTTAGTTATTTTTACATTAATTTAAAAAATATGGAAACCTATCCAAGGTACAAAATCAAGTTAAACTTACAAAATAGGATAAGGAATGTATTAGTGGGTATATTTTAGAGTTTAATCATTAATCTACACTTATAAATAGAAGCATATTTATATTATCAGTATGATATTATTATTATTATTAGCACCGCGTCTTACTACCCATTCGGGTTATACGCACTTACGCTAATGTGTTATGGTAGGGTGATTGTGAGATGAAATAGAGGACCTACAGTTTAACGTGGAATCCGAACCACGGTGGAGGCCTGGCATTCCTCACATTCACAAGTTGTGAATAATACACGTCTTGTCAGAGGTGAAGGAAGGGTTTGGCAATCAGATAAATCTTTGCCGGGACCGAGGATTGAACCCCGGACCCCCGCACAGAAGTCTGACACCTTACCCCTAGACCACCAGGTCACCTAGTATGATATTAAACCAAAAATTTGAATGGAATAGGGTTGCTTTTAAAAAAAATAGCATGTATTAAAATTAGGTCAATGCCAAAAAAAAATGGTTTTTATAATTATATTATGAATGAAATTTGGTGAATGTTTAATTTTATTGTGGAATGTTAATCATTTAGCCAACCCATTTATGTAATGTTTAAATTTCAGCTTGCAAAATTACTTAAATTATTGAAAAATGCTGCCATTTAATACACACACACACACACCCGTACGTTACACATAAAAAACTAATGAAATGGAAAAGAGCTCTATAGTTAGCATATGACAAACTACATATTTAACTCATTAGAAATATTCAAGGAAAATATAAAACAATCAATACTTAAACAAAGTTACCATTTCCTTCTAAGTATTTTGGAACTTTTATTATACTAGTCAATACTAATAAGGGTCAGCTGTCAAAATGTCAGCTTATTGATTAAAGTTTCCAAAGGACTAGTAATAAAAGTAAATTGCATAACCTTAACAACAATTAAATCATTGATATTCGTATAAGTAATATACAATTCACCTAAAAGATTTATTCATTTTGTCTTTTTATAAGTAAAATTGTTACTAAACGGGACTTAGCATAGTGTATGGTACCTTCGCAATACAAAGCAATACTCAAATGACTCATTCCCTTTTATATTCCTGCTAAAAGGATATCAATGGTTTAACTGCCCAGAGGTTTGAGTATGAAAACAATTTGGTGTGCTAAACAAATTCAGGATGATTTTATTTGTAATTTTCCAGTTTAGACCATTACAATGATTTGTTATATGTCACCTAGTAGACTTGTATTTTTATAGTTGTTAATTTATTGCAAAAGGACGCAATATTTCTGCCATAATTAATCAGTCCAGTTAAATCTCTAGAAGAGCAACTCATTTCTTGCTAAATACTACTGCATCCAGGTATTATTTACTTTACAGCTAGAATGAGCAGATGCGTTCATGACAACACTTCCAGTACAACAGTGCCAGACCTAATTTTATTTTTAATATTATTTCTATTTTATAAACCAAATATATGTTTATATAAACTTTTCTTGTAGGTTTTTCAAACTTATATATCATTAATTGTTTGTTTTTTGTTTGGTGATCAGCAAGCAAACACAAAATAAATATAAAGTGGTACTATGCCACTTACATTAGTTTAAATTACAGATGCATAACCCGAACGGGTAATAAGATGTGGTGACAAATAAAAAAAACTGCAAATATAAGACATATCTAGTTATTTGGTAGGATGAGGGGCCATAATAAAATATCTTCCCTCCTTACCATTCAGCTTAAAGTTATTAGTAAGTTGCCTTTTCTCATGAGTAAGAGAACCTCTTATTTTAACAGAGAGCCCATATTTAAATGCTTTTATCTTTAACCAGATTCAATGACTAGATTATAGAATGGTTGTTTTATCTATTAAACTTCCTTCATTTTGATATGGAAAAGACCCAACACTAGATGTTAAAAAAATAGCGACCTCTAGGTTGGTTTCACCTGGCAAAGTTTGTCAGCAGGTCCTTGAACATTAATCTTTTAAACATGTCCTAGGTACCATAAAACTTTTGTGTGATTTTGTTTATAGATGTAGCAGTGTTGTACTAGAAATTGAACAACACAGCAATTAAGGATCAAAATTGAGAATGTACTCTTTTAATGAGGCCGGTAAGGGTAATTTATTTACATGAGATCCAGGTTTTTTTCCAAGAGAATTGTAAACAGAAACCCGGCAAATTTGTTTGAGTGTTCTAGGTCGGGACAAGAGTTCACGCACCAGATTACAAAGAGCACTCCCTCGAACTGGGAATAGACCTGTTTGTGTATAGAGAATTTTCAAACAGGAAAATAATTCTTCATGGTTCATGCACATGTAATACAACAAAATAATGCGAGAAAAACGTTGCTGAGGGTCCAAAAGCAAGTACTCTTTACGACAAATTAATAAGACATAATAATACAAAACTTGATTTGATGATCTTTTTAGTAGAAATGTTGAGGATTGTGAATGGCATTTTGTCATTGACTCTGTATAAATACAAATATTTGGGTTAGCCCCATACTGCAATAGAGTCAATGTTAAATCATACACATAATTTAAGTCTGAAGGGCCTCGAGCATTTTGGACCATGTCCATAAGGGACTGAAGAATGTGCTGGTTACGTTGGGAAAACCTCCCATTAGGCTCCAGACCATTTGTCAGTAAAAGGACTAGGAGATTCCTGATGAATTCAAAATTCAATGCCTTTTCTTCTTCACGATTTAATGCTATATTTTCACTTGCTGTGAAAACTAACACATGAAGAGGAGTTAAATTGCTGCGAGAAGAACAGTTGGGATTGGCACCATGTTTACAGAGAATTCGAACACAATTCAAATAGCAAACCTGTAAATAAAAATTTAAACTGGGTTAAATTTTTCTTAGTGGCAATATTAAAGTAGTGTTTTTAATATGTTGATTTAAATATGAAATTTCCATACGTAAAATAGGATTTGTAGAAAACTATTCACTACAAATATTAAAATTTGATCAATTATTTTGACAATAATGAGCAATCTAAATGTGACGGCTTTATAACAATACAAATTATCCTGGATATATCTAATAACAAACGCAATAAGCTTTAAATATCACCAAACTGTAATGTATGAGAGACTATAACAGTGGAGGCTATGGGGATGACGTTTGTGAGGAGCATGATAGCCAGCACAAAGAGAAATCGGATAAGAAATGAAAACCCGGGAAAGAGTAGGAGTATATGAGATAGTAGAGGATGCAAGACTGAGATAATATGATCATGTACTGAGAATGTAAAAGATATAACTTAATAGCTTAATATCCAAGAGAATGATGGAAATGAAGTATGTAGGAAAAATACTGTAAGGTAATGGGAGGAGCAGATAATAGAAGGAATGCAAGTGAGAGGAGAGTAAAGGACAAGATTAAAAGAGGAAGAGATGTGTAAGGATAGAGGAAGAGAGATATTTTACTAAATTGACCCAGCCACAGGCTGAAAACATTTGATGATGATGTATTGAACAATTTTTAATCTTTATCCTATAGTTAGTAATATCGTTTTATATTATTTAAATTATTTTTGATACTTTTAAATCATCTTATATGTGCTGGATGTTGGTCAAAAAATATTAGCAAACATTTGCATCATATTACAACTACCTTTAAATAAATATTTTAGAAAAAACAAAAAATCTAGCCCTACAAAGACACAATTATTTTGGGACTCATATCCAGAATACAAAATCAGAAAAACTATTTTGGGTTGCAATGTAGTAGTCTTAGGGCAATATTACCTTCATGGAATGAGTGAAATGATGCAATGGATCCTTATTGATGAGAGGAACTAGACACACCATCAAAGGTACAGAGCCATCTCTACCAACAATATTTGGGTCTCCGCCCTCTTGGAGCAGCATATTGAGGAGTTCATATCTAAACTCCCAGTCTCGTACATGGCGCAGCACACAGGCAAGTGCACTATTACCATGTTGGTTTATGGATGGTCGAGCCCCATTTTGAAGTAGGAAACGAACCTATAGCATAATAAGTAATCGATACCAATCTTAAAGAGTATGTCAAAGATATTAAAATAAAAGTTACAAAGTGTTAAAAGTGACATATTGTTAAAAATAACAAGTGCAACAAATGCAAACTAAGGAACATATTTATCTATGTCAATGATCATATTTTTTAACATGTTATAAACATGCTTTAAATAATGCTAGTACCTACTTTACTTAATTTATATTTGTATTCCTTCCCTTTTATATGTTTTCTATCCACCTTCTCTCTAAATAAAAGGGAGGGAATACAAAATGTGTTATTCGTTCCCTTTTATATATTTTCCATCCACCTTTCCTGTACCTTCTTCCAAATATACAAATTACCTCAAAAAGTGATTACAAATTACCTCAAAAAGTAATTACAAATTACCTCAAAAGTAATTACAAATTACCTCAAAAAGTGATTACAAATTACCTCAAAAAGTGAAAAGAGGTTTTCCTTAAAGAGATAGAGAGTACTTTACTTAAGTGAACTAATCCAGGGAAAAGTCAGGTAAAGTTATTGCATTCAGTCAATAAGTGTTTAGTACTTTTATTAAGGTGTGTATACCAGAATCTATCAAATACACACATACACACACATTTTATATATATATATATATATATATTTTAAAGGAATAATAAAAATGTTAATATGTAGCAATTAATTGTACCTTTAATGACTCTTGGCCCATACAAATTATGGAAATTGTGAGGATGGCCAATTCATTTACTGACCTTAATTCAAGTTGAAGGATCAGTTTTTGTTAGGAAAGGAGATAAGGCATGTCATTATATATGTAGTTAAAAGGTGAATATGTGAGAATCCATACAGCAAGCAATGAATTAAATTATATATAAAACAGAAAATATTAATGCCATACATGCAGGTCAATCATTTAATAATCTTTTTCTCATCGTAGCAAACATTATGAATAAAATAATATTAATAATTATTACTATTAAATACCCAAGTGTAAATCATTAGAAAGAGGTTTCTACCAAAACATAAGAATTCATATAGTTAAATATGTATCACAAAATTCATATACATAGATTAAGATGTATAGTTGCTTTAACCCTTTTAGTGCCCACAAGCCGATCTGATCGGCTTCGCCTATCGCTAAAACTGCCACGCCTACTACGTTAAAAGTGCCAGACCCGATAAGGTCAACTCTCTAGATTTGCGCTAGTTCTCGCTTTACCTGAAAGATAGTGTAGTAGTGTCATATATCACTGGAAAGAGAACATTTCCCTCTATTATTATTTTATATAAGGTTGGAACAAAAATCAATAGTAAATGGTTGTTATTGAAACTGGAAATTTAATACATTTATAATGGTGGAGGTGACCTGGTGGTCTAGGGGTTAGGTGTCAGACTTCTGTGCTGAGGGTCCGGGGTTCAATCCCGAGTCCTGGCACAGATTTATCTGATTGCCAAACCCTTCCTTCACCTCTGACAAGACGTGTATTAATCACAACTTGTGAATGTGAGGAATGCCAGGCCTCCACCGTGGTTCGGATTCCACGTTAAACTGTAGGTCCTCCATGTCATCTCACAATCACCCTACCATTACACATTAGCGTAAGTGCGTATAACCCGAACGGGTAGTAAGACACGGTGCTAATAATAATAATAATATAATGGTGGACAGTCACTTATTCAATGTGCTAAGTGCAACGCCAATTTACACACGAGCTGCATGGAAAAACATAAGTGTGGCTAACATTCATACTGATATAAATAGTTTTATAAACAGTTTTCAGCATGTACGGGTTAAATTGTTCTGAGTTTAGAAAAATATACTATTTAGATTTTAATGTTATGTCATGTGAATGAAAAGATTTATTTACCAATATAAGTAAATAGGCGTAATAAGTTTATATAGTATGTAAAAAAATATAAGAAATTATTTATTATAAAAGGTTTTTTAAAAACGCATTCATTATGTGTAATCCTAAATATTTATTCATGAAGTAAGTTATACAGTAAATCTTGTTGTACGGTAAGCAATAACGGCCTAAAAATATTTAATGTAAGATATCGAATAAAAAAAACTGTAATTCCTACTAACATATATATCCAAAACTTTATTTTCTTGTATAAAACTATATGCACTACAACAAAATAATTGTGAACTGTATATACAATATTTTTTAAATATGTTAGTTAGCTTTAGTTGTGAAAAAAAAATTATAAATAAATAAAAATTAAAAAAATTAAATTAAATTTAAAATTTAGAAATTAAATACTTTTAATTAAATTGTATTGATATATTATTATTAAGGAACAGTACATGCAGATTAAAATGATAAAAAAATAGAAATAATCACTTTATAAACCAGGTTTGTTGAATTTTCTTGCAAACCCATACAAAAATGAGGAAATAGCCGTGGCATTCTTCGCACACAAAGCCTAACAGGCCTCTGACACTCTTCGCGCACGAATTTTGGAATAGGCGTGGCACTAAAAGGGTTAATAATGACTGCAAAAAAAAAATTGCCCCTATTTAAATGATTTAGCTAATTTATTTGAAGGACAAGCACCATATAAATATAGCTTAGTTTAAAATTGGCACCAATTTTTCAGATCACACTGCTAGGGTCTTCTTACATCATTTGGCACAAGTTTTAACATGGTAAATGTAGGTAGTCCTGTATTCAGTGGTGGATTTACCAACAGGCTGAGTAGGCTGGAGCCTAGGGCGGCAGATTTTATGGGCGGCAAATTTGGGGCCAAATTTTTTTATTTTTGTCTTACAGAAATTAAAAAGATTCATATTTATATACCTAAATGTTATTAGGTCCACATAAACAATTCAACATGTAATATGTTTCACCACTTAGATAAATTTTTCTACAATATGCGTAGTCGCATTTGGTTGCGGCGCGGGAACGAGTGACATGACCGTTCGCTAAGTGTGTCTGGCCGAACCTGACTGTACGAGCGCGGCGTGGTGCACTGGAGCCGAAGCGGGGTCGTGCTGTAGGCATACGCCGCGTGGTGTTGGTGGCATTGAGTTCGAGAGAGCGGCGATACAAACGGGGAAGTCCTGTCCCGTATTTACTTCAAAAACAAAAGAAAAGCCGGATTGTTACCAGATAATTGAATATATTGTTTTTAAACTGTAAGTAAGCGCAATAAAAATTATTTAATTACGTTTACCGAATGTACATTATTGTGTAAGTAGTATTAAGGCATACCTTACCCGCTTTATTAGAGTACATGATTGAGCTTTTATTAGCTCAGAAATATACCCAAAAACTATTTCTTGTGCAATCTTAACTAAATCGTTGGATTGGAGGTCGGTATGGGCGGCAAAATTTGAATAGCCTACTGGCGGCAAATGTGTAAATCCGCCACTGCCTGTATTGATCTCTACTATATTTGATAAGAGCAAAAACTTCACCATAACACAACACTTGTTTTAAGCTGAGTTAGATATCTATTATCTGTGGGAGAACATACACTAAATAAACCAACATATTTTAATTAGTAGATAAAAGTTTGGATGAAAAAACATACCAGATGCAAGACATCCCACTTGTTCCATGGCTGATTATCGTGGTCATAGCCATAGCGTGCTTCCTCTAAGGCATATCGAACAATAAGCCCATGAAGGGGTGTATTTCCCAGGGAATCAGGTTCATTAATCAGCTCTCGGAGTCCATGTTCTAATAGTAGCTTACATGTCTGTAATGTGTCTTCTGCAGACTTACGTCCAATTAAAAAGACAATATGAAGTACTGTCATTTGCTGGGTAGCTGTGCGTACTTTTGTTTCTGCTCCACATCTGCCCATATTCCACCAAAGAGTTTGTTATATTAAATCATTGCCACCAGCGTTTGATTATATATATGTTATACACCAACAGTGAAACTGCCAATTTCATGAATCGGGGAAATTTTTGCTCATTCCGTGAACTGACTTTTTTTCCTTGACCATTTCACAAACTGGGCAAAAATTGCATTAACTCTTGTCCATTTCATCAGCTGGAACTTATTGTACTATCTACTATAATCTTAAATGAAATTTGTTTTAAGGTATTATATTAAATTAACTCAGCTGAAGGAGGCAGAGGAAGTCTAAGTTTCAAAGACAAAAGGAATGGACCTGTTGTAAGAAAGAACACCTGATAATAATAATAATTATAAACTAACTTAACCTACCTTCCATTCTTAAATATTAAATGTTAAATTAAATTAAAGACCAAACCTGTACTTCGCTTGTACATTTTATGGGACGGCCGAAAACTCGTCCAATTCATTAATTGGGTAAAAATTGGAGCTGCCCAGTTCATGAAATAGACAGTTCATGAACTGGGAAAACCAAACACTGAATAATTCATTTATTGGACTATTTTTTGCCCATTTCGTGAAATTATCAAGAGAAGACAGTTCACCGAATGGGCAGAAATTTGCCATTTCACGAACTGGGAAAATTCACGAATTGGGTGTAGCATATACACACACATAATATACATAAAGGACAATAGTAATGAAAATAGTTCAACCCTATTATTTAGTCCAAGATGACACTACTACCACTGAGGGTATAGATTACTTAAGTTATGCATAATGGGCCCCCAACTCTCCCCAGCCACTTAATCGCTAGCTGATCGATTTTTTTTTTGTTTGCCAGCTATGAGGAGGTCAGAGTTAGAATTAATGCTCAGTATAATGAGGGTGATTTTCCATAAATGGTTTTCTTCTCTCCCTAAATATGGAAACACGGGCACATTTACTATCAATTTTACCTTTACCCCGTTTGCAGGATTAAAATGTATACAGTCTGAAAGGATTGTTTTCGAAACTTTTCAAAGAAATGTAAATAACTTAAAAGTTGAAGTATTTGGTACTGGTCTGTAGCTTACTATGTTTGACTTTTCTAATTTAAGTAGTCTATAAACTTACAGTTATAAATAATATTCTAAATAAACTTAAAACAACAAATTTGTTTTAGTTAATTTAATCCAATTTCACATCCAAATATTTTTTTCTTCAAGTTAAAACATTGTTTTAAAGGTTTTACCTATCCTTTTGCCTTTTAGGCATAAAGGGAAATTGTTGAAAATAATGGGGTAAGCTTCTTTGGGGTAGTAGTTATTTCTATAAAATATATTGAAATATTATTTTTAATTACATTATAATATTTTTTTAAGATTTAGCAGAAAAATACATTTTGCTGTTTAATACCTTATTCTGGTGAGGTATTCAATAATGTAAGTAATTTAATCTTCTTTAATGATCTAGAATGTAACAAATAAATAATATAAACTTTTAATCTTCTTTAATGATCTAGAATGTAACAAATAAATAATATAAACTTTACTGTATGAGCCGATCTAGGAACTTGATGTGATGAAGTGCTGCCTGGTGTATTGGATAGTACTCATCATAGCACTGATTAATTTCATCAGAGCGCTCAGACACAAGGTACTTTACACAGTTCCAGGCCCCACGCTCACAAGCTATATGTAGTAGAGGTCTCTTCTGCTGCCAAGGCAACCAATGATCTTCTCCTTGCTGAGTTAGAAGTTCAAGGATCTCAACCTTTGCATAACACAAGACAGCCACAAGCTGGGTTTGCTGGTTGATTTATTTTGAGATATAGAATCACTTGCAAGTGTCTTACAATAAATTGAAACCATTTGGAATGGCTAGGTTACAGATGTAGCTAAAAATTTTATGAAACAACTTTCTCATAATGTATATCTACAAATTTACAATAAGAGTCATGTTTTGAATAGATCTACTTCTTAAGGTAATGTTTGACTAAGAACACAAAACCTTAGTTAATGGAAATTATAGTCCTATATTGATTTTTACCTAGAAAAGTAATGTTACTAAAATAAAACATTCATTCAATAAGTGCTATTTCTGAAGTGAGATTGACAAGTGCAGTTTACAGTATACTTACACCACCAAACACCAAGTACTTTGGAATAATTAGATTGCTCTTTTTTAAACTATATTAACAAATATTTTAATGAGCATATGTAAACATGAAATTCAACAAGGGCCTTATTATGAAATAAAACATTCTAGAAGTGATACTGATGATATGGGGTGTTGCATAAGCCAATTCTAACCAATATCTGATTTTTTTTAGCATTGTGTTTTACTGCTCATTTGGGTTACACTCACACTCACTGTTCCAATATTTCCATCTAAAGATGATGGCAAATTACAACTAGTTTATTTGGCAGTTCCAAGCATGAGTTGAGGTTTTCTTTGTCATAGCATCCCTGTGATGGAGTAGTGAGGGAATTTATAATTGTATTTAAAATTCAAGACATCAGCAGAAGTATCATATAATATACTTATAACTGCATAAGGGGATGATGACCATCTTGTGTCTTGAATGGTTTAACCCATTTGATCCCAACTTTTTTTTTTCTTTCAAAAACTTATTTACTTGTTAGTGGTTACTCCTTTAGGTGCATAAAACATGTGAAAACAATTTTTAAATTTTTTAATTGTTAATTTATAGTGATTATCTAACGTTCCATTAATGGAACAGTGGGATTATAAGGGTGCATCAATAACATAAACAAAATTATTTCAAATTCCAATATTTATTATATTTTTCAGTTCTTAATTTAATATAAAATGACAAATATAATGTACAGTCAAAAGATAACTTATAATATTGTGATAAAACTATTATTTTATCTTAAAGTAACTATAATTCTTTATTTATTTCAAAATCTTTGAAAACTAATTAATTAATTAAAATACACAACTAAAAAATTTACTTTAAGTAAAATTTGGTAAAACAATTGGAATGTAGCAACATTTCTTGGTAATATTTTTTTTGCACTGGCCACATCTTCCTTGTTTTCCTAAAGGTGAAATTAAGTGCTCAATCTTGTCATACCTAACATAATCCAAAACTCTCTTGTCAATGGATTTTGGGTTACGCAATGGCCTTCCTATTATCATTCTGGCTGAATACTTCTGAAAATAACAATTAGTAACTTGCCTAGTACACCCAAGAAGATCCAATGGTTGTTCCTTGTAGCGTGGCATTTGTCTATATATCAGCCAGGCGTTGTTAATCGACACATTTATTGGAAAGGCAAAGAGCTGATAGTACCACTTTTTCATATGGAAATGTATCCTTAACTTACTAATATTTTCATCCAATCCATCACCCATGAAAGAGTTATAGCTGATAATAACCAACAGTGCAACAACCTCAATATACCTATTATAATTAACTGCTTTCAACTAAAAAGTACTAAATATTGTGGATCATTTATGTTTCTTGTAATCTTAATTAATTAACCTGTCATCAATGTTATTATTATAAATACATGCTGTTACTATGTATAGGCTAAAAGAAAATTTACCACTTCAGTTACAATTTCTCCACTAACAACCTTTGTTATTCTAGCCTCTGAGACAGCTTTTAATTGATTCTCGCTAAGATGGTCAAAATTGGTCTCTTCCTCATCTCCAGAATTTTCGTCTGATAACAATGGGTTATCTGGAGGGGTTATATACATTTCCGCTTCAAGTAATCCCACTTGTTCTTCTAAAATTGCAGCAATTTCATCAGCACTCAAACTATAACAAGAAAAAATGAACAAAATGTTCATATTGCCATTTGGTCCCACTGTTCCAAAATTGGAACACACATATTTAACACACATTTTTGAGGTTATGAAAAGTAAAAATTGAATAATTTCAATTGTAATACAATTTTACATTATAATTATTATATAGTATTGTGATTTAACAAACAACTAGATAATTGAATATAAAATTATTTACTCACCCTTTCTTGGAAGCTATATTAGTAGGAAAACTGGATTTTCTAAACAAAATGCCAGCTTTGTATTCAAACCAAGCTTGAAACAGCTGACTAGATGATGAACAGTGTTGCCTTCTGACAATAATCAGTGTGTCTAAAGTTGAAAATTAAAATCCTTTTTCATAAAAAAAATATATTTCCCTGATGTTCCAATAATGGAACTGTGGGGTCAAATGGGTTAAAAGAGTCAGAGATGAATGTGAGTAGCTTAAAGATGATTTTAAGGATGGGCTGCTGTCAAATGCTTTAAATGTGGACACCGTCGAAGAAGTTCATGATTTTGTGGCAAGAGATTGTTGAATGACTCATTTATTGATGGAAGATATTCAATATTTGCTGTAAATTTTAAATTTTTTCGTTTTTAGTTTTTGTCTTATTTGAGTCCAAAGGTACTTTGTTCACTATATTTGTTGTTTACTGGGTTGCGAGTTTGGTGGTAAGCCTTAATAATAATAATAATAATAATAATAATAATAATAATAATAATAATAATAATTTTTATTATTATTATAATTATTATTATTTTTATTATTATTATTATAATTATTATAATTATTATTATAATTATAATTATCATTATCATTATCATTATCATTATCATTATCATTATCATTATCATTATCATCATCATCATCATCATCATCATCATCATCATCATCATCATTATTATTATTATTATTATTATTATTATTATTATTATTATTATTATTATTATTATTATTATTATTATTATTATTATTATTATTATTATTATTATTATTAGCACCGCGTCTTACTAACCGTTCAGGTTATACGCACTTACGCTAATGTGTAATGGTAGGGTGATTGTGAGATGAAATGGAGGACCTACAGTTTAACGTGGAATCCGAACCACGGTGGAGGCCTGGCATTCCTCACATTCACAAGTTGTGATTAATACACATCTTGTCAGAGGTGAAGGAAGGGTTTGGCAATCAGATAAATCTGTGCCGGGACCGAGGATTGAACCCCGGACCCCTAGCACAGAAGTCTGACACCTTACCCCTAGACCACCAGGTCACCCGGTAAACCTTAATCATGGGGAAAAGAGAGCCCCAAGTAAGCTGGCTTACAGGGACCTAACTTCTCATTTAATAAAGCTACATTTTTCAGGCGAGTTTTTTTTATTCTAATTTTCTATACAATCCACTTCTCCATTATGCTGGCTACCAGAATGTTTAAATGATGTATTAAACATTAACTGTGAGATGATTCTTCATTGATATTTGAAAACAAGGTATATTTGCACAAGATTTTTTCTACATTCTGAGACTAGTCTAATTTCTTCATCTCCTTCTCAGCTTCTTGTTTGTATAGGTCCGCTGCAGCCAGTGTGTTTAGTAGAGCATCTTGGGGTTAATAAATTAATGGTGGGGGTGGAGAACATCTCCGATCAAATAAGTAGAAATTTAGAGTAGAATTTGAAGTTTTATTTTAAATAAACATTAGACATTTTGCACCACAGGTTACTTAAGGTAAAGAAAACAAATTACTTAGTACATGAATATGGATAAATAGTTAATGTAGTGGTCATTTAGCCACATGGTCTCCATTTCCTCCCACCCATCTCTAAACACGCTTTGACCAACACAAAAAGAGTTTCTGAATATAGGTCTTATCTGTTCGCGTGTTAACCGGCAAGTGTCTTGCGTCTGACATTTCCCTTCCACATAGGGTCAAACATAGACGCTAAATCGGATGTGCTGATTGGCTAGCTGTTCGCGCCAAACCTCCCCTTTGCAGTGTGAAGCCACACGTGCAAGCCACAGGTGCATCTCACAGCTTCCGGGTACAGATAAAATTAAATAGCACGATGCTTGAAAGTGAAAAGTAAAAGTAATAAATTTAGATGAAGCTAAAATTCCAACAAAGACTTTACAAACATGAAAACTACTAAATTTAAAAGTTAATGGCCGAAAAATGAAGCTAATGAATTGAAATTTAGAACATATATTGCTTACAACTTTGGTTAAGATTTAGACAACTTATAATTAATATTAAACCCCACACTTTCTTATAATTTAACATTTGATCGTAACATAGATATTAAATTAGGCCTAGATGAATGGAAAACAATAATGTATTATAAGTTTAGTACTTTCCGTAACTTGATCATATTAGCATGTAAATAATGGCAAACAAATTTAATTATATAAATGAAATGGTCTAGAACTAAGGGCCTAAAACCCCGACCACTTTACATTTCTTACAGATGAGCTTTAAAAGTAGCACAAAGTCATGAGTTCTGAAGACTTTAATCCAGACCAATCCATAATTACATGATTACATGGTTAAAGGTGACAAGTCATTGGCGTTTCAATACATGAAATTACAGAGCTTTCAGTGACCATCAAAGTAATCACCAAGGCTCAAAAGGTTTTGTTCATTAAAGTTGAGTGCCAAAGAGAAGTTGAGACTACTAACACTTTATTCTGGAATGTTTTGTATTTAATTCAAAGGAAGCTTTGTGGGAAGAAGTTTGGATTCCAATGTCAGGTTCATTGCTTGGACAAGGCATTATTATTTTTACTGGACTTGATTTAAAACAATACACTGTATATAGTTTAACCTAATAATTGACTCAAATTCACTTTTAAATATATTCTCCATATAGCTCTAACGATTACTAAGAAACAGTGAAAAAAAATTTTTTTCACTATAAAATATTTTATTTACTGATTTAAAACATTTTTACTAAAGTATTTTATTTAAATTTGATCCAAAATTTTCTAAAACATAAAATATGATTCAGAATTAATTTGGGATAGTAAACATATTAGATTTAATTTGAAAATGAAAAATCTTGGATTCGCAAAGGGCTATTTAAAAACAATCATAAACGTGAATTAGTCAAAAGCATCAATCTTACAAGAAATGTTATTTCCGCTGACAGAAAGAATAGGTTTGAATCCTGGTCAGGTGTTGGGGGTGTTTATTCCAGAGACTTTCCACTCTCCTTCCATTAAAATATGACTATTTTCTCTAAATTCTCCCTTCCTATCTTTATGTAAATATGCAGATGGTTCAAACAGGTAATAAGATGTGATGCACAAAAAAAAAAAAAAAAGAACATATTAACTAGTGTGTCAAGATTTTATTATTATTATTATTTTATTAATAATAATATAAAATTATATAAAATTAAATTCTGGCTCTAGAGAGATAAATACTTCATGTTTAAAAGTATTATTTTGCATACCTGGTCTCCATCTATGGCATAGAAAATTGAGCTTTGAAGTTTATCACTAGAGCGGTCTCCCAGTCGTTCATCACCATGAGCTGAATATTTTCCTCGTTCCTCACAGTTTTGATTATGAGGGCCTGGCCAACACATGCGGGCTTCAACATCAATCCTTGCATTATGTTTCAATAGCATATCTACGATGTCTTCATAACTGAACAAACCAACATACAAATTAAAAAGACTCAGAAATAATGAAAAAACATAATTACAGGAATCATTCATGTTTAGAGCACCCAAATAGCACCCTTTAACAATTACGGTCATAATTTATTAAAATTCTGTTGTTTAAATGACCACAATAAATTAATATTCTTTCCATGTTTGAATTTGGTTATTTATGGAAAAAAGTACCATATAAAATGCCCTTTTTGTGATTAAGTTTCAACACCATCTAGCTTTTTGTATTTTTTGTAAAAATAATCCAGCTTGAAAATAAGAGTATTTAATATAACCAGGGTTGAATAAGTCTAAAATACTGTGTTGCCAAATTATATACATAAATGCTCTTTAATCTTATTGTAGAAAACTTTGAGAAAATGTGACTCAACAATACCCTTTGAGACAAGCAATGTGGAGAGGCAAAGAGCATGCGCCTCTGTTTACATCTGTGTTCCTAGACAAAATCCATCGAACCATGTCTACATTGTTGATGCCAACACACTTCTGCAGAAGATTATACCCCTCTTCATTGTGCACCAAAAGGATGTTTTCATTCTGAAAATTAACATATTATTTACTATGGGCAAAGTATTAAGGTGAAAAACAAAATACATTTGTAATATTCTAATCATTTTTAATTTAATATTTCCAGGCGCTTAACATATTTGTAGGTTTATTAGTGTCTGGCATCCCATTTATTGGGAGTTATGAATCAATTCAAATCAACCATCTTTCACATCCCATTGTTTCTCAAACTAGGCTTTAAACGCAACAAATCTTAAAGGTGTTTGCACTTTATCTGAAGCATAGTCATTTAAGGATGGTGTAAATATTTTTACCTTCGTATCATATCCAGTATATATTATGTATTATCTCAAGAATGATACAATGTTTAGTGCATGGATGATCTTACTTTTTTTTTTCAGCAAGCAGGTCTTACATTATTAAATAGGCCCTTTACACATATATGAATAAAATTATAATGTGGTCATTATTTTCAAAATAAATGATACCCAAAACACATTCTTGGTTTCATTTCTCCCAAAACACATTCTTGGTTTCAATTTTCTTTTACTATAGGCCTACCCATTTGGGTTGTATGCATGTGTTCTAATTACGCTAGTTTGTTATGGATGAGAAAGGTTGAATTTTAGAGGAAGTTTATATGGTTTGGTGTGGAGGGAGAGTGTAAAACCATTTAGGGAAAACCACCCTCAGTACACCCGGCAAGGATTTGAGCCTCGATCTCTCCGTCATTGGCAGTTTAACCTTTTGAGAAAGTGACACCTTAACCTATTCAATCACCAAAGCCCTGGGTGAAGATCAAATTCTTTCCTAGCTGATTAATAACAATGTTATCATTGAAAATTTTCACCTTGGGTATTTGGGAAAGAAGTCCCTCCAATCTTTGCACAGAGATCCGAGGATTGGCTCTTAATGCATCAAAGATTGTGTCCACCTTTGTTCGGGTCTGCTCTGACACACCACGGTGGTTGCCAGCTGCTAAAAGAGCACTTGACTGGAAGAAGGTGCTGAGTGCACCACCCATGCTGTGGAGGCAATTAGTGTGTTCTATTGGCCAAATTGCCCCCTGCTACCCAGGGTTGCCACCTGCAGCAAGCAAGTAGAAAAAATACCACCCATAAAGTAAACCTAGTATTTAGCTTTAGTAAGGAAAGCTGAAATTAAATTAACACAGTTGAAGAGCCTATCTTACCGCCTATTAGCCAGAATAATAAATACATTTTTATGCATGAACCAGAAATCACATCTAAGTGAGGTTCCGTGCACTATTCGGGAACTTGATGATAATGAAATTGAGAACAGTGAAAGAGTGTTTTCATTTTAAAGTGTTTTTTTTTAATTTTGTAGTATTTTTGCAAATATGATCAAATTGTTTAACTGGTCTCAATACCAGTATTTTTTTAAAGTAGAATACAAACAACTGTAACTTGATACAACGTATGGTGTTAGATGTATTACCTACCAAGTTACAACTTATCTGGGGGATTGGTGGGTGAAGCGGGCTCTTAAGGAAGAGAGGCAAGAGTTAAAATAGTTGATGTTTTGAATAAGGATAACAATTCTGATAAGATGAAACAAATTTAATACAAATTTATTGGTATATTGCAAAAGAATCTGGCTAATATATTTTTAGTAAATATCAATACACAGGTTGCAAATCATTATAATTATGGCACAGTTCATCCATTAAATAAAGATGACACTCGTGCCCTTTAGTATAAGATTTTTTTTATCTTTACCAAATTCACCCTTTTTACTTTCTCTCAATGCCTCAGAGAGAAAGTATTGTGATAGCCAAAAAAAAACAACTAAAAATTTTGATAAATGCCAAAACTATTTTACCAATTGGGCTAAAAACTTGGTATATCTGGGGTTATCATAAGGTCCCCCTGAGGAGTTTATGGAATTAGATATCAAACCCTAGCGTTAAGGGTAGTCAACGATTTTGATTAAATTTTATATCTGGATAGTGTTTATCCTAATAAACAAGATGGAAAGTCTCATTTTCTTATAAAAATTACTTTAGGGGCACTTTACAAATATGGAAAATTTTCCAATTTTCATAATTTCTTCGGAACTATTTGAGATACAAAATAACTTATCAATGTAAAATTGTAGTACTATTAAAGATAGAAATCTTTTATTTGAAATATTTTTTATAAAACCAATAATTTCTTAGCTATAAGCAAATATATATATACTTTTTAATTCAGGTATTTGAAAACGAATTTTATTCTTATAATTTTTGGTGGACAAAGATGTTTCTCTTTGCTTAATTTTTCTGTAACAACGTTCCTAGTTCCTAATGCCATAGAATAAGTAATTAACAGTATATTTTATTTCATTTATGATCTTTGGTGAAATGTTTCTACAACAATGTATAGACCTATTATTTTGTTTCACAAATCTTATGAGTTTTTATTAAATGTCTATTTTAAGTAAAAGTGGGAGAAAGTCTGTGCGGTGCAACGTACTACTTATTACATTTATGATGGACCTAAAATCATATTCAACAGTTTTTTTAAACATATTTTTACTTTTGACACTCTGAATATGCCCATGTACTCACCAGTGGATTTTTTTTCTTAAGCTAACTGTTAAAAAGTTCGACTAAACAACAGTAGATACTCTATCAAAATGTGGTACCTGAACAAAATGGGGGTTTCAGACAGAAATCAACTATTGCAATCTATTGCTGGAAGTTGAAGTGTAAGTAATGGACAAATGTGAGAAGATTTTTGTGTGTACACAGAATTTTTAGGTCTTTTATTTACTCTTTCTCATTCTAATAAAAAAGGTGTGGTAGCAAAAAACTACAAAGTCACAATAAATACACTTTGAGGCTGGAGAGATCATTATTAAGAGAAATGATTTCTTGGATTCAAAAGCATTATACCTTCTCCACCTTTATGTTCTGTTAGTCAACACAGCGTTGAAGGAAAATTAACAAAAACCATAACTAGTTTAATGTTAATTATGACAATATTATCTGACCTGACCTAAACCAACCTTCAATTGGTAGATGAATGGAAGTAGGTTGGATTAGCTGATTATAGTATGCTTTGTGTGAATGTTAAAAACATGTTTTCTTTGTTACATATCATTACCAAAATGCATTATTATTAGTGACGATCTACAAACCAGGAATACAGACATACCACTATAAATAAAGTTTTCCCCAAGTAACTAATTTAGTCCAGTACAGAAGCGTATTAAGGTGGACAAATGGAATATCAAGCTTAAAATTTGTGAACTTATATAACTGGCATCATGGAATAAGAATCCGTTGACTCCCAAAAAATCCCAGCTGGGCTGGATCCATAATGGCGGAAAATAGGCCGCCATATTGGATTTTTACTTTTTCGAGTCTGGTGGCTGAAAAAAAACATTATATAAAGATAAAATTTGCATTTAAACACTAATTACATCATTGATGACACGAATAATGTATATTTTGTGTTCATGAAACATTTTTATCGCACTGTATAGACTGCTTACTATTGTATGGTACTGAGAAGAAGACAAAAATTTTGTTAAGAAGCTGTTTTTGATTATTAAGAGATATTGGACCAAAAAATTTTTAAAGCAAAAGTTTTGGAGGGATAAAAATTACATAGAAATCATCCTTAGTACATTTGTATAAATGGACATGAGAACCAGAAATTGATACAACACTATGGAACAATACCGCGCACGTGAGGCAGCCTTACAAAACGTAGCCTGTTCCCAGTGCTCGGTTTGTTTGGCTTTCAGTGAACACGTGCAAGTATGGACGTATCACTTAGTAAGGTGTTGCAGTTTTGTTTTCTGTATATTACAATCAATTTTCTGCTAGTTGTTCCGGTGTTTGGATTGTCACATGTGTGTTTTTATGTTGAATAGGCCTACGTTATAATGGAATGTGTACTGTGTGTTATTTGAAAAGAGTAAATTTAAAGAAGGTGACAGGCCTACTGAGGTGAAAGCTGGCCTAAAAAATATTAGGAAAATCAGTGTGCTACAAAAAGATGAAATTTATAATTTACTCGTAGGAAATAAATCAGTGAAGCTGCATAAGAGTTGTAGAAAGGATTACACTTGAAGGGTGAAAAACACGTACCAGGAGGAAAAGTCTGTCCAGTATTATAGAAGAGTGGTTTCAAGCTTTAATTTCAAGATAAAGTGTTTGTTTTGTGGGGAACTCGCAGTTGTTAATAAGAAACATCCCAATTGAAAACCAGTAGTCAGAGAGGCAACAACATTGGAATTAAAGAATAAAGTAGCAAAGTTGTGTGCAAAACGAGCTGATTATTGGGGACAAATTGTTCTTTCGAGAATAAATGACGCAATAGATCTAGTTGCTGCAGAGGCAAGTTATCACCGCGATTGCTATCCTCTATTTAGTAGGCTTGGATCTGTACTCCCATGTACCAGAGGAATGCAAACCAACACTAATGCACTAGATGCAGCTAAATCAGAGGGATTCACACAATTGTGTGAGTACTTAGAAAGCCATGAAGAATGTCAGCATTACTTGGGCGATATATTAAAACAATTAAAAAAGATTTCACCATATAAAGTGCTACATAGGTAAACACCTGAAAAAAATTAATAGTACGGCGCACCGCACAGACTTTCTCTCTCTTTCTATAAACTCGTAAGATTTCTGAACGGAATAATGTACATTGTATCATCACCACTCCACATAAGAACATGCATAAAATAATATACAATGATATAGAATCAATGAGAAAAGAGGCGCATCTTTGTCCACCTAAGAGCATTTCAAACAGTTTAATGTCTTCCACAAGGGTCAACACTTCGTATTAAAATTTCGATTTCTGGTTAAAGTTTTAACATTTTATAAGGTGTTGCAGATCTTCAAGTCATCGCATTGATATTTAATTATTCATTTATACATTTTGACCAATAAAAAATGTAAATATTGACTATTGAGTCTAAAATGGAGATATATCATTGCTATGCAAACATTTCTCCTAAGAGCTTAAAGGAAAAATACCATACATTTTTAGATACTTACTTATATTTAATTACTCTATGGCATTGGAGAATTATTGCGTTAAGACTTAAGTAGTATATGTTTACAACTAAAGCTCACAAAATTTTATTAATATATTTGCAAATATCTCAGAAACTGTTGCTTTTATAAAAATATATGTCAAGTAAAAGTTTTTTATTTCTAATAGTCCTACAATTTTGCAATGATAAGTTGTTTAGTTTCTCAAATAGTTGTGGAGATACGGAAATTAACGCTTCTGTAAAGTACCCTAAAAATCATTTTCATAGGAAAATGAAAATAGCCAGTTTATTTATAATCTTAATCAACGCCTAGATACGAATTTTAATCAAAATCGTTTGAGCAGATTTTGAGAAAACAAAATTTTTCTCTTTTCGCCCTTCAGTAAACTACCCTTAATTTTAAGTTTTAATAGACACACAGACAGACGGCATTGCAAAGACTATTTTTTAGGGTTCGGGGGGTCATGAGACGTCGACATCCATCAACATTTCAGGTTAGTTTTTTTTTACGGTCGCAATACTTAAACTTTAATGTCCAAAAAGTTAAAAAAATTCATATAATTGCGTATAGATTGAAAGTTATTGATTTTATAAAAATATGTTTCGGATAAGATATCTGTATTATAAATATATATACATATTTGTAATACTAAGTAATTTCATATCTCAAATAGTTTCGGAGCTATTATAAAAATTGTTAATTGACGCATCAGACCGGAGCCCTTAAAGCCATTTTGCCGAAATATTGAGGGTAGCCATTTTGTTTGGAATATTTATTAATGTTTATAAATGAAATTTAATCAAAATCGTTAGAGTCGATTTTGAGAAAATCGACTTTTTCTCTTTTTGCCCTTCAGTAAACTACCCTTAATTTTAAGTTTTAATAGACACACAGACAGACGGCATTGCAAAGACTATTTTTTAGGGTTCGAGGGGTCATGAGACGTCGACATCCATCAACATTTCAGGTTAGTTTTTTTTTACGGTCGCAATACTTAAGCTTTAATGTCCAAAAAGTTAAAAATATATATATAATTGCGTATAGATTGAAAATTATTGATTTTATAAAAATATGTTTCGAATAAAATATTTGTATTATAAATATATATACATATTTGTAATACTAAGTAATTTCATATCTCAAATAGTTTCGGAGCTATTATAAAAAATGTTAATTTACGTATCAGACCGGAGCCCTTAAAGCCATTTTGCCGAAATATATGAGAGTAGCCATTTTGTTTGGAATATTTATTTATGTTCATAAATGAAATTTAATCAAAATCGTTAGAGCCGATTTTGAGAAAATCGATTTTTTCTCTTTTTTCCCTTCAGTAAACTACCCTTAATTTTAGGGGTAGATATCCAATTCCAAAAACCCCTCGGGGCAACCCTATGAAAACCCTAGATATCAAGTTTCAGCTCAATCGGTAAAATAGTTTAGGCTCTAGTTGGAGGTACAGACAGACAGACAGACAAACAGACGGAAATTCAAAAACCACTTTTTCGGATTCAGGGAGTCATGAAACGTCAAAATTCATCAAAATCTCGAGTTCGATTTTTTTGACGATCACCATACTTTCTCTACCTGTAAGATAGAGAGAAATTAATAATTAGAAGATCACTATGGAAATTTTGTTGTTTTTTGTCCCTCAGGTGGAAAACAAGGTTTGGTCATTTGTTTCCGTGGTCTTGCTTCTCGTATTTTGAATGATAAGTGATATGAGGACAATCTCAAAAGCCAAAGGGATGAAAGAAAGAGAATTGTTGAAGCAGCCGCGATTATTATCTGAGAGGACATTTGCTCACGCTGGTAAGATTGTAACACATATCCAAGCACCAAGGTGATGGCTGAGTACGGATGTGAAATGATACCAGAAAATTGTATAGCTTTATTCGTACAGTGATGAGGCAGAAAAGAAGAAAAGAATGTGCTCCCAGAAAACGAATTGCAATTGCCAATTCAATCATTGCTGCAGCTAGACCGAGGAGTATTATTTGTGTTGTGAGAACGGAAGAGGAACTCGAGCTATTCTTGAAATATGAACATTATCATCCCCCTGCTCTTTTCAATGACCTGACTATTCAAAAAGGAACTAAAAGTCTTCTCTGGCTGTTGTGCTCGAGAATAGTAGTCCTTTGAGTGAAATCTTACCACAAAGTTCTATTTACTGTATAGACAGTGGGGATTTGCTTCACAGAGTAGTTTGACCAAAATCAGATACTTTTGCTCAAATTTGTTGCCACTTCGTTGATTTCATAATTAAGAACTGTAGCACCATTAGTAATATTGTATTCAATGGATACAATTCTGGACCCAGTACTAAAGACATTGAACATAGGAGACTGGCAAAGAACACATCAATTGAGATTGCTGCGAGTACTACAATGATAGTAGCTACATCACAACACGCATTCCTTTTGAATTTCTCATACAAGTCGAGATTTAAAGATCTTCTTGCTGCTGAGCTAAGATATGCAGCATTCAAGTATTTCAAGTTCTCGCTGATGCATACACCATTATGGTAAATATAGCCGGCAATCTATCATGCGAGGGCTTACAATAAGTTGTGGTTGGAGAGGACACAGACTTAATTATATTAGGGATTGCTCTTTCTGACAAGACATCAGATGTCGGCTTGCTTGTTCCAGGTTCACAAACGCGACAAAGAAAAATATTCATTAGTCAGAACCTTCAGCAGGCTCTAGGAGATGTCACTGGATGTATTCTATTTCTTAATATAATAACTGAATGTGATACAACCTCTTCAATGTTCAAGAAAGGAAAACGGACTGCTTTCAATCTTTTGAAGAAGGAGAAGACATTCAGAGAAGAATTGCTTATTTTCAACAAAAGGACATCATCTGCCGATAATATTGCTCTGGCAGGAGAACATTTTATTAATCGTGTGTATGGTGGTAACATCAATGATGGCCTGGAAAGACAAGATACAAACTTTACGTTAGAACAATAGCGAAGCAGCCAATAAGCATCAAGTTTAACCTATCTGTCCTACTACCAACTTCGGCTGCAGCAAGAAAGCACAGCCTGCTTGATTTCCACCAGGTTCAGACATGGCTCAGCGTGACTCCCCCCCAACTACATGGGGTTGGTAAAATAAAGATGGCTACCTTACAGCAGTAACAATCACATTACCATCTGCTCAAGAATGTCTGCTTCGACTTATATTTTGTAAATGCAAGTCCAGCTGTGAACATAATTGTGAATGTCATCGTAATGGCCTCCCATACACCAGTATGTTTGGCATTTGTGGTGGAGAAGTGTGTTTCAACCAGAAAAAGACAACCAAAGTTGGTGAAGAAGAAAGCAAGGATATAGTGGAAGAACCTGAAGAGGGGGCCTAAGCAGGATGTCACCGTTGAAGCATTACTATACCACCATGTGTCTCCTACCCACAGTGCACAACGCTCTTGTTGAATCATTCATTGGTTAGTAGTGCAGTTCTCAATTTTTATAACATTATTTTGTATTTATGACGAGATTCAGTAATGATAAACTTAACTATAAGCTAGCTACGTGCTATGCCCTGATCGTTGCCAACTAGAATCTGATCGACCAGCCATTGACATAAACGAATTTGTTTTATTCGCTTCTGACACACTCCTCACACTTCATTACTTTCCTAAATATAAGTATTTATACTTAATTTTTAGCGATCTATAACTTTTATATGAAACATTTTTCAATCCTATCCCTTATAATAAAAGAAAACAGCTTCGGGAAATATTTGTTTAGCTTTCCACTATGTATAATCTGATATTAAACTGACTATACATTGATATAATCAGATAAAATGCTCACAACGTCCTATGATAGCTTTACTAACCATTTAAAATGCATTTTTTATCCAAACTCCATCTTTCTAGCTCCTTTTATACAGCCGCTAAGATTTAAAAAGCCAAAATTCAAAATGGCTCCTATTTCCTACCATAGCGGATTTAGCGCAACTGGGATTTTGTGGGACTCAACGGTTTTGTGTTCCATGATATAATTTTTACAGGCACACCAATTTTCAGCTTGAGATTCCATTTTTCCCTTATCTTGCCTAATACTGAGTATGTATTTGTACTGTTTGCACTAGTTTGCACACTTAAATACCATGTATTTGACTTTATGCCATCTTGATCTTTGGTCTTCTTTGATTTCTATTCTATTATCATGGTCCTTTTCCATTCACTTTTCATTAAAAAATATTTCCAAAAACATTATTTGAACGATATCACCAATTCTAACCAGGGGTGTTGCATGAAATATATTTGGGGGGAGCGGGGTGAACCAGTGTTTTTCCCAACTCTCAAGTATTTCGAAATTAGAAAAATTCCCAAGTGGCAAAGGTGAGTACAAGGGCAATGTGGGAGGGGGGGGGGGGGCAGGAGGCTCCTAGATTTTTTTTTAATTTGGGGTGATAATCAAGCCTTGAACCCAGCTTTTAGGCAATTGTATTTTTTAATGTATATATATATATATTTGTTCATAATGGATTTTAAAGCTACAAGGCTTTTTCAGTGCATAAGGAAATAACTTGAATTATTATTTATTTCAATTTACCTGCATCTGAGCTAAATATCCATTTGAGCTTAGATATATTTATTTAGATTGACAGATCTCGTTCAAATCATGTATTTTAGATTAAAAATTTAACTGACTTTATTACAGCGGTTTCCAACATTTTGTAGTTTGTGACCACAACTTTTCTTTCTGCGGCCATCGCGACCCTTTGATAACTTAAAAGCATTCAAATCTTGGTTTTTAAGTTTTTTCACTGTGTATTACTACCAGCCCAGACTATCTACAGTAACTACAGCAGTGGGATAGGTAAATTTTAGAGGAAATGTACCCTTTTTTATTTGGAGGGATATTAGGATAAACTACCCCTGGCCAGAATTAAAATCCTTACTTCAGCTTCATCCAGGCGTGGATTCAGGGGGAAGGGGGTCAAAGGGTCAGTTGACCATGAACATTCAAATTTTAGAAATAAAATACAACACAGATAAAGTATACATTTTTTTTTATATTTTTACATGCAGTCACCTCTTAAGTCATATTCACACGTGCGTTATTTGTCCACGTTTATTCATTGTTCGATATGACTCGCGCAAGTATTGAAAAAATATTTGTTTTCATGTACTAATATTAATTTTTGTCTTGCATAGCGAGTAACGAACATTGTTCCGCATAGAGACGGTAAGCTACCAAACATCAAAGAAGACTAATAATCGCCTGAGAGTAGTTCATCCATGAATACCGAATATAGAGTATGTGTAGACAGCAGGAGCAGCGGAACTATGGAGGACTCTGCCCCCTGAAAATAATTTACCCCTCCATGGAATAAATTCCCACCCTAGATATATTTCAAATCCTCTGATATCAAATATGAAGCTGAAAGATGGCCTTAAATCAAACTCCTAATGATTTATAAATGCATTCTATTGTGCAAAATTTGCCGGAGAAGACTGCTTCAAATAACCACTAGACTAGCGGCATCTAACTTGCAAAAAAATTCAGGGCAGGAAAGCAATAAATAGCTACCAAGGTCATCCAAATTTCAAAAATGTCTGGGGGAGGACAGCTCCAAATAGCTTCTAGATGCATTCAAAATTTTGTCGGTGGAAGACCACTTCAAAGATTATCTTCTAGAGGTATTTAATTATCATAAAAAATTAAGATGTTAATCACTCAAATAGCTTCGAGGGGCATCCAAATTCCAAAAATTTCTAGGTGAGGAACACTTTAAGTGACTTATAAAAGAATCTAATTTTTTTTAAAACAAGGCGAAGACTTCTCATAGCTTCTAGAGTGAACCATTTTTTTTAATGTTAGAGGGCAACGCCAAATAATTTATAAAAACTGATTTTGAAAAATTGGAGAGGATGACCATGGCTTAAAACATACATAAGATTAAATATGAATGAGAAACTAATGGCTTTAAACATAAATCTAACATTGTAAGTAACTATGTTATTTATAATTATGACCCCTCTATGAAAATGATCTGGATCCGCACCTGCCTTCACCAACAAACCAAACCAAAAGAGCGTGACATTAAACCCGCATGTCCACTAATGCTTGTTTTAATTATTAAAAATTGCTTATAATAATGATTATATGTGACTAATATGTAGTAAAAGAGAATCAACAAGCCCAGGGTTGGGGGATAATTTTTATTATGCTAGCAGAATTACAAGGCTGCCACAGTAAACCAAGTCAGCAAAAAGCTATCAGAATGGAATAGCCAAAAGGAACCTAAGCCGTACCTAGGTCGTTTTTAGCACTTTAACAACTTACATTTCTATTAGAATTATGCATCCTCCTATAATCATTAAAATCCTTGAAAAAGTAAATATAAAGCTAAAACCTCTATATTGTGACCCCACACAAAACACGCTGAGACACCCATGTTGGAAACTGCTGCTTTATTATTACACACTTGGAAGCAATATTTAACTAGTAAGCTACCTGAGCTGTATTACTCGCTTGTCACTTCATCAAAAAATTAGCAATATGGCCATGTTTATTTTAAAACATTTTCAACTGTAAAATAAAGCAATAAAAAATGGAATTTATTGATATTTCTACAGTATTTTGATACCTGTCTACCAATGTCCTGCTTCATAACCTTATGGAAGTTGCCCTAAAATGTTAATACTAGTACGTGAATAAACTATTCAAAATATATTGTAATTTAGCGTGTGAAGGTGAAGGGGCTTACCCTGATATTTTATTAAATAACTTATGACAAATTCGAAATCAGCACTCTAAACAACATGGTTATACAAAATTTCATGTAAAGCGAAAACTAAATAACGAATTTAAAAATGTATCCTAAATTTTAAAATGTTAAAGGGTGAAAAAAACCTATTTTTTGTTCAATTTAGTCTACTTAATCAAATGAAAAATTTAAATATTTGTAACAATGTAACACAGCCCTATTACTCCTCTTCCTTCATTGTTGCTTTGAGCCTATTTAAATTGCTTTCATGAAAGCCTATTTTAATAAACAATGAAATAAGATACATCAGTTCAATACAAACTAGTATGGATACTTGATAGAAAAATTAGTGTGTATTTCAGTAGTCAAACACTAACACTAACCTCAATGTCCTCATTTCATCAGTCAGAGCTTTCGATAAGAAAACAATAAAATGTTGCGTAACATTCACTGCATTTCTGTCTTCAAAATTTAATAAAGCCCTAATTGAGGATTTGACTGTACAACATATGATAATTTGAATCATAAAACTGTGACAGTCTAGCAGCCACAAAAGTCACAGCTAAAAACACTAAACCATAAACAAAACATTGGCTGACAATGTTGCCACTTCAAGCATTGCTGGCTGAGTGAAATTTTGCTATTAGGCAGCTCATGTTCCCTTACGATTCGTTTCCATACCGCATTCATTGTTGCTTTGAGCCTATTTAAATTGCTTTCATGAAAGCCTATTTTAATAAACAATGAAATAAGATAAATCAGTTCAATTCGAACTAGTATGGATACTTGCAAGAAAAAGTAGTGTGTATTTCAGAAGTCAAACACTAACACTAACCTCAATGTCCTCATTTCATCAGTCAGAGCTTTCGATAAGAAAACAATAAAATGTTGCCTAACATTCACTGCATTTATGCCTTCAAAATTTAATAAAGCCCTAATTGAGGATTTGGCTGTACAACATATGATAATTTGAATCATAAAACTGTGACAGTCTAGCAGCCACAAAAGTCACAGCTAAAAACACTAAACCATAAACAAAACATTGGCTGACAATGTTGCCACTTCAAGCATTGCTGGCTGAGTGAAATTTTGCTATTGGGCAGCTCATGTTCCCTTACGATTCGTTTCCATACCGCATTCAGCATACACTGACTGGCCGTTGTCTCTGCCTACTGACAACGGCACTACTATACTACTTGATTAACTAAGATTTCTACAATCTACTACAGAAGGAATCTCCTTTCGATGTTTGATGATTTTTGAAGTTGGGATTTTTCGTAGAGTAGGGATCAATAGTTGGGAAATTTTCATTTGTCTGTACAAGTCTGTGGTTAAGGACTTTCATAATAGAAAGTAATGGGGTACAGAATAAGCCAAGAATTTAACCAACTCAGATCTAAAATCTCACAAAATTCCCAACTTTTAAGCTTTTAACCAACATGGGGGGAGGGGGGTTTGATAGCACCCAAACCCCCACCCCTCTGGCGCGACGCCCCCGATTCCAACTTGAATAAAACTTTTATTTTTGACATATTATGCAAGATAATGTTTTGTTGGTTTGTGATGGTTTATAATCATATAGACCCGCCTCTGTGGCGTAGTTGGCTAATGCGCTAGTCGTGTTGAGCCCGACTGCCGAGGACGGGGAGATCGAGGTTCGAATCTTGGTCGGGTGAACTGGGGGGGTTTTTCCTAAATGGTTTTCCACTCTCCCTCCATGCAAATGCGGGTTCACTTCCTCTATTCAACCTTCCCAATTCCTAATCCATTAGCGTAATTAGTACTTAAGCGTATAACCCGAACGGGTAGTAAGACGCGGTGCTAAATAATAATAATAATAATAATAATAATAATAATAATAATAATAATGGCTGACGGCAAAAGTTGGAACTATCTTCGCCAACATGCGGCGGCCGCTTGATCGGTATAGCTCGCTTGAGGGCTGACGGCATAGAGGTTTTTTTTAGGTGGACGGATATTTAGGCCTACTATAGTTCCATCTAATATTAAGGAGCAGCGTAATCCTGTGACATTTCTGAGTACAAAATTAGCTGTCTAACTCTAGAAAACCTACGAACAATTAACCTTAATATTGGTATGTTCAAATTCATGGTGACGATTGTGAATAATATTGTAGTTTTGTTATGTAACAAAGAAAATAAGTTTCCGAGATTCACATAAAGTGTATTATCTCTGGATAGCATGTAATTAAAAACATATAAACAAATGATAATGATATACTAGAACATTTTACTTTTGTGTATTATAATTTTTGAATTAGTTTGTATGTCATGTGCGGCTATCATCTGTGTCTTTAGAAAGTGAATGTTAATGCACCAATAAAATCTACAAAAAGCTACAAATAACCTCTTAGCTACCATATCCACTGAGATTACACCAGACTCTGAACCGATTTGGTTGTTGTATGGTCTGAGGCATTGCTTTCACAGAAGACTAGATTGATGGAGTGATGGTGATGTGTTCTAGGGGGTTCAAACCTTAGTCGCAACCATGGGCGAATAAATTAAAATTTCTATTAGTATTGATAAAATAAACAATTTATAACCTCACAAAATAATATATGATGTCATGGATATTGAAACGTGCAGGAATCTAAAAAGAGCACAAATCAAATAGTGTGTTTGAAAATATTTACGTTCCTGTGTGATTTTTGGTATATTTTGTTTTAAGTGTATAGCTACACACACTTTTGAGACTTTATAAATATATTATTTTAATTGTATAATAATAAATAATAACATTAATAATAAAATATAGACATTGCAATGTAAGAAATAATATTTTTCCTATTATCTATATGAAGAGTATTGTCCGACACCTTAGCTCAGTCAGTAGCATGTCTGTCTCTTGAGCTAAGGGTACCCCTTCACAGTGATGAATTAACGGGACTGGATGTTGTGCCCGTCCTGGTCTTGAATTAGATTATAAGGCATATGAATATATGACAGGCCTAGCAAGCCATTAGTGGAAAATATATGGCTTGAATAAAAAAAAGTGACCCAGGCCACAGGCTGGAAACAGTAATGAAAGTCAAATATGAAGCTTACTATTACGATTTTAAGGAATGGAATGTTCCAAAATGGCACCAACAATTTAAGCTAGTACCGGTATGCAATAGTTTTTTAGCACCACATCTTACTACCTGTTTAGGTTTTATTCTTATGTACTAATTATGCTAATGGTTTTTAGGGATTAGGGAGGCTATATTTAGAGGAAGTGTACTCACATTTGCACAAAGGGTGAGTGAGAAACCATTTTGGAAAAACCACCTTCAGTACACCCGGCCGAGATATGAACCTCAATCTCCTTGGTATCTGCAGTCCAGTCTACTGCGAGAGCAACGCTTTAAACCATAGACCACCAAAGCGGGTTATGCAATAGTTAAGCTAGTATATTTATTATAAGCTAGCCAAGCCTAACAAAACCTAACCTTACATGCGCCAACTGTTTTTCCTAAAATGTCTTAAAATAAAAATACAGTATTCACAACACCATTTTTATCCTTCTCAATGAAAGTATTTTAAAAAATCAATCAAATCCAACTTTACCATACTTTTATTTATTGATGTTTAGTTTGGGATGGTTTTCATTATAATCATACAAATTATTGATTTCTAAAATATATCTATGACACCATTTAAACATATTAAGTTGATAGAAAAACACATGGGAATGATGTGTTAGCAGCTTATCATATAATACATTGTATTTCACTTAAGATACCAAATCATTAAAAATGTAATACTCTCATTATACTCACAACGAAATGACAGATCCAATGATACTTTAATTATATTGAAATTATTTTATTTGTATACCATTAACATTTAGACAACTCAATAAAACCAAAGTACATACATGTATACATACTAGAGCAACACATAGTTTGATCAACGATTCCTTACAATATGTCATCTTAATCTATAAAAAGCAAATTATTTTGTGAATATTAATTTAGATTCCAATTTATTAGCGAATATAATGGTCATAAGGTCAGGAGAAGGTTAGATTAAGCTAGGTTGGAAAGGAACCTTAATAATATATGTATACATGATTTTGCCATAAAATATATATTACTTTGTTTTGATATTTGACTTCCAGTGGGTGTTTTCTCTCTCATTTTCAGTTTAATTCTAATGTAGCCTTGTGAGAGTTTGCTGGATCTTAATTGTTGGTGGATGTGCAAGAGTGTTTTCCGTTACGTAAGAGAAGATTAGTTTGCCATTTTCAAGAAATTCGTATGATGTGAAAAAGAGCAAAGCGCATTAATTGGCTACATAGACTGTGTAAAGCTTTGATCATACAATTTTATAGATTTTTCAATCCTGCATAACTTAGGTGAATTTGGTTTTGAATTGTTAATTATAACAAAAGTTGTTTTAATAATCTTGAATTTATTATCATTGGATTCCCAGCATTTTTGTGAGTGTAATGTAAATATAAATTTTGTGATTTACGGGTTTTTAGAGAAAATTCACCTAAAAGTTACAGTTCTTAGCTTTTATCCCCAAACACATTTGCCCTGGTATAGTAATGTGAAAAGATTGATAGACAAAATATTTTGTTTTAAATTTATTTAATTTATTAGGGGTATTTAACCTCCACTTTCTGAAGCGACTAATTATATCAGCACACAAGAATTTCTATTAGCGAGCGCGAAAGGGTCTACCAATTTTGCTGGGAAAGGTATTTTCACATAGGCTTACCTTCCAGGTTTCTTTTACATGCCTCAATCAACATGAGACCGACAGCTTTACTTTTCTTACAAAGGAAGTTGTGCAACAAATTTTTATTGCTCAAAAAAATCCGCCGAACCTGGCTGGGTTTAAACTCACGAATTGTGGGTCCTGGGCAAGCACTTTACAAAAAGACCACTAGGTCAACTTTGTTTTAAAACGATGGCAGCATGTGTAAAGTTATAAGATTGACGTGTACCAGACTTGTTACACAAATATGCTGGACGTTCCATCGTAATTTATGCAAGTACAAATTTTACTTCATAAATATAGACAATTTACAAACAATTATAGTATTGGTATTATTTGAATTGCTTTATTCGTGTTGTGTAGGCCTACTAATCAGAAGAATTCATCTTTTATGGTTATAAGAAAAATATTTAATCCTATTTAACTGATTATATCAACAGACTAGAATTTCTATGGGCCAGTGTGAAAGGGCCGACCAATTTTGCCGGGAAAGGTATTTTCACATACCTTCCAGAATTATTTTACATGCTAAAATCGACAGAGGACTGCTTTTCTTCCCCTCCCATGAAGATACATGTGCTACAGATTTTTATCTCTCAAGAAAAATCTGTCGACCCAGTTGGTTTAAACATACGAACATCTATATGACAAATGAAATGTATAAGAAGCGTACTATTCCCGTGGCAAAGATGTTAAAGTCTATAAAGACTAATAGTAGTATTAATAGCAAAGGAATTAAATAATTACTTTTTGTTATATTTTTTCATCTCAATTTTAGAGCTCCAGTAATCTCTTATATATTTTGTAGCACAAGATAAAATGTATTCAAAAATTTCGGTTAGATAAAAATATATTTATCCTACCATCTAAACTTCCTTTGGTAAATCACCACATTTTAAAGTTATAACTATAATTGATCATCTTAATGAGAGGTTATTTTGGTACTGGTTTCATCTTACAATGTCATCTTGATGAAAATACAACAGATAGCAGCAGCTAAGATCACTTTACATGACGTCAAAAGGAGTTGCCTAGCAACCGATGATCAGTGCAAAAGCCAAGCACAAGGAGTTAATAAAAATGGAAAGGGAGTAAAATCAAAATTAAAGTAGAAAAGAAAAAATGACATACCACCACCGCCATTATGTATTTGGTAAAAGTAATGAGCAAATAATAGTTTTTCTTGTTTATGTTTGTATATAAAATATTTAAATTGTATAATACATACATATTAAGAAAGGGGTTCAATCTTGAACGAATGCATGGTTAATGTGACTCTCTCGGGCTTTGGAGTAGTTTATTTAGTGTTATTTGTGGTGTGTGGTTGAATGACTTCTCTGAATAGTATTCATTTCAAGTGTATCGAAAGCTATCTTCATTTGAAAAGTAAAAATAACTGTATAAAACTTCCTAGTGACCTCTTTTTGTCTCTTTTGTGTGTTATTTTCAAGTGAGTATCATGTTTATTATAATGCTTAAGTATATTTTTTTCAACTACCCTCCCCAAATAAAAGGATGACATAAGAAGTAATCAGAGAAATTAAATTTATTTATTGTAAACTAATAGATTATACATACAGACAATATCTAGTACCAGAAAAGAGCGCAATATTTACACAATATGGTATTTTAAATATAAATAACTTATTCACACTGCCATAAAAACAATATAGGTCATTTCTCATACGAGACAGTATATCCATTTTAATCCTCTCATATTCAGTCAGTCAATATATAATTGCAAGTATAAATCTAAAATTCAGCCTCCTTAAGTTTCTATATAGTCGATATAAACGATTTATTCAAAGGCTACAATAATAGAGTATTATTTTTCTGACCCATTAAAATATTATTATTATTACAATCGTAATAAAGATTAATATTGTATATAACAGAAACATCAGGCACAATAACTCAGGTATGACTGCATTAAAAACAATTATATCCGTCATTTAATAGTCATTATCTTCTTTTTATCACGTCTGGCAATGATAGTGGCTAGACTGCTAATCAAGAAGCTAGATGAAGTATTAGAAGAATACCAAATTAGTTTCAGGAAGTGAAAAGATAACAGAGAGTCCATTGGATTGAAAAGGTTTACTTATCCTAATAGCTGATTCCCAACTCTACCACTAGCTCCACAAATCGGCCAAGCCTGGACATATTTGGCTAGATCTAGGGGTAGGTAGAACGGTAAAGAAGGGATGGCGAAAGGTTATATTAGTAGACGTATATTATCATCGACTATTTTTGTTCAGTTTAGAATTAAATTGGTAGAATCAAGGATCTCCTTCTCTACAAGACCTCTGAAGAAGGTTAGAGTGGCCATCTGACAAAAATAGGGGATAGGGGAAGAAAAGTTTATATCTATTTAGGATAACCTCTGTGTAATTAATGTACAATAAAAAATTCAGGGATGACTTAGGGTTAGAGATGATTAGGTAAACCATAATTTAATTATTGGTTTTATAACTCCAACATACAAATCAAAACACTAGTAGCATTCTAAAATATTCTAGCCTAGCTGTGGATGATGATGGTTTGGATGATTAAATTGATTTAATATTAAAGTACTTTTAAACAATACAACCCTATACATGAACAAAATACAAAACATATAAGACAATTTCAACACAGATATCTCTACCCTGGCGACAATAATTATCAGTCGTGCTCGGAGAGAGCTCTTTCTGACTACTGTGGGAGCCAACTAGTTCTGGTTAGCGATAATATTCATCGAATAGTAATAGCTATAATAATAATCATAATAAACTAACAACCTACAACCTACACCCTAGATTGGTCATGGTTAATATTTAAACCCCACGCACTTCTGGGAGTGGGATAGTGATATCGCTGGTCAAAGAAATTTTGGGTTCTTAAGGCACCAAATATTCTCCCGGGCCTACTAGGAAATAAGGCTAGTTGACTTTTTTTTTAAAGTGTGTATGTGGGGCTACTCCCCGGGCTAGTATAAGTTTGATCTACTTAAGAAGGAGCTTTACAGTTGAAGGGGCAGCCCGTAACCCGCATTTCACCCATTTATCCAAAGGTTATTCTTATTCTGATGATATCTCAACTATCATGAATGATAATAAAATATTTATCATGTCAAATTTAAGGTATCAATATGCAAAACGATTATGCCAGGCTCAAAATTTAATAAAACCATGGAATAATTAGATAAAAAATTAGATATAAATTAATAAATGTGTTTGAGCTTCAAACTATTAATTGAGAAAGAAATTAAATTTTTAACTAGGCATTAATTATCGCAATTAGTTTACGCTTGCAACAGTACAATTATAATTGGGTGTTTATATATGGAAAAACTGAATAAACCCAAAAAAAACATTTTCATGCCTTTTCGATTTAATATTACATTGGAGATAGATCGCTTTACCTCCATTCTTTTCTTGTCAAAACCCCATTAAGTACGCTCGGTTGGTTACAGAAGGAGAGAAGGGGGAGGGCTTGGTTATCTTTCAATGCTCTTTAAAGACCTGAAAAGTTTCTAACAAGCCAGCACCGACACAAAGTTCGTCAGGTGCTAGTGCTATATTGGTTGAAATGGGTAGTACTATAATTTGTTACGATTTTTTTTTTTCAAAATGGTGAAAAAGAATGGGAGAAAGCATCCTTCTGATCACAAAAAAAAAAAAAAAAAAAAAAAAAAAGCAGAGAGGTTTGAATTTTAAAAATGTCGAGAAACTCAAAAGATAATATCCGTAGAGGAGGGAAGCTAAGAGAAAATGCACAAGCAAATAATTTTTAAGAAAATTAAAAACAATTAAGTATAACCCTTACAATTCACACCACTTATCGCGTGGTAAAAAGTGTCAATCTCCTCTTGGCTGACTTGCCGGTAACAGAGAGGATGGGTTTTGAATCCTAGCGGTTGTACTGAGGTAGCTAGTCATAAATGATATACCACTCTTCCTCTATACAAATTCAAGTACACTTTCTCTAAATTCTGTCTTTCTCATCCCTATTCTATTAGTGTAAATGTGGGAGTATTCCGAAAGGGTAGTAATATGCATTGTTTGTAAATGATATCTGCCCTAACTGAACTATATTGAGGGTCAAACCAAGGCATATTTCTTCCTAGGAGTAGAAACACATGCAAAAATCCTACAGGTTTATAGAACATTTTAAAATACCTAGCATTCTAATCTATGCCATCTAGTAATTCTTTGACATTTTGATATTTCCATTTTAAAAAAACTTAAATTACGTTATTTAAAAAAAACTATCTTAAAGTAAATTTGAACATATTAGACTTGAAAATTTAATAATATATGTCACATACAATTTGTGTTTTTTATTTAAGTTGCTTAGGCAACATAGTTTTTACCCATTTTCTTATCATATGATACGCACCCAACTACTCTTTATATTTATTTTATTTATTAACACCGTGTATGACTACCCGTTTGGGCTGTACGCATATGTACAAATTACTCTGTTGGGTCAAGGATGAGGATGGTTATTATTTGAGGAAGTGTACCCACATTTTTGTAGAGAGCCATTTAGAAAATAAAATTTATATTTATCTGTTTCTTTCACAAATGGCGTGGTTATAATTTAGAAAAGGTAGAATTTAAAGGAAAGGTACTAGCATTTGGAAGGAGGGAGAGTGTGTGGGATACAATGTCAGATACCCACACTTGCAAATCAGACTAGGATTCGAGTACTGACATTCCTGATACAGTCGACTCAACATAGGAAGAGTGGTAAATGACAGCTAGCAGTAGTTTTTTAGTTCAGTAATTCCAAGGGAAGTATTCATTGGAAGCGTTTGATAAAACTACTTTATCATCAATTATTAAGCAAATAATAAATATTTACACATAGGTTAATTAATGAGTGACTTTCAATCAATGTGTGTAGTAAAATAAAACTTCTGCTAGAGGTCAGTTACCACCACTCACTCCTATGGTGAAAAGACTGCTGTACCTCTGAGCTATAACTCAGGCAAGACGGACCCAACACCTCTGTCCTCCTGATCATTAGCATACTTTGACTGTGTATAGTGTATGTTCCAAGTCTGAGATATTTCGTAACCGGTGTATAATCCATAATGTGAATTATATTATATTACATTTTATCGAGTCTTATATAATCCAAGAGAATTTTTAGTTAGTATGATTAATAGTAATAACATTCACATTTGTTTTTAAACCAATCATTACATGAACTCAGAAAATAATACATCAATGATCGTAATTAATATGAAATAAGTTAAAAAATATATCTGATTCAACCTCAGATAAAACAATGAACAAAAATAATTATTTATTCTTAATTTATAATATTAGATATGCTAATATTTTAGCCGGAAAAGACATATGCTCTAATGAAAATGGTGGCCAAAGTTTAAAAAATTTAAGATCCACATATTCTCAATTTATATTAATAAACAACATAACATTAAAAAAAGTTTAATTTCTCAGAGGTTTCGGTTGTAGTAGAAAATTCTCAATGTAAACTAAAGCGCTCCACCGAGTTTTGTAGGAATTATTGTCTGAGAGGCCATTTTTCCTATCAATAATTCTACTATATAGAGGTATGTAGTAAGAAAAAAGGCCTTCTAGATGTCATTCCTCCAAAAATCAGTGGATAGTAGAGTCAAGTTTTCATAAGAAGGCACTATAAAAATAAGGCTGTGTCTAGTGACACGGGACGTGGCAGCAGCTATTTACAATATGAAATTGGCTGCTGACACGGTATTTTTTAAACTGACCAATAGCGATGGTTTTTTGAAAATACAATAGGCTTTCGGCCAATAAGACGCCTTGTTTTATTTAGGCCAATAAGAAACGTGGTTAGAAGTACGTTTGGATCATTGATCTCTATACTATAACTGGATGGACATCTGTGGCTAAAATTTTCGAGCTGTCGTCTGCATACCATTGGGTAAGAGAGAAAGAAACTTTCGGGTATCTCTTTCTCTCTTTCACCCATACAAGGCAATGTGGCATTTTGACATCGTTCATTAATTTGATTGATTATATGAGATACATCAATGTGAGAGTGGTTAAATTAAATAAATATGTTAGTTAAAGCTTTGAAGAGCATATTAAAGTTCAAAACAGGTTAGTTTTTTCTTTAAATAAGTTGATGTAGCCTAATATGTACGATGATTTTTGAAGGAAGCTTACTTTTAAGGCTTTATCTCGTACCAGAATCCTACCCTATATTTGTGTCTAGTTAGGATAAAAGACCTTTCAGAAAGAAATTTCTACTTCTGTTCTAAATTGCCGTTCATCCTACCAAAATATTATATATATGATAGTATTCTGGTACGAAATAAAGCCTTACAGATTGGAATTATTACTAAAATCCGGGTTTATAAGATATTGTACTTCCTACAAGCCAATAACCTAAATTATCATTTGAACGTAAGACTTCTACACAAAATGTGTTATTCAAACAAATGTAATACAGTTTTTAGCTAACTTGTTTCATTATAGTTATCGAAATGTCAAGTCAACATAATATGATTTCTGAAAGATATGAGCCAACTTAAAAAAACAGGTATTATTACAATAATACTTTCCACAAGCCTATAACCTAAGTGATAGTTTGAATGCATGGCAACTATTCAAAGTTTGTCATTCAAACAAATGTAATCAATTTTTAAGATACCTTGTTCATTATATTTATCGAACTTTCAATAAAATATGGTTTCTGAAACCAATATACACGCTAATAACCAACTTTAAATATAAGTGTTGTCGTGGCAGACTGTAAACAACATTGATGGTAACTACATAAAAATTGAAATATCTAAGGTTTTATTCGTATTTGTACAGTATTACCTGTAAAACTGGATTGTATATCCTTTAATGTAAATGTTTCTTCAGGAAAGTATGGTATAATACTTCACTATTTTCAAACAATAACACTTTTATTCATCAGAGACATGTGTTTTCGCATAAGAACATTTAAAGAAACCGTTAAATCTTTCCCCCCCTCAGTGTAGCAGACGATACACTTGAGCGTCACGCTTTTGTCCTTGGAATGTGCATGTGTATGTCCATCCAGTTATACTATAGAGATCAATGGTTTGGATTCATTTGGAAAATCGACGGTGGTCCGCCATTTCTATTTCAGTTTTCAGCTACTTTTTGTACCAAATAAACTAAGTATTGTTTGAATTGTTATTTATAAGTTATTTGTATAACCTCTATTAATACATATAAGAATGAGCTAATGAATGACATGTGGAGCTGATTTTAAAGCATGTTATTTTCAACATAGTTAGACATGTCTCGTTCTTAGCTAAATACTTTTGCTGTAAACTAAACAAAATTTTCTCGCCGTGAAATTATTTGGTTTTGAAAGCAGGTTAAGTGCATAATCTTTAATGTAGGCTTAGCCAAGTGTAAGGCTATAAGGTATCGTTTTTTGGTCATCGCGTCTCAATGCCCTGTCATATGGGGGTTCAATACCTAAGTTATCCATAGTTTTAAATATAAAATAACATTAAAAATTTAACACTATGGCCATGCCTGAATAGACCACACTACTTAGTGCATTTTATTTGCTCTACAGTAAAGTTTCATTGGCTTTGGCAGGGCGGAAGTCATTTTTGAGGGTGTCTGAAGTGTAACCTACAGATGCACCCCTTACAGCACACTTTACTAAGGGGTGAATATGATTTGCCCTTTGATGCACACTTTATTTAAAATAGCGTTTTAAATGTAATATATTTCTGGTCCTCTTAATAAAATTTTCTCTGTGTTGGGCTAGTGATTTTTTTTAGTAGGCTGGTTTAATTCTATGAAAACAATAGTTTCATAAGTGGCCATGAGGTAGCTCTAAGTGTACTATGCTGTCTGAAATGTTTTATGCACCCTATGCACTTTAGGGCGCCAGAAACTTGTTTTATTTAAGTGTACAAGTAAAGTACTCAAGTGCGGACTATTCAGACACAGCCTATGATTCAAATCCCAAGGGAACAGAGAATATAATGATGGTAATTATATTTATTTGAAATAATTTTATTTTTAGAACATTTAGGCTAGATCAAGGCCGTAGCCAGCCAATAATTTCAGGGGGGGTTCGGTTGGCACGTCCCCCAATTGCTGGAAGCTAGGAAAAAAAAATTCAAAATGATAAACGGTTCTAGAAGCTCTCTGAAGTGGTTTTTTTCATGGTAAAATAACTCACTAACTGCCAAAGGCTTGGAAAATTTCTAAATATTAAACACTTTTTGAAGCTATATGAAGTTTTTTTTATGGTAAAATAACCCCCAAAATGCCGAAGGCTAGGAAAATTTCTAAATATTTAACACCTCAAGAAGCTCTCTGAAGTGCTTTTTATGGTAGCACAGCCCCCTAATTTGTATATGTATCTTAATTTTAATATTGTTTGAACCATAAATAAAGCCATATATATTTTGTTCATAAAATTTCGTGGGGGTTTGAACCCCCAAAACCCCTCCCTGGCTACGGCCTTGGGCTAGATACCTCACCAAAACAACGAACACGTGGGTTGATCCATGCCCCATATTAGGTAATCAATCATATACTATGAAATTCAGTCAAATCATTTATTAAAATGTGATTATCAAGCAAAAGAAACGATACTTAGGTTAGAGTAGTTACGGCTTTCAAGGTTAGGTTAAGTTAGTTAGAAAAAGAACTTTAATAATAGATTACCACATTATTTAGCCTTAAAATAAATATTTCTTTCTGTTAATATAAGATTTGCTGTAGGCATTTTCAGTCTTTTTAAAGTACCATTTTATTTTATTGTAGTTTTGGTGTTGTCATGTATAGTGCTGTGGTGTTCATCAATTATTTGATATTCTTAGATCTTCATTTGTGCAGTTTTACCGATTTTTCAATACTATATTATGTTCACAGAAATTGTTAAAAAATGATGAATATTTTCTTTTTGTTGGATATGGAGTATTTGACAAATTGACATAATATGTAGATGGAAATAAATTCACAAACATGCAATATCAGTCTTATGGCCGAGCATTACCCCTTGACTTAGGTGAGTTTTGATTCAACTGTTTATTATAAAATATATTTTTCTAAGTTTTATTTTAGTGTTAATTGATTCTCCATCTCTTTCAGAGTTTATTGATAGTATAAGATAACCTCTTTTTTGGCATTTAGAAAGAAAAACGTTTTTTTATATGTACCAGTTTTTTGTGTTCCATTCCCTTGTATTTAAGTATTTGAAAATATTTTATTTTGGGGATGGTGCCTAAAATTCCTGCCTTTAAAGTAAATATTTTTCTGGGATAATACAAACTATATTACAAAATTTACACACTGTAACAATCACAAAAATGTGGGAAATCCAAACTAAATTCTAGCTAATTTAAAAACTTTGTTATAATTAAACAATTCAAAACCCAACTCCCCTATGTGACACTAGGAAAAAATATAGTAATTGAAAAATCCCTAAAATGGTACTTCTTGAGCTTTACATATATTATATAATCAATCATTGCTCAACAATCTGTAGCAACCACGCTTCACTCTCTTTTGCAACAAACACATTTCTTGCAAACTTAAATGAGCAACCTTTACTGGTTCTGGGGCCAAACTAAATACATTTTACCAGAAATATTGAATGAATGAAAACCAAGGTTTTACTTTACGTACCTGAGTATTTCCATTAGTTTGCCATGTTTTTTTGTAGAACGATTAACAAAAGAGTGTAGCCTTCTTCTAATCTAGTATGTTTATTATACTTAGTGTGTAAGACAGAATAAAAAAATGTAAAATTTCTCCTCTATTTTTAATTATTATTATTATTATTATTATCATCATTATCATCACCGCGTCTTACTACCCGTTCGGGTTATAAGCACTTACGCTAATGTGTAATGTTAGGGTGATTGTGAGATGAAATGGAGGACCTACAGTTTAACGTGGGATCCGAACCACGGTGGAGGCCTGGCATTCCTCACATTCACAAGTTGTCTCTATTTTTAATTATATTTACAATTTTACTCATTGAATCTAAAATAAAGAAAATGTGTTAAGGTGGGGTGCTAGTGAATGTGAGTTTAGGGCTGTATTTTAGAAGTTTTTATAGCATTAACATGTTTTGGCCAAAATAAATAAAATATTTCTTCTATAGAAACATAGAGTTTAGTTTTCTGCATATGCTAATCTCAACCGTTCTAGAATATCTGTCATCAGCATAGCAGCATTTGGTGACAAACTTTTTAAATGAAGAGAAAAAGTTGTCATTAAATCCCAGGACACTCCTGACAGATATTTAATAACTGTTGAGATCATCATGTGCAGAAAACTAAACTATGTTTCTCTAGAAGAAATATTTGATTTATTTTGGCCAAAAAATGTTTGTTATAAAAACTTCCAAGATACTGCCCTAAGCTCACGCTCATTAGCACCTCACCTTAGTAACAAACAAGTAAATACTTAAGTTTTTTTTTAATATTCTTAAAAATGCCATAAACTACTCTTTTTGATTGCAACCATTTTTATTCAGGTTAATTCTTTGTTTTCTATTTGATTTGTTCTCTTTGGAGTATTTATGACAGTTTAGGTTCTATTAAGTCCTAAAATTTAATTTAATTCATTGTATTCTTATAAATGAATTTTTATTTATCGTTCTCTTTCAAAAATAGTTTTTTTTTTCAGAACCACATCTGACATATGGACTAAGTTGAGTTGTTATGTTTTATCAGCCAATTTTTTTCATGATGTTTGATGTATTATTTTCTTCATTTGATGAAAAAAGAAAACATCGAAAATGAAACTTTGCCGGAAACACCTGTACCATTGCTTAAGGTTCATCCAAAGCTATGTCATGGTAGCTACAGACAGGGAGAACCTGGAAAAGTCATGGAATTTAAATGTTTGATTAATTCTGTACCTAAACATTTAAACAAAAGTGGGTGTATTTCTTGATGTTAACAAAGTGCATTGCCTAGATATTTTATTTTAACATGAGATGGTTGTACAGGGTTTATTTTATAACACATTCACGCAGGAACGCAAATGATACCCAATAAAATAATAGAGAATTAACAAGAACTTATAAGAATGTTGATGTTTGGTAGCTTAGAATTTTTTTAAATATGTGATCAATATAATAATCGAAAAAATTGACATTCATCATGAAAAACTGTAAAAAGGTTAGTTCTGAATTTTTTTAAAATGTTGTTTGAAAAACATGGAAAATTCAGGGAATTTTTTAATAAGTTTTGTAGCTGCCCTGTACATCTCCTTCACCCGATATTTTATGATCATCTTACCCAAGTTGAACAGCCAGTCAACCTCGGACCATAAACACGACTATCTCATACAGTCAGCAACAAACAACGAAGTGTCCGTGATCTAATTATCCCTGCGGCCAGAGAGAGCGCTGTTTGGGGACAGGAAGTGAAGCACGATGAGCTGCCGAGCTTTCTCGCCAGATGGCATTGTATAAACTGTCCTAATGGTGCATGTGTGGAATGGTGGTTGCTGTGAGTCAAAGGGCGAAAGGACCAGCCATTGTAAGTCAGTGATCCCATAGTTTTGCCTCCCACCATATTCCTTCTTTCTTCCTTAACTTCCTCACTGTGGAAAAATGAAATATAATTGCCTGCTCCAGCTATAGATATGCCACTCTTGGCTGGCTTGTTTATTGGAAGCATGTAATACTCGTCAAATTTACGTAAGATAAATTCTTTTCTGTTCGTAATTTCGCTTTTAATGCTTTTTATTATTTAAAATTATTCCTCTCGGCTGCTTATAAAGAATTTTTTAGTATCATGTCTAACTACCTGTTAGGGTTATATGCCTATGTACTAATTACACTGTGTTAGGGATGAGGTAGGTGTAATTTAGTGGAAATGCACCTGCATTAGCATAAAGAGAATGGTAAACCATTTAGGAAAAACCATCCTCAGTGCACCTGACTGGGATCGTACTTCGATCTCCCAGTCTTTGGCAGTCTAGTATAAAATCATGAGACTAACACGTTAGACCGAGCAGCCACCGAGGTGGGTAATAAATTATTCACATTATTTAGTTCAGAAATGGCTTCAGATATTAGGGAACTAGGTTACTTCATCTACGTAAATCGTAGTTTTGTATATTTCTGTTAAATTTGAGCAATGAAATATATTATTGGAAATGTTAGAATCATGGTCAAATTTAGATTTTTGTTATATTTGTCATAGAATTGTCGAACATTTTGTATTAAGGTTCCTATATATATATTAATATTAAGCAGTTATGGATATGTAAATAATGTTTTGGCAGGGTGGCTACAAAACATATTTTACAAAATTCCCTGACTTTTCCAGGTTTTACAGGCGACATTTTTCAATTTTCCCTGACTACTTTTTTCCAGTTTTAATGGTGGATGATGACTTGTTTTATTTATTATTGATCACATATTAAAAAAGTTTGTTATTTACTAAACATAAACAGTTTTATCAGTTATTTTAAAAATTAAAATGTTATTTTATTTAGGTATTATTAACTTTTGTTTTAGTGTTTAGTTTCGAAATTAATGGGATTTTTAGAAATATTTTTTAATTCCCTGACTTTTCCTTATTTTTAGTTAAATTCCCTGACATTTCCCTGTTTTCTCTGTCATTCAAAAATTCCCTGACTTTTCCAGGTTTTCCCTGTTTTCCCTGTCTGTAGCCACCATGTTTGGAGAACATTCTCAACCGTAAAGTTTGATTGTAGGCATACGATAGTGAACACACCCAATGGCCTAAGTGAAATAGATTGGTTGAGATGTAATGGATTTAGTGTGTAGATCTTGGCCCAAGTTGGGCAATCAATTGAGATGCTATGGTAATACTGAATACATATCTTAATATTTATGTGATAGCAACTTTAATAATACAGAAAAAAAGTCACATCATCCAGCCTAGTTTGCTTGATTCTTTAAAATTATTATGCAGACAAAATTCTAGTAGTTACACTTGCTGGAGTAGGCCATTGTTTTTATAATATATATATATAATATATATATATATATATAATATATATATATATTATATATATATATTATATATATAATATATATATATATACACATCCATTAGTAAAATTTACATTATATCTTTTAAAAAATAACTAAATATATATATATATATAATAAAATATCTATATAAATATAAATATAGTTATTTTTTAAAAGATCTAATGTATATTTTACTAATGGACTAATTTTACTAATAGCTATATATATATAATTATATATATAGTTTTATATATAATAAAACAATATTCTACATTAGATCTTTTAAAAAATAACTATATATATAAAACTATATATATTTTTTAAAAGATCTAATTTTACTAATGGATGTTCACATTTATTTATTGCAGCAATTATCACAATACATTGTTTTATAAAGACCAACAAAGAAAATGTGGAGCTCCAGACTAACACGTTTTTATCCCATAAATGTCAAAAACTGATTATGTTCCAAATGTTCTTGATTAAAATATAACACTCATGGCTGCGAAGTCGCAGATTCTAAAGCAGTTTTAGGTGAAGTCTTGAGTTGGTAGCTTCATAATAAAAACTTAGCTGTAGTTTTCTTCTTCAGAAATTGTAATCTAATAAAATATCAGTGATGACCCCATTATTTAACTGTCTCAAACAAGAAAGTAATAACTCTTATAATGTGCAAAGCAAATGTTTTTTCTGAGATCACCCAGTCTATTAATTTAGCAATTGTGGATTGTGCCTGTTGAGTAGACATGACAGTCGCATTGTACCAACAGCGCCCAAAATAGTTATTATAAATACAACCCAGAAGCAGGGACTCGGATTTGTTCTTTAGACTAGACGTGTCGCAGAGGCTACAAGTTAAGAGACTTAAGAGTAGTAGTCTAAGGGGACAGGGTTAGAAAGATGCAGTTGCTATCACCCCAAGGTAAAGGGTCTCTGGATCCTCTGTGGACTGGCGAAAGGTTGATTGATATTTTCTTTACATATCTTGTTTTGTTATTCATTTATAGCAAGTGTTACTAGTTACGTATTAAGCCCCACGTTGTGTCGCCATTTGTTATATTACCTAACTTTCGTCCAAGATAAATGCACCACGTTGGAACGCCCATTGTTATATAATCATTTAAGAGCTCCTCAGCTGGAAGCCCTTTATTATAGATTATATTATGCCCCACAGTAAGTCGTCATTTCTGTTGCGCAACTGTGTGCTTTGCTTATAATGCCACTTTCGTCATATCATTAAACTTAAAAATGATCACACGTCACATAAAGTTTGATGTCAATTTATTCAATTAAAAGAAAAACATATTTGTATTAATATTTAAATCGAAATACGATCATGTCGAGGGCCTAGCAACTAATTATCACCGAGCGCTTAAAATACGTCCATTCAAGACCGAACACATGTATGTCTGTGACCCCGACTGATTTCACAGTAAAGAGAAATTTCAAAATCACTGTATATATCTGAGCTCAATGGAAGCTTCTCGAAGGGACATTTTCTAACGGTGAATTACACACCTACAAACTAAAAAAAAAAAACCTACTGCGTGTAGAACATTTTTGAACAGGAAATTACTCTAAAAGATCTTAACTTGGTTGGATTACGTCAAAAGGCATTACGTGAGGTTGGCTCCAGTAGATGCTGCCATCTGACCTCGGGGCGCGAACTAACTAGTAAATAATTTAGAGGAAGACGTGAAGATAAATAAATTACACTTCTTAAAATAAAATATCTTACTCTGAGAACCAATAAGTTATCCAATATATGCCTAATAGGTACTTTAACTACTTATCTTGCTTGGCAAAACCTCTATACTTTATTATTTAAAAAAACACCCGAGCCCCTCACTACAACAAACACAATACGGAACTATTCTAAATTTACTCCAATTTCAATTTATTTCAAACTAAACAAGCTATTACAAAGCTAAATAAACCACACTACTTAGAATAAATAAAATAGAGCCCTTGCAACAAACACAATTTGGAACAAGCCTAGATTTACTATTTAAATTTTAATTTATTTAAAACTAAACACGCTATTACAAAGATAAATAAATTACACTTTTTTGAATAAAATTGAGCCCCTCACTACAACAAACACAATACGGTGCTTAACTACTTAGATAATACTTAGCTTGGCAATACACTTTATAATCATAGAAAGTAGCTGAGCACCATACGTATATAACGAATACAAAAATAGGAATGGCAACAGCCATATTCCAAAATACAAACGATCAAATACCTTTATATACAAATGCTTAATGTTCATTGGCCAAAATGAGACACGGTTTCTTATTGACTGAAAAGGCGAATGCGCTATCGTCATTGGTCAGTTTAAAAAAAATACCGTGTCAGCAGCCAATTTAATATGGCAAATGGCTGCTGCCACGTCCCGTGTCACTAGACACGGCCTAAAAATAAATAGATCTACTTTCATGTATGCATCCGTCAGGTCACGTGACCTATAGCTGTCAATTTTAATAGATATTATCAATACTTATTTAATAACACTAATTAGAGTTTATAATACAATATTTGTCAATTTTGGTCGCAAAAATAATGTGGGTGGAAAGGGATGGTGACATAATACAATTTAAAATAGACTGGATTAGGTTTAAAATTGTTATTTTTATCCTGAATTTATTAAATAAATATAAAATAATCATAACACACAATATTATTTTTTGTATTAGGCCATAATGTTAATCAATGACTTTAAGGTTCCAGAACGTTCAACTTTACAAGTCAAGACACAACCACAATAGATTGTACTCGTACTATGGCAAAAGACTGAATTTGAAATTAAAAACAACACAGTAAATATTTCCGTGAGGTCTAATACATCACTCTTGGTTTATAATGGGTCAACGTTAACAAAAAGGTCAAGGTTCAAAACCTAGCCAGTTGCGCTGGGAATAATTATCATCCTGCAAATTTTACTGTTATATTTCCATAAACCTCTCACCTCATCCCTGCTACAATGCACTCAAACTACCCTAACCCAATTTGGTCATCGAAAGGTCTAAGGGTAACAATATACTAGACTACCAATGACGGAGAGAACGGGGCTCGAATCCCTGAATGGCTATACTGAGGGTGTATTTTCTCAAGTAGTTTCCAACTTTCCCTTAGCGCAAATGCTGGTCACTTCATCCATATTCAACCTTCCTCATACCTAACACACTAGCGTAATTAGTAAATAATGTGTATAACCCGGGTGGATAGTAATACGTTGTGCTAAACAAAAATCTAAATAAAATGTAATGTACATTTTAAAGTGTACACAACACCTAGATAACACCCGCTCAGGTTATTCGGATTTAATATAGCTAATTAAGTATCTGGAGATAAAGGTGAAATTTAAATTAAATGTACTTACATTTGCGTGGAGGGAAAGAGGGAAACAATTTAGGAAACACTCTCATTGCACCTATCTGGAATTCGAACCTTAACCTCACTGTCACCAGAAAACCAGGACCCGATATTTAGTCCACATGCCTATTGATCGAAGTATAAATTATAACATATGGTACATTTAAAGTAACTCGACCTAACAGGCTGTTTTTGGTCCAATATGATCAAGTATTTTGATCAAATAAAAGGTGTCTCTTGTCTAAACTAAATTTGGTTCATCAATAGTGGTTACATTTTAAGTGTTAACGGCTATTTTTGGTATGTTTAGGCGTTCATAGAAAAAAAGCTACTAGTTTATAGGACCAAACGGTTTGTTAAAAAAAATTGTGTGCAATGAATATTAAAATTTAACCATTAGATTTTATGGATATTTTGAGTTCAAAAAGGTTCAAACTATTGAATACAAATTTTGGGAAAGGAAAAAACACAAAAATACGGTTGTTCATTCAATTTTAGCGGGATTTTACTTTTGGTAAAGTATCAAACTGGAAAATAAACATGTCAAAGTGAACCTGTCACTTTAAATACTAAACAAAAAAGAAATATATATATTTTTAATTAGTTAATTATAAGTAATACGCTACTTTAATAGTACGTTTAGAATTATTTGTACTTTCTAAACAAACATGTGTGTTTGTGGTTAGTTTTGGAAGTTATTTAAATGCATAGCAAAATGTATCAAATAAAAATGTATTATTCATGTTTGTTACATTAAATTCAATACTTTAATGAATAAATGCATCACTAGTTCCGTAACCACGCCAAAATTATTTTTATTTTTTGATGCCTACCTATTGTCATTACATTATTTTAAATATGGATTATATTTAGAGAAATTTATATGAATGAATATCTAAAATAAATATTACTCTTTTCTTTTAAGGGAAGTTGACAAGTAGGTAGAATTACTATCCTCAAGAAAAGGAAATATATTTCAGGTAATTCCGCGAAACTAATAAGCTGTAGCTCAATGCCAAAGTTCAACATCCCCACCCAACTCATTCACTCTCTTTCTTTTCAGTTATCCACAAACCTAGGGTGTCAGACCTTTCAAGACAGAAACTACGCCCTTCCAAAAGACCCGAGCAAAACCTAGTGTATTCGTCTCTAAGTGCGCTCTGGCTATTGGCCAAACCTCCCCACCTCATTTCCCTTCTCTCTGTCCCGTCATTGGTTGAATCAAGTGATCTCTATACTAAACTGGATGATATAAACACACCCCTTGCACTCTTCAAAGCGTGATGCTCAAGTTTGTCATTTTATTGATTCTGAGGGATTAGATTTAAAGGTTTCTTTCAATGTTCTTGGGTGAAAACATGTCTGGTGAAAAACACAGAAAAATAGTGACGTATTATACCACATTTGGGTGAAGAAACATTTACATCAAAGAATATACGATTCGGTTTCACAGGCTACACTTGAAACCAAGTACAATTGGATCTAAACGCTGCTCTGCCGTGGTTATTGAACTCTATACTATACTGGATGGACATAAACACACCCCTTGCACCGACCTAATCGTACCTCTAAAGTTTGTTGTCTGTTTGGTTGCGAGGGGACAGATTTAACGATTTATTTCTAAGTTCTAATGCAAAAACGTTTTTTTTTTATGAATAAGAAAATTATTGTTCGAAAATGGTGAAATATTATAGCCTATTTGGCTGAAAACACATTTACGTTAAAGAATATACAATTCAGTTCATACAAATACGAATACAATCTTTAATAAATTAAAATATGTAGCTATCGCTCATGATGTTTACATTCTGTCAAGTCTACAATATATTTAAAGTTGGCTATTAGCTTAAATATTGTTTTAAGAAAAAAATATATTGAAAGTTCGATAACTATAATGAAAATGGTACCTGTCTTAAAATTAATTATATTTGTTTTAATGACAAATTTGTGTAGTATTTTTAGGAAGTATTACTATACTACAATATATTTAAAGTTGGGTCTTAGCTTGTATAGCTTATTGCTTTTAGAAATCATATTATATTTAATGTTTGTTAACTTGATTACTTTTGTTTGAATGATGAACTTTGTGTAGAAGTTTCCCAAACGCTCATTTAAGTTATAGGCTTGTACTAAGTATTAATATCTCAGCCTACATCGACTTAATTAAAGAAACAAGTCACGAGGGTTTAACTTAACTATCCTCTTAAACCTTTTATTATTTCATTTAACTTGATATATCTCATGGAGGCTAGCCATACAAATAATTAACGAACTACTCGTATGTCAAAATGCCACATTGCATTGTATGTGTGTAAGAGAGAAAGAGAACCTAAAAGTTTCCTTCTCTCTTACACAATGGTAGGTTGACGACAGCTCAAAAATTTTAGCCACCGATGTCAATTCAGTTCTATTATAGATATCAATGTCCATGGCGTTTCATCAAATTATCTTTGGGTCTTAGTTAATATTGTTAATCTTAACAAATTAATTTTTGTGATTTATCTTATGAGAATGATTTCTGTTTGATGAAATATGTAGTTTAGCGGCAGGGTAAACCTAAATATATTTATTTTAAATGTAAAATAGGAGGAACCTCCCTTTTGGGAGTAGACTATTATTATTTAAATGCATTGATCTCTATAATATAACTGGATGGACATCTGTGGCTGAAATTTTCGAGCTGTCGTCTGCATACCATTATTTAAGAGAGAAGAAAACTGCGGGTATCTCTTTCTCTCTTACACCCATACAAGGCAGTGTGGCATTTGGAAATTGTTTATTAATTTGATTGAATGTATGAGATAAATCAATGTGTGATTAGTTAAATAAAATAAATATGTTAGTAAAAATTTGAAGAAGATAAGTTCGAAACTGGATAGTTTTTCCTTTAAATAAGTTGATGTAGCCTAGTATATAAGATAATTTTTTAAGGAGGCTCGCTTGTAAGGCTTTATCTCGTACCAGAATCCTACCCTATAATTGTGTTTAGGTAGGATAAAAGACCTTCCAGAATGAAATTTCTACATCCGTTCTAAATGGAGGTTCAACTTTACCAAAAAATTATTATATATATATATATATGATAGTATTCTGGTACGAAATAAAGCCTTACAGATTGGGATTATCACTAAAATCGGGGTTTAGTAGATACCGTACTTCCTACAAGTCTATAACCTAAAGTATAATTTGAACGTAAGACTTCTACACAAAGTATGTCATTCAAACAAATGTAATCAAGTTTTTAGCTAACTTGTTTCATCATAGTTGTCAAACTTTCAACAAAATGTGGTTTTTGAAAGCAATATACAAGACATGAAACTTTTTTTTAAAAAAAGGGTAATATAATACTTTCTACAAACCTATAACCTAAGTGATAGTTTAAATGTATGGCAGCTACACAAAATTTGTCATTCAATCAAATGTAATCAAGTTTTAAGATACCTTATTCATTATATTTATAGAACTACCAATATAATATGTTTTATGAAACCAATATATGAGCTAATAACGAATTTTAAGTATAAATGTAGTCTTGGCAGACTATAAACAACATTGAAGATGACTACATATTTAAATATGTTAAAGATTTTATTAGTTTTTGTACAGTATTACCTGTAAAACTGAATTGTATATCCTTTAATGCAAATGTTTCTTCAGGAAAGTGTGTAATACTTCACTATTTTCAAACAATAACACTTTTATTCATCAGAGAGATGTTTTCGCATAAGAACATTGAGACCGTTAAATGTCCCCTCCACAGTGTAGTAGACGATAAACTTGAACGTTACGCTTTTATCCTAAGCAATGTGTATGTGTATGTCCATCCAGTTATATTATAGAGATCAATGTTTAAATGTTAGGTATGGTAAACCTCCATTTCGGGTGTTTGCAATTATTATTTAAATGTAAAATATGGGGAAACTCCCTTTTGGCTAGCAACAAAGTTATAGATTGCTTTAATTATAAATGGGTAAAAGTTATGTGTGAGGGGTACTAGATGAGAGTTACTCTTGTACCTGTTGACATTGCTTCAAGTAGATGTTATTTTCTCTCTCTAGTCCATTCTTGTGGGCGATGCCACCAGATATCGTGAGACCAAGCTCTTGCCTTAATTAATAAACTTCGCCTTTTTAATAGTTACGAGTGTTATTTATGGGAATATTCTATACTCTAATACTAATTGTATTTACTTATTTATCTTTGTCCTCTTCACAGGACGTTGCAATTAATTGTTAGTTTATCTATACAGTTGATGAAATTATAAATGCCGTGTGTACTGCCGACAGATGATTACTCATTTCAGTTGATTTGTAAACATGGCCTTCAGCTAGCAATTTACTCTAGTCACCGCACTACCTGTACTATATATATATACTTTTAGTACCGTTATAATATACTTGGGACTTTTCTTAAAGCTGGATAAAACTAAAGTATCTCAAGGTATCTCCGCCTTCCTTCTTTATTTGGGGACTTGAAAATAATTCCTGGAAAGGAGCGTTACATTTATATTAACGTCTCTCTGGTATATGTTTGTTATCTAAGCTTTGTGGGGCTAGGTCCAATGGATAAGTTCATTAGTTCTTAGAGCATTTTCTTTTCTTTGGTTTGAACTCGCCCCTATAAGGGGCACGTGTAGTATTTTATCTCAATCTTGTTTTAGGCCAACTTTTTTAGTTTATACGCCCGGTGCTGTGTTGCCAATGGGTTTGTATTTCCTTCTTTAAAACCAATGCCATTTTATTATTCAAAAATCTGTTGAATAAAAAGCTTTAATCCACTCGGCAGTAAGGATGGGCACGCTCGTGCCTAGGTCCAAAAGTTTCAGACCACCTATAGCCCATCTGACAAACCACAATGGGACATTACTAGCCCCTGTTCTTAGGGTGTGTTGTGACCAAAAGTCAACCACACGTGGGTGCAGCTTTGGCGTAAGCTGGGTTCAACGGAGCTATTTGGGGCTGCCGCAAAAAAGCGTTTGTCACTTTCTCCAGAAATGCTCACCCATCAAAGTTTAAAGAAAATACATACATTGTAAAGGGCTTCCAAGCCTGTAAATTGAGACACTGTATTCACCTTTTTGAGAAATAGAAAATGGGCATCTATCAACATCATTGTCACTTTACGTGGTTATTCCACTTTAACACAGGGGAAATAGCATGATAGATTCGGCACACACGATGCACATTCAATTCTAATAGATCATACGCATATTTAAAATTCCATAATTTTCATCAACAGTTACCCCTATTACGGTCCGAGCGACGCTCCCAGAACGTTATTTCTGCTGGAAGCAGGGCATAGAGAGGGTAAGCTTGAACTATTTACAGTAAATTTATCTTTTTCTGGGGCTGTAATACAGTTAAGAATGATCATAAAGGAATAGAGAAGAATAATGAGGACAGTCATAGGGCTATTGAGGAACTATGGAGTACAGGCCTGGGTATACTTCCTAAATCACTTGGTCTACCGTTTGTTTGCCAGGTGCATGGGGCAGGATTCTCGAGAGTGAAATATCCTGCTTTGAAGGGAAGGGGTATAAACATCCCAGGCGTCACCTTAAGAAGTTGAGGGAACTTTAAATCTGCGAGAGGCACTGAGACAAAGAGGTTACGGGTGACCAAGGCCTCTGTGTGGGGTGTGAGCAGAAATTGGCTCCTTGTGAACAAAGATAAACTTGAGACTTTTATTCAATTTAAGGAGGCATTCCCGCCATACCAAGAGAAATGTAGAGGCATCTAACTCAGCTAGTAGTGAAGGTCAGAAATGTCAATCCCTCTTCTAAGTAAGAATGACGTAACCACTATGATCACCATACACTACCCTACTAAAGTCCAGCGTAACCTCAATAATATTATCACCTAGTCTGTGGAGGAAATGAGAATGATAGGTTACTGAAGCGTTCAGATGAGGTTGATATTACTGAGCATGGCCAATCAGAACAAGGGCAGGCTGAACAGTATAGGTATCGAGAGCAAGAAGGCTGAGGCCACCATCGCTGGGAGGTTGCCAATCTTGAAAAAAATAGACGCTAGTATGGTAGTGGACGTGGTCTCTATTTTAATTATAGAGGTCGGTTATATGGGGTCATAGACACATACAAGGAGGAGACCACATGCTGTCAGTTGTACCTCACAGTGTCGGTGGGTGGAAGAGTAGAAGTGGGGCGGACTTGTAGTTTCTCAGGACCAGTGAGATTGAGTATGTCACACTAGCTCCTAGGAGCTCGTTGGCAGAGGGAGGTGATTTCCACCCCTCCTTTTCTGGTGGGTTTTTAACACAATAAAGTAGTTTTCAAAAATGAACATTGTCAGGCCTCACAGCACCTGTTATCCTGAGTTTATAGTGTAAGTGAAAGGTCAATCTGTCTCTTTTGTTTGAACAGGGGCCGAGGTGAGTGGCATTTAAAATTAATTTATAACAGTGCTGCACAGGACATGTAGAAAATTTGTTTACTTGTTTTACAGCTGATCATTGTGGTGCGAGTCAAGAAGGTAAGCACCCAGGTGCTGGGGACAGTAGATTAGGCGAGGTTATGCCTTATAATTGTCTTGTAAGCACCAAATTGTTAAAACTAGTTTCGTTTGGGGTAGATTTTCTAGTGCCAATCTCATTATTTTGGATATTTCATATGAACCCTCAGTTTATGGTGATAAATAACTAGAACTCCCTAGCACTCCAGCATATTAAGTAGTTACAAAATTTAAAAAAAACCATAACGTCAAAGCCAACATTTTAGAACTTTTACACTTAACTATATCTTCAACAATGGCACAATGAGCAAAGTTTTATTGAAGAGGACTGTTTTTTTCCGACCCCTCTTACACCCAGCACCCCAGTTACATTTCAATTTGTCAGAAATTTTGACCATCCATCTGACAATGATTTTTGGGGTTTTCTTAAGCAGTCGAGTAACTAATCTCCCAAGGACCAAGCAAAACTTTTTCTTTTACTCACACCGTAGACAAGGTTTTTTTTTTAAAAAAAAAAAAAAGCCTGCTGGTCTTACATCTGTTTAACATTGTATGCATACATTTAATATTTTGTGCTAAAACACACCATATTCCATGGTCAGTCAAACTAATTGCGGGATTTATAAAACGTGACAACAGTTTGTTTGTGAGCTCTTTAGTATGTGTAAAAAAGACGAAGACAGTAAAAGTGCATTTCCATGAGCGATTTTAGCATCGCTGTATAACTATACACTATTTTGAATGATCGTATTTCCATAAGTGTGCGCAGCTGCCACACATGGTTCCCTGTCCTCGCAAATAGCTGTGAGACATCTAACAGAACTGCCAGTGCGAATACATGGTTTTAAATGGTTTCCAAAGGTGGCTATACTAGCGACTCTTTCAGCAGGGTACTAGTGGCACGTTGCCAAGCTTAGCTTATCATTTAATGGCTTTAAATAGTACTTAGTAACGTCGGGCCAACAACTTTTCGGGAGTGTGCGATAACCAAAAATTTATTTTGGTGGGAGTTATACCTGTGGTGGCTCATGGCAAGGCACCCCAAAAGATGATGCATGGAACTTTATTACATTGAATTCCTCTTAAGCGATAATTTTTTTTAACATATTGGTGTTGTAGGTATTATTAATTTTACCAGACTCCAATTAGCTATTTGCCTAGAGGTAATGAGGATGAATACAAAAATAAATTACACCCTCCTAGGTAAGCCCTAATTGTATGTAATTATTTTATTTAATATATTATATATATATATATATATATATATATTACTGTGTCATCTATAATCTTCTGTGTTAATGTAAGTTCAAGAATTTCTTCATTCAACTGCATTTAATTGCAGAAAAGCAAACACAAAGAGAGTGTATTGGCAGAGCAGGAGCAGCGCTGCTACAGACGATTTAGTAATGTTGCTCAGTCTCACTGCTAGACACAATCGTGGAAAAAGTTAGGCTTTGTATGGATGCTAGGAGCTCCAGCATCCTCACTGATTAAGTCACCCAACAACCAAGCAGTTAATACACACCTCCCAGTACATCAAGTACCCGAATACCATCAATCTGGCCCAAGAGCTCTGGAAGATTCCTATTACGTTTTGATTCAAAGTTCCCGTGAGTAAGTCTGAGGGTGCCCAGAATACTTAGTTTGTGAAAATATGAGATGGTATCAAATGTGTAACCATCCTGTCTGTTGTTTCTTGGTGTTGTTTATAAACAACTCCTTAAAACCAAAAGTGGAAACATTTGTTTAGTGGATTCTGACTGTTACTAGCTTTATATCTACACAAGTATCAGGCAAAAGATCATTTTACAAACTTAAATATTTTATAAAAAAGGCTTCCAGCTATTTTATAGCATCTTTGCTTATGTCAGTAGAAAATAGAAAATGATATTTCAAGTGAACTGAATAGTGGCGTAATGATTGATAATGTAGTTGAAATGACCTCGGGATTAAATTAACTGCTAATATAAATATGTACATCACCTCACCACTTGTGCTTAAACTGATACATAGCTTGAGTGGTATTTATGGGTCACCATATTTGTAGTCCCGGGCTGCTTGGCACCTGTCAGTCTACCCCTGGTAACAGCTGTGGCAGCTAGTAGTTTAATATTATGTGAACTTCTGATCTACTAGATTGGAGCCTCTGAGGTCCTGAGATATCATCTTTGTTGTTACTTTGTAAACTGAGAAGCTGATTTGCTATACTACTATAAGAATTATGTAAATGAATAGGTTGTTTGTGAGCAGCCAAGATGTATTGGGAAGTTCTACATAATGATATTTTCGTTGGATTTCAATATAATCCTGAGCTGCTTAAATATTATACTAAGTTTGCTTATATTTGATGCAATATGGACATCCCTGTAATTATTTTAATTTCTATGCCATTTTGTTAATAATAAGGAAATACTTAACTTGTTAAATTATAAGAACATCAATAAAACAACAACTTGAGAGAAATTTTGTTAGGTTCTTCAGATAAAATGTGATCTTATAAAAGAAGTAACCAGAAGCCAATCAAAAGTTCTTAACACTTAAAATGGCACTAATGCTGACAACACTACTTAGTATGAGTGACTTCAAAAAACAATTTATACTCCAAACAAGCACTTCATCTTCTAGGTTAGGAAACATTCCGAGGCATAAATAGAGAAAAAATATTACTTGTAGCTCACATAAGGAGAGCCCTTTAGCATCACACACGTAACCATCCAACAAATTAAATAGCCTAGAGGTTTTAGCTGTTATTTTTGAAAACAACAAATTTTGGCAATAATTAGAATGAGGCCCTTTTTAATTTCACTAAGACAAATTGGCTTTAAGTTAACTAATTTAAAAATCTCCTCAAATAAGGTCTGTAGCCAAATGGATAAATCAGTCGCAAGCATTTAAATCTACAATAATTCATATTAAAGGGAAGATAAATGTAATAGCAGACGCCACTTCAAATGTGTGTGAGGAAAATACAAAACCACTCCTATAGTTGTATATCAGTAGACAAGTATCAGATTCTGCTCATAATGGCACAAAGGAAGGTCCAAATTTGTGTAAAATAGATTAGAAAACAAAGAGTATTTAACTGATTCAAATATCTCAAGAAGAAGTAAGTAAATCTGAATATTTGCAGAGTATTATTCTTGTATTTTCATATTTCAGCCATGTGGGTATAGCAAAAACAAAAATATCAGCCATTTGGGTATGGTGAAAACAAAATTAATGTCTGAAAAATATTTTATTGAGCCATAATGGATAGAACAGTGGGTTTTAGCATGTGAGTATTGCTTAAGGTTGAAATAGACCAAATTTTTTAAATTTAATCCGCTGTCATCTCATCTAGCTAAGTTTCTTAATCATATTACTGTGTCATCTATTTAGTCAAAAGATGTCATGTTAATTTGAAATTGGCCTTTTTTCTCACTATTGTCACTAATGTTTCTGGGAAATTAACCTTCAGTGGTTGAAGCCACCACTCTATAATGCTAACTCAAGTCCTAAACATTTACCAGCCAAATTAGTGTAAGGAGGACACAAGTTGATTTTATTCATTAATATACAATAGAAAACTCCACCAGACCATGGGATGTTAATAGGTCCTTTATTCTTGGGAGGAAGCTTGCAAGCAATTGAAAGACAAGTGGGAAATAATCGTAAAAAAAAATACAATTCTAACTAAACTCAACTATTTTTAAAGAAAGCTAATACATGGTCTTTGTAATTGATCAACTTAACCATACAGTTGGAATGGCAGGGAAACTGTCATAGATGATCAAAACCAGTATACATTAATATATTTTTGAATAAAGTCATGGAGCAATTAGTTAGCTCCATTGACAACATCCCTTAGTGAAGAGCACATCTCTCTATACGCATATAGCATACTCATAGCATCATAGCCGAGAGTACATTTTAGGGCAGAGGCTCCAACCAAGTTGAGATACACAACTATAAGACACAGCAGAGGGATTCAGATTCAGATTTTACAAACAATTTTTAAAATGTACTTATATGAAAAATTATATAAACAAAATGTAATATTATTTTAACCACTTTCAATTTAATCTTAGGGGGAAAAAAAAGAGACTCCTAATAAAATGTGGTATGTAAACTTGGTTATAATAAAGGAATTATATTTTATACACCCTTTGAATAAATAAATTTTCTCACCCATTCCACCTCTTAATTACTACCCACAATTATTACGAGGATCTTAACTATGACAATAGTTCATCAGGAACTGTAGCTATTTTGGCATTTGAAAATGGCCTGAAGAAAGAGTTTAAGAATTCTATACTTAGAATAAAATAGAGAAGAAAATCATTTCAACAACGAATGTAAACATTAGAGAATAATTTTATTTGATTAAATGCCACTAAGTATCATGAGTTAATAATTAGTTTTCATAATAAGTCTTGCATTGAATAGAATTTTATATTTCCTTTAAAATAATTAAGATCGAGTGTTTAAGAAAGCAGAATTTATTGCATATAATATTTAAGTAAAAACTAAATGCCTTTGTCCTTTTTCCAAGCAATAAAAGTTATCAGCTTTTTAATTATGATTGTTTTATTCCAGAAATATTAAAAAAAAATTATGGGTCTCTCTATCCTATAATTGAGTTGTGAGGTTTTCCAGTACTAGTATAATATTTATTTAGTCATATTTAGTATTTCTTAGTTTTTAATTCTCTGTGTCAATTTGTAATGTTAGGTTAATTGCATGTTTAGGTGTTATTTTTAAAAATCATACAAAATAATGTCAGACAATTCTAGAGCAGAGGTGGACAATCAGTCGATCACAATCGCCTGTTTGGTCGATCGATTAAAAAGTATTGAGAGAAAGAAAATGAAAAAGAAGGTTTGCAGCTTTTCCTCAAACAAAGATTGTAAAAATCTAAATATCTATGCGGTCTGACTGATGAACACGATCAATCCTCCCCTCGTTTGTACCCTCATTCAACAAACTATCCTAAGTTTATGCAGTGTCATGCATCAGCTTCAAAGTTAAGTGTTTAATGAGAATTTTTTTTTCACTCAAGTTATATAATGTAGTAAAGTACTTTAATGTAAAACTTAGTTTCAATCAGTGAAAGGATTATACATTTCTATATGTAATATAATTTTACTATTAAAACACAGAATGAGTAATAATTTTTTTAACAATGAAACAAACAATATCAGCCTATGATTCTGTATTAGATGGCAAATGATTTTCCTGCTCCAGAGTAGATTACTAGGTCCAAAAGTTTGGCCACTCCTGCTCTAGAGTAACTGTTTTTATCAAAATAACTACACATATTTTTTGATTTAGCTAGAGCTTTAACGGCTGAATCATTGAATTCAAATATGAGTAAAATGTGAGTTTGGTCAAAAAATTTAATTTGAATATTTCAATGGTACACTACCATCTTATAAATGTGTGGGTTCAAGGTCCTGCAGTTCCTCTTAATAAAAATTAGTTTACACGTGAAGAAATTATGACTAATTAAACTACTGGAATTACTTTTTATTAATCTTTGCCTGAAAATTGCTATATTTGCAGTATAGGTGGGTCTTACTTGGTCTTACTGGGTGTAGAGAATTCAATCTTAACTACACTATCTTACCACTTAAATTTGTAGAAAGTGTACTTGAAAGGTTTTATTTAACTCTCATATTGTAAATTCTTTTTGTGTGAATGATGAATTGCTAAGCATTCCCATAAGATGTTTTATAAGGGATCCCCTGTTTGGATTTAAACCTTAGATATATATCACAAACTGGCGAAGGACCAAAACACTTGATTAAAGTAGCACTACCGGTATATGTTCATTATGTCCCTTTGAAACTTGTTTGTCTTCTTTAGTTGTGTTAACAGTCCAATGCACATAACTAAAGAACAGCAATGTTTTATGAAACAAAATAAGGTTGATGACTTCTGTGATTGGCTGAGAAACAAAAACTTTTATCACTCCCTAATCACTATTGATATTAGTAATAGTGCTTGAGGAAAGGCCCTTCAAACAAGTAAATATGTAGTCTAAGATTCTAGAGTAAGTTCATTGTAGATTTGGTTACTTTCTCACTTCATTTGATACTCTTTTCAATTTGTTGAAAATAACACCACTTGGGTAGTTTACTGTTGATGAACAAAGTATTTCCAATACTAGCGGTTTTTTATTTTTGGAAGAACCTGCAATAATTGACTTGTTTTCTCAAATATAAATCCTTCTTGCCCAATTGTTTTCAGAATATTTGCTATGTTGTAACAATCATCTAGGAAAAAAAAAAGTTAAAACTATAAATCAGGGAATAAGCTCATCTGAGAGAATAACATTTTGTAATGAAGAAATATATACATTTCAGATATTATAGAAATTTTACCCTTACTATACTACTGCACAAATATTTCATTTAATAATGCTTGAACAATGCTTTGATAAAAAAAGAAAATAAAGACTTAAACAAATAATTCAAGTTGGAGTGCCACCAAGCCCAAATATTATTTTCGTTCTATCGATTGTGCTCATATGAGATCAAACATGAACATTTTTGCTCTAGAATTTGAGTTTTACTCATTGCTTGACAAGCAGAAAGCACAAGTTCAAGCTAGTCCATAACATATTGAAGAACAAAATGTAGTAAAAATTTGTTTGTGCCATTGGCTTTGTCAATCCTGCACACACATCACATCATCAACACTACATAAAAACATACACACATTTGACATACATACATCACACACACACACACCACAACGCACACACACAACTCATACATAAATAAATATATATATATATATATACACAAACAAGAATACAAATAAACATTCCAATGCTGATAGTGAAAATCACTTAAACCTAATTGAATGCCATAGAATAAATAAAGTAAATGGGTGTGCCTGCTTTTGTATTAAATATAAACTTGCCAGTATATTGTAATACAAATTTTGTGATGTTCTAACTCATTGCCATTCAGCAGAATGAACATATTTTCTCTTCTGTAAATTTTTCTTTAATGTTAATAAAATCAAATGAAAAGATCCATTACATCTAAATACTTTTTTTTTGCTGTGCTAAATTATACTGTACAGGCAGTAACCTACTTTTTCGTTGCCAATAGTGCAAAAGTCAAAATATTTAATATACTAAAATCGAAAATTACATGTACATGCAACATAAGGGAAGTTCTGTTCACAAAGTTGAAAAGTACTATGAAATCTGTTATCATATGAATTAAATGTTTAGTTTTTCTATCTGTGATATGTATACACTCTAATTTTCAAAGGAAGAGCCTTATTTGACAGCTGAAAAAGTTAATAGATTTATTTTTGCATATTCATACATCTGATTTCACATATTCATATGTCAAATCATGTGATCTGCATGTCTCTTTTGATGGATTTCATTAATACCTATAAACTAACATCAATAATATAGTAGTGTGTTATCACTGTCCAAAAATAAGGTTTTTTTTATCCTAAAAGGCTTCTTGAAAACTGTAGTGTTAAATTTAAAATGTTTTATATGTTATTTTATTTTATTCTTTCTCTCAACAATTGAACCAATCCATCAGTACCCAAATGAGGCTAAAGATTCACCATATTTTGGCCTGTCTAAATATTTCAATTTTTATCTCAAATATATTAAATTTGAGACCTGTTTCTCTTAACTTAAAGATTCACCATATTTTGGCCTGTATAAATATTTCCATTTTTAGCTCAAATATAATAAATTTGAAGACCTGTTTCGTTTAACTATCATTTCATTTTTCAATTTCCCCATTTTTTTTTTTTTTTTACAAACCAACACTGTCAAGACCTAAAAATGTTCATTAATCAACCTATGCACAAAAGTTTGAACTTAGCATACAGAAGTTGATCTAGGGGTGTCAATTTATAATGTACAAAAGTAAAGGATTGCCTGTACTCCTTATTCAGGTCTATTTAAACTATAAGCTTTATTCACAAATGGAATGGAGGTATGAAAAAAAAGATCTACACTATGCATTGTATCCATTTGTAACCACACGGCCTCAATTGGAAGGCATGTTTGTGTATACATTGTATATTGGGAGTGGCGAATGACATAGTGAGTGTTACGAGGGGTTTATGATGATTTAATAAACATATAAACTAGAGGAGCTGACCCAAAAGGTGTGTCAGCATTTATTAGCTATAAGCCAGGCCGGCGACCCGGTTAAAATGTGAGGTTTTGGAGCCCCTCGTGGCTGACTACAGAAGACCGTAATCTAGGTCATCACGCTGCCTGCCACGGGGCCATGCGGGCTAAGTCGTCGGGTTCATCAAGTACTAATCAGGGCTGCCGCTCGAGCCCAGGGAAATGGGTTCAACGATCGTGCAGGGACTGCCTAGCAGTCAGACAGGCCATTGGGTATACCTCAGAGCACCTTGTTCTGTCACCCGCTTCTTTATATTTTCTAAGTTCTTCATTCTAACTTCACTTTTAACATCACATTTGTAATAAAAATAGTAATATCAATAAACCTTTTAAAAGCAAAGTCTAACGTCAATCACAAAACCATAAAAGTAATCATATCACCTCCCCCTTATCCTCGCCAAGGACATCCTGACAGATCCCCGGGCCCACACATTTAAGATACAGACACAGGGGGGAGGGGTGGGTGTGGACGACGACACACATTCAAATTAATTATGACATATGTAACTTTAGTGCAATCAAAGATACTTGGTTGGAGTTTAATGAAACCCCCTGTATTTATATGCCTTTGTAAATATGCTTACCTATTCCACTATGCAGTCTTCCTTTGTGTTTCAAGTTTAGCCTGGATAACATGTCTTTGATTCCACGGGGATAATAGCCAGTTGCCTGCACAAAAGCCTGAAATATAAAGATTTACTGACTCTCTAACAGGATTACAAACAAATTAATGTGGCATTACAAAGTATGAATGATAAATTATGATGAAAATTAAGACTTTAATAATTATATGAAGCATATTACACAATTGAAAATTGATCAAACAACCCATCAGTTACTATTCTTGTCACAAGCTTATTTATATTGAGTTTTGAATCTATTTAAAACTTTATTTATATAGCACTTGCCTTTTTAATGTCTATCCAAGAAGTCATGGATAAGGGTATTTTCAAATTTTCAGCCTTACATTGCTTTGGCAACATGTATCCCAGATCCCAGTCACCAGAAGTGACAATGATGTAACTAACATTTTTACTATTTGTATTTGTCCTATTTAGCCATGTTTCAAAGTCACAAAGAACTTCTGGAAAATATGGTTGTCCATCTACCATTTCCTGTAATATTACAAATTGTTATTATTAAAGGTTTAAATATGGCACAGGTCTTGCTTTTTCAATGAGCTTAGTCGGGGGGCATTAAGAATTCAGCTGTGATACCACTAACCATCCTCCGAAGTGGGCTATCTAGTGTTACACTATGGCTAAGTCAGGAGCCTGCGGCAACCCCCCAAGACCGTATACTTTAATGGTGAAACGCCTGGCGGCCACAATGTGTGACAAACACATCACAGGGATACTATATATAAAACCCCTTATGGAAGCATGTGGTTGTCAGATCTTACTCGCTTGAGACATGTTGATCATTTCTACATTCAAAACTTAGCAGTAAAGAAATGTGCATTGAGTTTGTTGTCATACAAGTGCATACATTTGAAGTTTGATTTATGTCATTAATATTGAAAATATGTATTATAGTAAAAATCCACTTTAGAAAATCACAGCACATGCAGTAAATAGTTTGACAAACTAACACTGTTAACTTGGAATAATGAAAAAATAAAATTAATAGTAAAAATGAAGAAAAATAATATATATAATAAAAGGCAAAACCCACTCACTCACTCAATTTTCCCCATTTCCCTAAGTCCTTGGTCTGGAAACTTGGAAATTTTGGGTGAAGGTCCCTTGGCAAGAGATGATGAGGTTTTGCGAAATATGACAGTCTCTAAGGGGTGAAAAGGGGGTGTTAAAAGTTTTCAAAATTCACTGATGTATATCTTTTGAACTAAATCCAGTACAGTAACTCTTCTATCTGCCATCCTATGAAAAGTAGACTGTATTATGCTTGTTTAATTGTTTTATTTAAGGTACAAAATGACAATGCCATCGAGAAGAAAAATAACAATGATAACAAAACTTATGGGCTAGAGAGAGATGGAATGTGTCCTTAAGCACCTAAGCTTTAATTTATAAGTTAAAGATTAAATGCTAAGGACCCCAATCATCTTAATCTTGCAAGAGTCAGATTCAGTTAAACTTCCTTTATTCTCAATTTTCAGTACCGTTAGACTCACTAAGACCCACAAACAATTTTTTTTCCTTTAAGAGGATATTATCCAAAGGCTCAATGCCAGTTCTGAAGTTGTGCATCCCGTGCAAGTGAGGTGGAGCTTAGACGAATACGTCAGAGACAAGTCATTCAGTATAGAGAAGAAATACTCTGTGAACTGACAATCGCCTAGTTCTCTTTTACTCTGTCATTCTTTCTCAACAAGACAACACTCACGATCACACAGAAGGAATCTGTACTTATTTTAGGGAGGACAGTAGTGTAGAGAAAGAAAAGAATAGCAAAACTGCATTGCACTCTTCGTTTGCTCTTACGTGTTCTTACAGGCACTGGACTGGTCGTCTTTGTTTAACCCAAAGGTTTCGGCCCAAGCGTTGTAATTTTTTCTACTACCTAAGTAAATTTGCCATTTTGTAGCTCATAAATGAACATATCTATTTTCAGAAAATAAGCATGCTTTATTTTATACCATTCACTAATCCATCTAGTAAAAGTAATATAACCTAGAGAAAAAAAGATTGAGCCTTTATTTTGATAAAATTGTTAGAATCTACATTAGGCCCCAGTCTCACAATGCACCAACTATTTAACGTCACAAGTCTAGTTTCAATCGTGTGGGAAAACCAATTTATTATTAAGGATACATTTTTTTATCTGGAACAGTCTTCAAGTCTTCATTACATCTTGTCTTCGTGGGTAATTAAGTTAAGATTTGAATTTCAACCAAATTTATTTTAGGGAAGTTTTACACTTTAGAACAGGTGGTAGCGCATGTGCCTACTCATCTAGGGATCACGAGTTTTAATCCAGGCATAATTGAAAGTCTATCATTGGTCAGTTATTATCGGCTAGAGAACTGGGTGATGTTTTTGCTCTAGAATTAGTTTAGTTTGTAGAAAAATCAGTGTGTTCAGAAAATGTACGATAAAAACCTTCAAATAAAAAAAATTGTGGTCGTAATTTATAAAATATGATTTTTCCATATCTCCATTCAATTGCTAGTGCACCTTCACCTCCTCACCCTTACTCCATTATAGTAATGATTTAAATGAGTGAAAGTTGCTGATATCGCAAAAAACTTACAATAGGCCCAGCTTTGTTGAGCACCATTGAATTACACTACTGATAACAGCCGGGAATGTCAACTGATGTAGGCTTTTTCCTGAAAAGGCAAAGCTCATCTGTTTGAGCTATTAGTGTTGTATTGTGTTCTTTATTTTAGTGGAATCATAACATTATGTTTGGGTTGTTTGTTTTATTTTATTTGTTTAGCATAACATCTTACTACCCTTTAGGGTTACACGCATATATATTAATTGTGCTAACTAGTTAGGGATAAGGATGGTTCCATTTAGAGGAAGTGGACTCACATTTGCGTGGAGGGAGAGTGAAGAAGTGTTTAGGAAATACCACCCTCAGTAGAACCGACCAAAATACGAACCCCAATCTCCCCGTCTACGGCAGTCCAGATTATTGTGAGAGTGATGCCTTAAAGTTTAGACCATGCAGATACCAAAGCGGGCTGTTTGGTTGTTTTAGCAGAATTGTTATCGAATGTTTGATCATAATCATATTCAAGTTTTTCTATATTCAATACATATTATTTATTTGATAATATGTATTGTTATCCTATATATTATTTCTGTTGTCAGCATCCCGTTTTATCAACTAATACAAAGCCTACAGCGATGAATAAGGTATCAGTGGATAGGATTTTTTTACAGACCAATGACATAGCACACTCAGTTTACGTTAAAACACATTGTTGCCTTTGCAATTACGATCAATAAGTCTCAGGGACAGATTCTTCAAAGAGTTGGATTGTACTTGCCAAATGCTGTATTTACTCATGGACAGCTCTATGTAGCCTTTTCAAGAGTCACTAAATCTAACAATATTTTTGTATCAATTACTGAAAATGACAAACAAAAAATTCAAGATGATAGAGTTCTGATATCAAATATTGTATGCAAAGAGGTATTGTAAATTGTAAATACGTTCATATTAATAAACTCTCTTTGCTATTTTGTTTATACACTTTGCTGAGTATTGAGTATTTAATTTCAACAAACCCAACTGAAAACTGTTTTTTTGGGAAAGGGGGAGGTTTAATGTGCGAAATTTTCACATGGGTTTAATGGTTTAGTTATAATTTACAGTGTTAATTTGTCAAACTATTTAATTTTAGTGCAGTGCTACTCTAAACAGCTATATTTTAATATAATAATAATAATAATAATAATAATAATAATAATAATAAATTAATAATTAATAATAATTAATTAAATAATTAATAATATAATAATATAATAATAATAATATAATTATATAAATAATATAATTAGATATGAATTATAATTATAATTATATAATTATAAATTAATAATAATATATATATAATATATAATATAATAATTAATAATAATGATAATATAATGATAATAATAATGATAATGATGATATGATAATGATAATAATGATATAATATATAATAATAAATATAAAATAATAAAATAATAAAAATATAATAAATAATAATAAACAATAATAATAACAATAACAATAATAACCAATAATATAAGATAATATAAACATAATATATGTGTGTGGTTTGTGTGTGTGTGTGTGTGTGTGTGTATATATGAAATAAACTAGAACCACTGAAACTAACCTATACATTCAGAGTCAGTGGTGTTAGAATTACAGCTATCGAAAGGCTTTCACTTAAATTGATTAAAATTAGGTGTGCGCAGACATAATGTTTAGGGAGGGGCAGAGATAATTTTGGGTCCCCTTTGACAAATGAAGGAACCCAGGGGCGTGATTTCCCCCCTGAGTTTCTGTGGTTGTATAAATATTAGAAGTAGGCTAATCCCGCCCAACAGTGTTCTTTATTAGCGCTCAAACAATGCCCTCAGCCAACAAACAGAGAGTTATAAAATATAACTAATAAACTAATTAGTAGTTCCCACCAGGCCATCTTCTGACTTCAGGGTTGATAGTTTGGCGCATGCGTAAGCAATTCCAAACAGCATTCGCCATTCAAATTGTAAAGGTTAAGTGTCCACCCACGAATTTGGGTACATTTGAAACATTTTTCTTATGTTGTATCTTATTTTTAGGAGACAAGAATAGTCTTAAAAAGCATATTTTGAGGCTTCAATTTAATACATTTTCCCAGATCCCCCCGCAGTACTGGTTTTTCCCCTCGGAGAAAAATCCTGCAGGCGCCCTTGTAAGAACCTGTATTAACTTTACATGGCCATAAATCAATATGATGCCAAGCACTAAAAAACAAACCTCTTAACTCATAGGTCTACCAGTACACATAGTGAATGAGTATTTAGACACGATAAATTAAAAATATACACACATTTTAATTTTAAATTACTTATATAGTGTTGCTTCAGATCGGATACTTTTAAGAAATTTAACACAAACCACTAAGGGGACTCATACGTACACTGCGTATGTCTAGGTCTCAGAGTCATGACAGTAGATTACTGACAAAAAAAAAATGCAGTTTGTAATGGCCTGACGACACCACTGTTACCCCAAGCTACCAATTATTATTTTAACAAATACAAATTTACAAAAACCTCATAAATACAAAAATTAGCCGATATATTCATAAGTAAAAAATAAAATCCACAAACAGATGAAAAAATATACTCAGCAGTACAAATTTAAAAAAAATCAACCCACCCATAATTACGTTAGAAAATATAACCTATTCACATACATTATTTACTAAATAACAACACGATAAATGTACTTGTAAAAAAAATGCTAAATTGTACAGAAACTAAAGAATTTATACTTTTCAATACGTTAATGAACAAATATCTACTAGTACATAAATAAAATAAATTCACTAATTTAGATTTTCTTAAAGAAGTTCAACACATTTTACAGTTATACAAAATAAATTCACTAGCATAAATCATGTGACATAATGGTAAATACAATATAGTAGGATAATGTATTAACTATTAACTTTTAACACAAACTTTTATAAGCTAGACCTAAACCAATTAAGTAATGCTTAAAAATAAAGCTTCATAAATGATATAAATAATGTGTATCTATTATACATGATAAACAAATAGCATTTAACATATTTTCCAATCTCATAAGTAGTGTTTGAATTATGAGAATTAACAAACAATAATCAAATATCATGATATTGTAGATTTGTATTTGTTGTGCATTAAAAATTTGTACATTTAAGATGTTATGAGGAATCTATTCTCAACAAACTTTTAATTGTATAGCTTGAGCTGAGTAACTTTCTACCAATCTTTCCTCACATTGAATTCTAGAGTGTGAATTAAGGAAGTGGGAGGGAGGGGGTAGGATTGGCCACCTCAGATATTTATCCCAGGCTAGTTGATCAAGGAGGCACCTGTTATAATTTTTTAAATAATTGATGGGCTCTTCTGGCTGAATAGATGTAAGAAAATCAACTGGTGATATGTGCCTAATGGAATTTTGTTTTCACTCTTGTTAAAAACAATGCACAACTTAGTTCTATACTCACAAGTAGAGTGTAATTTTGTCTATATTAGCCTTAATTTTGTTTCCGTGGTTTTTTCCTCTGAGCTTCCACTATATATGTGGGATCCCGAATTTCCATATTCCTTGTATGTCTTTGGTCTACAAGCTCTGGTAACATGCAATTGAAGTAAAACTGTATTAACTTTGGTTCAATTTGAGTTTTCAAAAATGATCGTTCTTTGTTTATTTCCAAATATTTTATTTTACTTGAAAGAACTGCATCATTCACATTCATCCCAGATGCTGATAATGGACATTTTACTTCGACGAGTCCATTTTCTCCTATGGTTCCATCAGGGGTGGCTCCAAGGAAAGGATGATCTTTATGTATAAATAAACCACATTTATCAACAGTGATTTGTTCCTGTCTTTCTAATTGAGTAATTGCAGTTGATACTGACTTCCTCCCATAATCTAAGGATGGCACATTTAATAAATTATGAGTATACAACATGGTTTTTACAATATTTTTGCAGCTTGTTGCTGGCCGTCTTCGACAAATCTTGCCAAAATTTGATGCAGTTATCATTTTCCGCCTCATTTCTAGCCACTGGCCACTTCTAGCCTGAAGTAATGTTCCTCTTTCGATGTTGTGACATTCTTCTGGAATTTGTTGAAGTGAGGCCAAAAATGCCTTGTATAATTCTGAGCTTATGTCCGGCTGTTGGCATTTAGGCCTATAATCTTTGTCTGCATAACTATGTGCAAGCGATCTATGTGGGTGTCTTAGAGTTTGTCCTTTATTGTAGCCCTGTATATTGCCACTTGCTTTGATATAATAGCTCTGCGCAGTTCCATACGTTTACTAAAATTGTTTGGACTGATGCCATTGTACATGGTTTTGTGTAACACATAGTGTGGTCGTTTAGTGTTATGTGAAACAACAAGTGCCACACACCTACCTTGGTAAGATCTTTTCATTGAAAAATGTATACGTTCGGCAACAATAGCGCTGAATTGTTCTACCTAATTGCTGTCAACATCTAATATGAGGCTTCTACAATTCCTACTTAAATACGTGACTGCAGTCTGTATTTCTTGATATAGGCCACTTTCTTTTAACTGTGGAAAAATATTTCTCTCGTTTTCTTTAGTTCCATTACAAAAGTATTCGGCGCAGTTTGTATGTTCACAAAATATGTGATTTGGGCCATTATCTATGTCACGTTTTAATGCGGATACCTTTTCTTGAAAAGAAATATCAAGATTTTTTTTGATACTTTATAGCTTCAATGACAGCACATCTAAATTTCATTTGTTTTCCACTGATTAATTAATTTTCTTTCAGCTGGGCTTCCAAGTTTGGTTTGTTCTGTCAATAATTTTATTTTTGATATGTAATTTCTCAATAAATGATTAAAGCTTTCAATTTCTTTCACCGTAAGATGTTTGTTTATAAGGCCTTGCTTCCAATATCTTTTTGTAGCAACTGCTATCACCATCAGCAATCATCCTGCCATATCTAACGTTGTGAAGAGCTTTACTCTGTTTGAATCCATCCACAATAATATTTAATTCCATGCTACTTGAGCTTCCTGACCAATTTTTGTAGCAGATATGTGGCTTAGCTTCCTATGAATTTGTGCGTGAACATTCAAAACAGAATTTATTTCTCACCGCCATAAACAATACCTTACGAGTATTAAATCCCACAATTGCAGCTACACCCGATAACGCGTCGTGTTTTCCACTTTTATATGAACGCTTTGACCAGCATCCATCGGCAACTACTGTTATGACCGGAACACCATTGGAGTCAATTTCTCCCCTTTCATTGGCTAATGTGGATTCCATCTTATGTGCTTGTTCCATATCTTGAGTTGCTGCTTTTTCCCATCCCTCGTCATGAACCCTATTGTATGTTTTTAAAGACATGCAGGGTATCCCAACTGAAGCACAAAACTCTTCAAGATGAGAGAAACCAGAACCAATACTCATTATTACAGCGACTGCGCGAGTGTTTAAATTCATACAGGTTTCGACTTTTTCCAACTCGTTAGTAGGCACAGATATTTCAAGATGACACCTATTACAACGAAAAACTATAATTGATGATAACCCTTTGCAAATTTCTCTTATTATTAACATGTTCTGTAGTGAGCAACCAAACACTGGATTATGATTGCTGGCCTCAACCAATTTTTTCAGGAAAAAAATACATCCGTATGTCTTCTATTTAAACTTTAGGAGGTTCCACACCCTTTTCAAGAGGAATAATAGGAATATTATAGCCATGTACTGTGGAAAGACTAACCCTGCTCCGGCTACAAACATTACTCACCCCAGCCAACGGACGTGCTGCAATTTCACATTAGAACTATGATCACGCTATACAAACGATCAGAATCGACAAATGAACTGTGTGTGTGAAGTGGCATCTGACCCAAATTGTGAACTACAATTGCCCGTGAAAACGCGCATGCGCAATAAGGACTTGTCTGGACATTGGTAACAGGAGTGACTCCCACCCCCCCCCTTGGGTCAACGTCGCTGTGCGCAGGCGCTAGACTCAAGAGATGAGCGCTTCATGGCGTCATCCTGGCCTCCCCTTGTTTCCCCCTTCTGAATAAGATTGAATATAAGCGGGTCTGTTACTATGGAGGTTACTCTTTGATGCCTTACAGATATTAGGCGTACATGGGCGATATGTAGGCCGCTAGGACTAAACTAATGTAAGTCTGTCTAAATATGTAGGGATTTATCTTCGGACCATTTGGTTGCTAAATTCAGGTCAGGGTTCTGGTCTCGGAGTAGATCTGCTATAATCCAGTAATTCTCGTCTTCGGACCATATGTGTGTAAATGTTCAGGTTAGGGTTGTAGTCTTGGGGCAGATTTGCTATATGTTTGGAATGTTAATTTTTAGGGAAGTAATTTGTTACGAGTTTGTTCATGTATAGGAGATTCAATGCTAGTAGAAAGCCAGATACTTGATATAATGTTTAGGGAAGTAATTTGTTACGAGTTTGATCATGTATAGGGGATTCAAAGCTAGTGGAAAGCCAGATGGCTGTGATTCTCGTTGTTTAAAGTAATTATTTTGCGGGACTTGTTAAAAATTATTAGTTTATTTGATGACGGTCAGGTTAAGATAAAGTTTGGTATTTATGCTCGCCATTTCGCGAGACATTTGTAAATTAACAAATAACTATGATCCTAATATATGACTCTTTCACTTTTGGTCTAATGGATAGGTCTAGGAACTATAGGGCCCTAACATGTCCTTGTTATGTTTAAGGATAACTAGCTATTCCCTACATACTCATTATATTCATCTTATTTCTAACTTTGTTTTATTAATCACAGTATATATGAGGTTAAATTTAATCAATGTTAAGACATTGATATATTTATATAATTTGTTTTTGTCACGCTTAGCTTAATGTGGCGTTCACTATTACCGAGTCAGTAGTATGGGGGATTTAATCATCCTTCCAAATATTGTAAATTTGTGTACGAAATATTATTCAATATAAATTTCTATTAATCTTATTGTAAATAATCACACCTGAAATATTATTCAATTTAAATTTCTATTAATCTTATTGTAAATAATCACACCAATAAATTAGCCGTTGGGCTATGATTGTGAACCTTCCTTCATTATTATTTATATTTAATTGCATTTATGAATTGTCCTTTAGGCATAGTTGTGTATGTTCAGGCGTGACATGGGAATTTCTGGGCTTGTAGGAAATAATCAATAAGATCCCCTGTGGTTACTCTTCCTTTTGTACAATTAAACACTGACTGCCCGAGATAGATAATTAGGGGCTTAGGTTGTCCTAGTGAGGGAATAAGCCCGCGGGCAGGGTGCAGCCATCAATGGATGTTAAGGATAATGTACACGATGCTTGAATTGACTCACTTTCACTGGCGTGGAGAATATCAATTAACTTTCTTTTGTTGAAAATCTTGTACAAATACATTTTTGTCAGCATCCAAACCTAGTGAATATTTCTCTTGATCATTCTTCCTCTGGTAAAGAGGTACCTAAGAAAATGATATATCCAAAATCACTTACATTACACTAGGTAAAAATAAAATCTCCAAGAGTAACAACTATCAAACTCATCAGTTTCATCAAGTCGGAAGACACAGGAAAATGAGCTATAGGATATCATAGTCGTGCGTAGAGTGTGGCTAATGGGGGTGCCAGTTGGAAGGCGAAGGGGGCGAGATCCCCCCTATACCCTGATTTTTTAAACAATTTCTATAAATTAAAAACCACAACAATATATTTAATTTTTTAATGAAAATTTCTTTGAAAAACATTATAGTGACAAATGCCGGTTGAAGGATAACATTTTCTTAAAATTCTTCACTACTGTCATCTAAGTTCTTATCCACAGCCAGCCTTTGTTCGATGAATGGCACAATGAGGTGTTGTAACCGGTCCTGACACATTGTTGACCGAAATTAGGATTTTAATATTGTCAACTTGTAGAAGCTCCTCTAGCACGTGCAGGTGGCTACCGGAATTGGGGACACTTTGTCATGAATGTCAGTTTCAAAGTTTCCACACCCAGTTGGGTGGCCGCACGGTCAAAGGCATGTCACGCTCACGATAGACTACACTGCTGATTACGGGAAGAACGGGGTTCAAAATCGTGTGAGGTGTAATTAGGATTGTTTTTCCCTCAATTGTCTCCCACTCTAACAATCGGGTACATATCCTCAAAATTCAACCTTACGCCTAAACACATTAGCTTAATGTCGGATAACCGCAGCGTTTTGCTGGTTTTAACCACCAGTTGAGAATCAGATGCATGATCTCCAAAATGATGATAAAGTTGAATTACTTAATTTTGTTGCGGTTTCTAAAAAAAATAAGTACAGTACTTTGTTCTTACATCACTCCAACTTTTCTTCTTTTTTTTTACGACTAATGCAAGCACTGACACTGCGCACGCCTATGTAGGATATAATTCCTCTTGTTTTGTCTTATTTCTAATTTTAAGATAATGTATATAACATAATACAATTATCGTCGCAGCCCCCTTTTACATAATATTGCGAGTTCAAGTGCGTTGTCTTTATATTCCTAATGTGTTCATATATTTTCAAGTATCCTTGTATCCTTCAATACACATAGCAATATATATATATATATATATTTTTTTAATTCAATACCATTTTCAGGATTTTTTTTGTCTCTTTGGTAGAAATAGCCTATTTATTTTGTTCCCTCATGTCTCCAGAAGTTCTGTAAATGCGCTATCATTATCCATATCACCGTAGTGTTCTGATGGAACGGCATAACTAACATCATTCACAACTACAGTCTCAATAGATGTGATGTGTGGACTCTCAGTTGGATCACCGTTATCTGCCTCCAGCAATTTTTGTTTTTTACTATTATAATTAAAATCAGTTTGCAACTGTCTCCAAAATGCTCTCTAATTGTATGAAAAATTAAAAGTGAAAAATACTGTAAAAGTATTTTTTTTAACACCGCGTCTTACTACCCATTCGGGTGTTCTGCCTATGTACTAACTACGCTTAGGGTTTTGGGATTAGGAAAGTTCTATTAATGATAAGTGTACCCGCATTTGCGTGGAGGTAGAGTGAAAAACCACCCTCAGTACACCCGACCGAGATTCGAATCTTGAACTCCCCATCATCGGCAGTCTAGTCTACTGTGAGAGTAGCGTGTTAGATCACGTGGCCACTGAAGCGGGTGTATAAAATAAAAAAGTATCTTAGTGATTTTTGTAGGTACTACAATTAATTCCCTAAGGTTCAATAATTTTGTAAGCAATAAAAATTACATTGGTTTTTTTTCTACTTATCCGGGAAACACGCATTTTAATAACGCCAATAGAGTTGGAATGAGTAAAATAAAATTTAGTTAAAATGTTCAAGGGAGTGTCTGGAAAACGTTCAAGATAACATTTAGAAAAATGCCCTAGCTACATCCGACCGGGATTTGAACCCCGGTGCTTATGTCAACGGGAAACCACGCTAAATGAATTTAGCATTTTGTGTATGTCCTTACAGTTTCGGGTTCTTGGTATTATACATTTAGGATGCATGATAGCCTATAGTAGTCTTGGAAGAAAGATATGTTTAGAACATAGAATAAAGATACAGTATTTATATATTTATTTATATAGAATTTTTTTTTAAATTGTCATTAATAGGATTTATCAAAAACAAAGTGCAAGACTTTGCTATGGTATAAAAATAGCTTTTAAACCTGTTAAAAATGGTTCAGTTATGAATGTTTTTCAACACATGTATTGTTTTCACTGAGGTGTTCCCATACATACTACAGGCAAACGCTGGCATAGTTTTCTTCGATATCACCTTTAATATATCCCAAATCCTAAATTTAGTTTAGTGGAACATGAGTTGTGAATACTTCAATTGGGCATCGTTTCAAATATTCACAATTTATTAGGTAGGTATTTAATAATTTCTCTTGTTGTAACTTATCATTTTATAAATTAATATATAAAATTGAGCTTTACATATACAAACTACTTGAAAATAAATAATAAAATTGGAATTACATGTTCTAAATTAATAAATTTGTAGATTACCCTTGTTTCCAATATTCCTTTAATTCTGTTCCTCGTCTTTTCTTACGTGGGGCGCATAAATGTAGATGTGATTTATAGCCTCTTCTTCTGTCAAATCCTGAAGTATTCATTGTGACTTCTCAAGACAAACGTAAATACCAATGTAGCATGAATGTGCTGATGAGTTATTTCTGACTTCTCTTATCTGCCTCTAGCCCAAATCACCACGCGCAGGTCAGCCGGACACTATCCACATTCCTTTTGTGTCTTCTTCCTTCAACCAACCTCCCCGCCCCCTCCAACCCAAAGAGATCAACATCACAATCCATTTCTTGTAATCCCTTGTTCAGGTAGTTCAGAGTCTTTCCTCCAGAGAGCAGAGCAACCGTTATAAAATAATTGTTTTAAAATTATATTTATTCTGTATTTTCTGTTGTGACTATGATATTTTTTTATGGAAATGTCTTAGTTAGATAATTTTGTATGTATGTAGCTTTTAGATTTTTATTGTTTATCTCTGAATCACGATTTATTTTGAACGAGTCCATTAAGGATGTATGACCTTTTCAAACACGCAATGGAATAAATTAAAATATAGGTACGTCGCTATATTCTTAAGCTCTTCAAAAATGCAAAATAATATATTATACCATTTTTTATTGTTCTGTAAACATGATTTCCCTAAGAGTCTGTCCGGTGTACTTTGCCACATTTTGGAGCAATGGCGGTACAGGACCAATATCCTCTTAATCAGTAAGGTCATGCACACCCAGTCCCTTTGCCAACTAGGAAGTATATTTTCTAACATATCCTGCTGAATTGACACTAAAAGACTTGCATGTCTTTCTTAGCTACCATATGCTCAACTGGCATAGACATCACTCCACCAGCATACTTGACTTTGACCTCGGAGGCTTGAGTTCAAATACAGGCTGGGGTACTAAAACTAACCTTATTGACCAAGTTTCCTTAAATTGGACAGTTTTAAGAAATTAATAGCTGGTAAACTGGCATTAAAACTTACTATTAAAAAACTCATCTTAAAGATAAATTGCTCGTTTCCAATTTGATACAAATAAGCTCTGCCACAACTAAGCACAATTACAAACATGAATATTTTTCAATTGCTTATGGTTGACTGTAAGACCCAAAGCCAAAAAATGTGGAAAGAAGTTAAGTAAAAATCAATTAAGTTTTATGAAAAAGGTACCTATATGAAAATGTACAAATGTGAAGTTGAGTAAAGAAAATAATGTTAATTTTACCAATCGACTGAATGAATGGGAATTTGAAAAAACCTTCATTTACAAGTTTTTGTAGAAATATGGTAGTATTCAACATAACTCCTTCAATTTTATGATTGTTCAAATGTGGTGTATTTCGTATATCACATTGTGCAATTAAAAACACTTGCTCCATAAGTTAATATTTTAATTTTAGATTTTTAAAGCAAAATATGAATTTATTAAGGTGTTAAAAAAATTATTTATTTATTTATTTTAGCACCGCGTCTTACTACCCGTTCGGGTTATACGCCTAAGTACTAATTACACTAATGGATTAGGAAATGGGAAGGTTTAATTTAGAGGAAGAGAACCCACATTTGCGTGGAGGGAGAGTGGAAAACCATTTAGGAAAAACCACCCCCAGTTCACCCGACGAGATTCGAACCTCGATCTCCCCGTCCTCGGTGGTCTGACTCAACACGACTGACGCGTTAGCCAACTACGCCACCGAGGCGGGTAATTAAAAAATTATTGTTTATTAGAAAATATTTTTCTAACATTTTACCTGTAGAATTCCAGTTAGTTCTATACAAAACGGGCTTAACACTTTATTCAGCTTAGGTTGGACATACTGGTGAAAAACATCCTCCACTTGAAAAGTAGCGCTGGCAACCTTCAAACATGGGAATTCAATAATTTCCTGAAAAATTATAAAGATAAATATGTGAAAATAATCATACAAAAAATTGGTCCATATCATCTTTGATGAAATTGTCTGACAATTTATAACGTAAAAAATAGGTAACTTATTTGTAGGATGGTATATTTTACCAGCATTCGGCTAATATATAATAATAACCATATTATATAATGCATACTAGAATACTTAAATTTTTATGCTCTTCTGTGATTTATGTGAGTACATTTTTAATTTCTTAGTAATTACTAGAAAAACTATAAACAATCTTAGTAAGTATTGTTATTGATTCACCACATTCTTGATAAACATATGTATTTAAAAATAATACAGAAATACTTTTTTTAATGCTACGACAAAGAAACAAATTCAGTAAACTCTCATAAGAAGTGTACTATATAGAGCATATAGCCTGAATGGGTAGTAAGACCCGGTGCTAAAAATAAAAGGGTAGGCTACCATATCAATGAAGCCTAACTCCGAATCAGAGGATTAAACAAGGATAGTAGGGCCCTTCCAGAATATAGAGAAGGCCTATACATATTTTTTTTTATTTCCAAAATATCAAAATGTATGACTTAACTTGCCTTAACAAATTAATAGAGGGTAATCGATAGGCCTAATTATGTAAATATTTTTTAAAATATATTTTGAAAAAAACAATTCCATTAATCTTTTTTCTTGGTTGAAGAAATCTTGGGGACGAAATCTAAGACCGTACCTTTTAAGCCAATTTTTTTTCTAAGAAACCTGAAAATCACCAAATTTATATTAGCATTAATTATACTCACAAAAATGTGGGGAATCCAATGATATTAAATTCAAGATTATTAAAAAACAATATTAAAATGAACAATTCAAAACCAAACTAACCTAAGTGGCAGAGGAACAAATATCGTTGATAAATCTAGAGATTACAGGACTGAAGCTACGTATATTATAGAGCCGATTAATGTGCAATAATAATCTTCTGCAGTGACCACCCTTTACTTTATTTTCAACAAACAATATTCTTATAAATGGTTAACTATACTTTTCTTAGCCGCACAAAAACAATCTTGCACTTCCACTACCGATTTTACATCCAGCAAACTCAAAAGGCTCCATTAGAACTGAACTGAAAACGTAGTAAATATCTGAGCACACACACCCACTGGAAGTCAAATATTAAAATAAAGTAATAATATACATTTCAAGGCTAAATCATTTATAAAGGTTCTGTCCCAACCTAGCTTGACCTACTCTTCATTATGAATTACTCGGCACAACTTGATCTAACCTTGCTATCATTTCATTTTCTATTATATTAGGATCTCAATTAATATTCCCATAAACAATTTGACTTTCATAATATAAGATGACATCATATTGTAAGGGATTATGGATCAAACTACGTGTTAGTTTAGTAGGTTTGTTTTATTGAGTTGCCTAAAAGTTGTAAGAACCAAATAATTTCAAATAAGTATAATTATAGTATCAACCTTTTATAATAACATTAGCTTAAGTAACTCTCAAATGTAAGGGCGGCCATGAGCTGAAATTTGTAGAGTATAAATAAATAAATTTAAATAAAATTGGATTCACAATTTCTAATGATTTGCTATCAAAAGTAAAATACAGTCGGTGAATTACATGATAAGGTGCTTGGGCATTATTATCAAAATATTGCACATCTACTAATAAAATTAGGCCTATATAATATAAGCTCACACAAGTATCCATCCGAACTAAACCAATCATAACTGCTATTATTACAGTTCCTACTCAACCTTTCATGGACGTACTACCTGTAAGTAAAATTTTAAATACTGAGCAATTAAACAATTTGATATTTATGGGCAGAAAAGATGACACAATGTAAAGGATGATTTATCATCACCATAGTTTGTCATTATTTATGTTTTACTCTTCTGATTTTAGCAAGTTATTATTTGATTATTTGAAATGATAAAATCTTCAAGTATTGGTATTATTTGAGTTGCCGTCTTTTAAAGTGTGTACCAATAATAAGAAAATAGACATAAAGGCTGTATTCGAATAGTCTACTTCACACGTCGTCGACCCTTGACGTTCACTCGAGTTGCATTACCAATCACGTGATCAAGTGCAGATCCGTCCGAATAATTACGAAGTGTGCTAATTCACCCCTCACACCCCTTTGAGTCCAAGGGCAACAGCAAGTTACCCTTGACACATCGTTGATGAGGTGTTTGATCGGCAATTGTTTAATTTTTCGTCTGCTAGCGAGAGAGCTTGTAAAGTAATGTGATCTTTGATAACATATGTTAAATATACTGGTTGCTTTGTAGTGTTGTATTGTGTTGTGTTGGATAATTTGTCATTTGCAGTGAAAATAAGTCACCACAAATCTGTAAGTGGCCTACGCTAATTCGGGCTGATAGATGGCTTTAAAATAGTTTCTAAGATCATTGGTAGGAAGCAGTACTGCGGACTCAAGGGTGTGAAAAGGATATTTTGCTGTTCGAATAGTCTGTTGTAGTCTTCGATCTCAAGTGTGTGTTAAGTGTAAGTCATCAAGTCAAGTGTACTTGACTATTCTGATACAGCTATAATCTAATGAAACAAATAAAATAATTTGTAGATGCTACATATAAAAGGTACTATTCCCAATCGGGATTCGGATTGTCACTAGATGTACCACGGGTATTTTTTCCTAAATTGTTTCCCGCTTTAACCCTACATTTCCTCGGTAGTCTACCTTCACATAAAACCTAAGCTTATATATAATTATTAAATGTGTATAGTCCAAACATTAGTGGGCACGTGGCTACGCGCTAGTCGTGTTGACCGACCGCCGAGACGGGAGATCGAGGTTCGAATCTCGGTCGGTGAACTGGGGTGGTTTTTCCTAAATGTTTTCCACTCCCTCCACGCAAATGCGGGTCACTTCCTCTAAATTCAACCCTCCCAATTCCTAATCCATTAGAGTAATTAGTACTTAACGTATAACCGAACGGTAGTAAGACGCGGTGCTAAATATTATTATTATTAGTAGGGCACGTGAAAAAAAAAAACCTACCTGGCTCTGAATCTTACTACATCCACTTCCTTGCTTATACAAGTTGATTCAAAATCCAAAACTAGAAAATGTGTAAACTTTTGAGAGTTACAATTATAAGGTGTTTTGTGAGTGTTTCTTAATACATTCCGAAACAAAGACATTAAAATGGCACAGATCTTCCAGTATAGCCTACTAATTTACTATGCTATATTTGAATTAGTGATGGGCAGAATCGGATGAATAGAATCGATTCATTCGATTATTCTGAATAATCGATTCATTCGATTCTTTCAAAATCATTCGAATGAAAACAGTAGCTGACTTGATGCTAGCTAGCCGATTCATTCTCTTACCACTGCCTTGCCAGAAGTGCTAAGGAAAACCGACCTTATGATTATGAATGTTTCCAGGCTATCTCTATATATATATCTTCATTTCTATTAGGCTCATTTTCAATAAATAATCCCCATTGGTACACAATAATCAACCTTACACTTTCGAATGATTCTAAGGCTAATTTAATACAAAGTTTAAGTGGTTGTACAGTTTACAATCGAATATCAGCCAAAAATAGTTCGAATGAAAATTACAAAATTATTCGATTATTTTGTTACATTACTACGTAGATTGTTCTTTTTAATTTCCTTTAAATTTTACCTTCCTAATTAACTAAACGCAAATAGCACGAACGGTTTGAGAGATAATTTTTTTAACGTTGACTTAAATTTATTAAATAGATAAGTATATAACGGTACTTTTTATGTATTTAATAAAACATTTCCCGGCCGTAATATTCAGATCGTAAAGTAATTTTATTCATTAAAATAACTTTACATTCTTATAACACAAAATATCATTACCTAGCAAACTTACGTCGTCGTTTATCGAGTAGTAATTGTGTGTTTGATTCTAGGTGAAGCTTTCAGGAGGCATATCATTGATTCTAATATTCAAATCAAAAGTATTTTATCACTTAACCGATATATAAATAGGATTGTAAGGTTATATATTTTTTATGTTTAGGAAATATTAAAGGGTCAATTATTTGGACTCTTTTGAACACAAAGGGACACATATGTTCTTTATTTTATTATTAATCGTACGTAAAAATATTTATATTAATTACGAGGTACTTCTGTGACTAATGCTTTCACTGTATAGTATTTTGTTGTTGCTGTACTTTGGTCTTTGACACCGGCACAAGTACCTAAATACATTAATAGAAAAGTGGTGATAAGCTGCAAACGCAAAGGAATGCGTGTTGGGAGATTCGACAGCAGGGTGAATAGGATAGTAGCACAAAGCAAAACGAGCAACTAGTAACTACTTTTAGTTAGAAGTAGCTAACATCCGATTATTATCGACTCTTTACTACTTCTCAAAATCATTTGAATGATTCTTTTAATTCGTCGATTCTTTTTCAAAGAATCGAATGATTATTCGATTCTTAAAATCATTCGATTATGCCCATAACTAATTTGAATTTTCATCTATTGGAGATGGGAAACTATCGATAGCCCTATCGTATCTATCAATAGTAGCCATATTGCTATCGATACTGTCATTCCTGTGCTTGGCACATTGATCTCTATGATATAACTGGATGGACATACACATGCAGATTCCAAGGACAAAAGCGTGACGCTCAAGTGTATCGTCTGCTACACAAAGGGGGGGACAGATTTAACGGTTTCTTTAAATGTTCTTATGGGAAAACATGTCTCTGATGAATAAAAGTGTTATTGTTTGAAAATAGTGAAGTATTATACCACACTTTCCTGAAGAAACATTTACATTAAAGGATATACAATCCAGTTTTACTGTACAGATATGAATAAAACCTTAGATATTCCCATTTCTATGTATTTATCATCAATGTTGTTTACAGTCTGGCATGACTACACTTATATTTAAAGTTGATTATTAGCTTGTATATTGGTTTCAGAAACCATATTATATTGAAAGTTCTATAAATATAATAAACAAGGTATCCTAAAACTTGATTACATTTGTTTGAATGACAAAATTTGAATAGTTGCCATGTATTCAAACTATCACTTAGGTTATAGGCTTGTGGAAAGTATTATTATAATAATACCTGTTTTTTTAAGTTGGCTCATATCTTTCAGAAACCATATTATGTTGAAATTTCGATAACTATAATGAAACCAGTCAGCTAAAAACTGTATTACATTTGTTTGAATGACACACTTTGTGTAGAAGTCTTACGTTCAAATGATAATTTAGGTTATAGGCTTGTAGGAAGTACATTATCTACTAAACCCTGATTTTAGTAATAATCCCAATCTATAAGGCTTTATTTCGTACCAAAATAATATCATATATATAATATTTTGGTAGGATGAACGGCAATTTAGAACAAAAGTAGAAATTTCCTTCTGTAAGGTCTTTTATCCTAACTAAACACAACTATAGGGTAGGATTCTGGTACGAGATAAAGCATTACAAGTAAGCTTCCTTCAAAAATCATCTTACATATTAGGCTACATCAACTTATTTAAAGAAAAAACTAACCAGTTTGGAACTTTTATATGCTCTTCAAAGCTTTAACTAACATATTTATTTAATTTAACCACTCACACATTGATGTTTCTCATATATTCAATCAGATTAATGAACTATGTCAAAATGACACATTGCCTTGTATGGGTAAAAGAAAGAAAGAGATACCCGAAAGTTTATTTCTCTCTTACACAATGGTATGCAGACGACAGCTCGAAAATTTCAGCCACAGATGTCCATCCAGTTATACTATAGAGATCAATGGCTTGGCACGTCTAGCTCTCTGAACTAAATGTTAGTAAATTTGTGGAGAGTGGGCCGCTTGAAGTGTAACGGTATTCTGAGAATTTTAATGCTTACCTATTTTTCGCCCAATTAGTTTGTCCATGGAGCTCCGAGTTCTGAAACCTACTCTTTCAGTGACAGACCCGTTTTCCGTTCACCATTCAGTGTGCATCATGCCTCGCTCAAGTTCAAAAACTTCGGTTGTGTGGAAGTTCTTTAATAAAGACAAAGCTGGGCTATCTACTGCTAAGTGTAAAGTATGCAGTAAATTGTTAAATCATCCTCCAATACATCTTATCTTAGAACTCATCTTTTTCGTTCTCACAAAAGTGTTTACAGGGGAGTTGGGTGACCTGGTGGTCTAGGGGTAAGGTGTCGGACTTCTGTGCTGACGTCCGGGGTTCAATCCTCGGTCCCGGCACAGATTTATCTGATTGCCAAACCCTTCCTTCACCTCTGACAAGATGTGTATTAATCACAACTTGTGAATGTGAGGAATGCCAGGCCTCCACCGTGGTTCGGATTCCACGTTAAACTGTAGGTCCTCCATTTCATCTCACAATCACCATACCATTACACATTAGTGTAAGTGCGTATAACCCGAACGGGTAGTAAGACACGGTGCTAATAATAATAATAATAATAATAATAATAATAATAATAATAATAATAATAATAATAATAATAATACAGGGGAGTTGATTGAGTATGGTATGTAGTTGAAATGAAATTATGTTCTTTTAAAACTATGCCAAAATTTTTCAAAAATGTATATTTTTGTAAATATTGTTTTAATTACAAAAATCAATATCGGTATAGTTCTATTTCAAATCCTGTTTTTTTCTCTTTTGTCCTTTTTCAGTCCATTTATAATTGAAGGAATCTAACACTAAAGAATCGAAATGACTTCGTTTCACTTTCATCGATTAATTTTGCATATTTTATTCCAAATTTTAACAGCTCCTCCATTATCGATGTCCTATCGATAGTCAGGTTCGTGCGTATAACCCGAACGGTTAGTAAGACGCGGTGCTAATAATAATAATAATAATAATAATAATAATAATAATAATAATAATAATAATAATAATAATAATAATAATAATAATAATAATAATAATAATAATAATAATAATAATAGTCAGGTTCGATAATATCGTAACTATGTACTTCAACTTAGGGCGCTCTATTTGCTATGCACTATTCGCTAATGATTATGCGTTATACATGAATGTTAAGCCAGCCTTGATTATTTTGCTGTTTGAGGGATAGGTTATATATGCAAACCTTATCCTCGAGATATGAGCTTGTTTACATTATGAAATGAATCAAATTAAATGAGGCTACAATAAAATACAAACATCTTGATTAATACCATGTAGAAAGTTAAGTTTGATGAGTTTGAATGATAGTGTTTGGTCACTCATTGGGCTCGATTGTTTTTTAGGATGTGGGCAGGTGGAGATTTTCAGGTATGATGTTGCTTTTTGGGCAGTTTATTGAGGTCGCTGTTTGCTTTAAGTCTAGGTAGAATAAAAGGGTTTGTAGGGTTTTTATTTTTTTAGGAGTTGAGTTGAAGATGATACGCTATCCATTACTCAGGGGCCAACCTCAGTGATATTATAATTTTTGGACCCGTAGAAAACCTAATTTGCTATCCCAGTGGAGTCCGATGGTGATTTAAGGTAGTAATGAGATTAAATGAGCGTTTTGTGCAATAAGGTCGGGGTGTAGAAAGGATTCTTTTGGGGGTGAGAGGGGATTTAAGTGGGGTGGGGGTAAATAGTACAATCTGATAAGCAGTGTGGCTGTCATCTTCTGAAAGTCTTTTTTTTAACACCACGTCATAATAATAATTGTTTGTGTTATACGCATATGAACTAATTACGCTAATGTGCAAGTGTTAAGTTTTATATGATTGAAAAGAACCCACCATAACTATGAGTTTATGTAGATATGATTATACGACACACTGCTTTTAGTCTGCGACCGTGTCACCAATTAATAAAGGTACTTACGCCACACAGTTGAGCAATAACACAGTTGCGTTGTATTGGTCAATAGAGGTTAGGCCTAAACAAGCATGATAATTTGAAAATGAGTCAATACTTCCAATAAGTGAATGCTTGTTTGTACTTGCATAAAATGGTCTGGAATACAATTGTTTTAAATACACTAAACTTTCACAGAGAAAACAAAAAAACAATAACTTTAAATACTGTATATGTCAACATAAATGGGAAGTATTAATGTCCTCAGCATTTTATTCCATGTCACTTGTAGTTTACTCAGTTCTTTTATGGAGGCGTAGCTCCATGCTCTGCAGCCGTAGAGCCTGGTTAAGGATATGTACTGGAGGACCTTTGTTTGTAGACTAAATTCCTTCCCTTTGACAAGTAAATATAGTAGGCAGAATCTGGCTCTTGCCTTAGTATTATTCAACTAGATGTGCCTGGTACATGTCAGTTTCCTGTCTAATGTGATTCCAAAGTATTTAACCCCATGTTTAATTTGTATATCCGTATCATATATATTGAATGGAGTGGGTGGCTATTGGCGTCTCTGAATTATAATTAACGCTGCAGATTTGGCAGGATTCGACATTATTTTCAAGTTGGTTAGCCGGCTCTGTAAGGTCAGTAATTATATTTGCATTGCCAGACATGTAAATTTTCCTGTGGCGTAGTCATTGATATCTATAATATAACTGGATGGACATATGTGGCTGAAATTTTTAGCTGTCGTCTGCACACCATTGTGTAGGAGAGAAGGAATCTTTTGGGTATCTCTTTCTCTCTTACACCCATACAAGGAAATGTGGCATTTTGGCATTGTTAATTAATTTGATTGAATATATGTGACACAACATTATGTGATTAGTTAAATGAAATAAATATGTTACCAAAATCGTTGAAAAGTATAACAAAGTTCGCAATTGGTGAGTTTTTTCTTTAAATAAATTGATGTGGGCTAATATATACGACGATTTTTGAAGGAAGCTCGTTTGGAAGGTTTTATCTCGTACCAGGATCCTACCCTATTGTAGTGTTTAGGTAAGATAAAAGACCTTCCATAAGGGAATTTCTACTTCCATTCTAAAAGGGCAGTTTATCCTACCTAAATACTAAGAAATGATAGTATTTTGTTACGAAATAAAGCCTTTTATATTCGGATTCCTACTAAAATCAGGGTTTAGTAGATACCGTACTTCTACAAGCCTATAACCTAAATTATCGTTTGAAAGTAAGACTTCTACACAAAGTATGTCATTAAACAAATGTAATATAGTTTTTAGCCATTTTTTTCACTATAGTTATCAAACTTTCAACATAATATGGTTTCTGAAAGCAATATACAAGATATGAGTTAACTTAAAAAAATATATATATAATAATACTTTCTATAAGTCTATAACCTAATTGATAGTTTGAACGTATGTCAACTACAGAAAGTTTGTCATTCAAACAAATGTAATCACATTTTAAGGTACCTTGTTCATTATATTTATCGAACTTTCAATATAATATGGTTTCTGAAACCAACATACAAGCTAATAGCCGACTTTAAATATAAGTATAGTCTTGACAGACTGTAAACAACAAGGATGATAGCTACATATTTAAATATATTAAAGATTTTATTCGTATTTGTACAAAATTACCTGTAAAACTGAATTGTATATCCTTTAATGTAAATGTTTCTTCAAGCAAGTGTGGTATAATACTTCATTATTTTCAATCAATAACACTTTTATTCATTAGAGATATGTTTTGACATAAGAACATTGAAAGAAACCGTTAAATTTGTCCCCTCACAATGAAACAGACGATAAACTTGAGCGTCACGCTTTGGTCCTTGGTAATGCGTATGTTTATGTCCATCCAGTATAATATAGAGATCACTAACTTCAGTTAACTTTAACTCCTTATAAGTTATACATGGAGAGTATTATGGATTTGGAGTTGAGAAGTATCAGCTAATGAGACAGAGACGTTCTGTCCAATCAAATGCCATTATTTACAGCAGACCAAAATAAGCTTATGTGACCATCTTGGAAATGCTTTGTGGCAGCCATATTTGTTTATTAGTAAAGAATTTTCTTTGTTCTAACCATTGATCTCTATACTATAACTGGATGGACATCTGTGGCTGAAATTTTCGAGCTGTCGTCTGCATACCATTGGGTAAGAGAGAAAGAAACTTTCGGGTATCTCTTTCTCTCTTTCACCCATACAAGGCAATTTGGCATTTTGACATCGTTCATTAATTTGATTGATTATATGAGATACATTAATGTGAGAGTGGTTAAATTAAATAAATATGTTAGTTAAAGCTTTGAAGAGCATATAAAAGTTCAAAACAGGTTAGTTTTTTCTTTAAATAAGTTGATGTAGCCTAATATGTACGATGATTTTTGAAGGAAGCTTACTTTTAAGGCTTTATCTCGTGTCAGAATCCTACCCTATATTTGTGTCTAGTTAGAATAAAAGACCTTCCAGAAGGAAATTTCTACTTCTGTTCTAAATTGCCGTTCATCCTACCAAAATATTATATATATGATAGTATCCTGGTACGAAATAAAGCCTTACAGATTGGAATTATTACTAAAATCCGGGTTTATAAGATACTGTACTTCCTACAAGCCAATAACCTAAATTATCATTTGAACGTAAGACTTCTACACAAAGTGTGTCATTCAAACAAATGTAATACAGTTTTTAGCTAACTTGTTTCATTATAGTTATCGAAATGTCAACATAATATGATTTCTGAAAGATATGATCCAACTTAAAAAAACAGGTATTATTACAATAATACTTTCCACAAGCCTATAACCTAAGTGATAGTTTGAATGCATTGCAACTATTCAAAGTTTGTCATTCAAACAAATATAATCAATTTTTAAGATACCTTATTCATTATATTTATCGAACTTTCAATAAAATATGGTTTCTGAAACCAATATACACGCTAATAACCAACTTTAAATATAAGTGTTGTCGTGGCAGACTGTAAAAAAATTGATGATAACTACATAAAAATTGAAATATCTAAGGTTTTATTCGTATTTGTACAGTATTACCTGTAAAACTGGATTGTATATCCTTTAATGTAAATGTTTCTTCAGGAAAGTATGGTATAATACTTCACTATTTTCAAACAATAACACTTTTATTCATCAGAGACATGTTTTCGCATAAGAACATTTAAAGAAACCGTTAAATCTTTCCCCCCCTCAGTGTAGCAGACGATACACTTGAGCGTCACGCTTTTGTCCTTGGAATGTGCATGTGTATGTCCATCCAGTTATACTATAGAGATCAATGGTTCTAACATCAATGACTATGAAATATGATTGTGTATATGATTGAAAATGAAGGAGAGCCAACATAATCATTATTCAATATATTTTTTAGATGTAGTACTACTATATTATTCATAACAATAATAAAATCGGAATTAAAAAAGAAATTGATTAAATTATTAGCCTAAATACAAAACTTAAATCAGGTTAAATTCAAGTTTCAATCAACACAGTGTAATCAAATTGGTTTTTTGAAGGAACCCTTTATTAAAGAATTTTTAGAGACATCTGATATCGAAATGATGTTGGGCCATTTTCTAAGAATAAAATACAATTGATTTAAAGAAGACTATATACACTTTGTTTCATTAGAAACAGTTGTATTTTTCTTATGAACTATGCATTGTACGATATGTACTATTTAATATTAGTTTGCGTTTTGCGTGAATGTTAACCCAGCCTCAAGTATAATTGGAACGAAGATTCAAACATAAACAGAAGGCTTTTTAAACAACAATAAAAAAAATACAGTAAATCGAGATATAGTATTTTTACTTATATCGATAAGTCAAGGGGAATGGCCGAATAAATTACAAGGTAAATAATGTAGCTCGTCACAATGGCATTTCTCTGTCCTGTTAGAATTCGAAGAGGAAAGAAAAAGAAAAGTGAGTTAATTAATCAAATTATTTGTCATGTTTACGGATTGTTTAATACTGTAGTATAATATTAAGTTTTTGTGTCAACAGTTATCTATGTTTGGAAAAGGTAAATAATGCACTGTTTTAACATGTTGATTGTAACATTACGAATTAAGTATTTATAATGAATAAAGTATATTATTTTATAGGCTGGAAGATTAGAATGAACAAACGTTCGAGTATTTTTATTCAATTGTTTGACCTGTTTTTTCCATTAATTATCATGTCTGGCCTCATAAAAGTAAAAGTAATCAACAATGACAAAGTTTTTATCATGAGGTCTCAGAAATGCACTTGTAACTTTTTGCAACATTATATTTAAATATTATTACTTATTTACCTGAATGATTGCGAGAAATAACTAACCGAACAAACACTTAAAAAGTGAGATAAGCTCTAACTTAAAAATAAACATAATCTTGTTATATTTAACTTTTTCAAGAAATAATTAATTAGGTAAATGTGAAATTATCATTTAAATATTTGATTAAAAACTTGTATTTGGTACTTGGGTACTCCCTTAAATATAAAACAGAAATAGTATAAATCTAGCCTTAACCATTTCCATTTAAAATATTTTAATATTCTTAAAGTAATTTGAACATCTAATGAGGACCCTTAATAAGCCACACCTCACAGTTATAAGGCCCCCATTATACTGCTAAATTAATTTCAGACAGTGTTTGAAGACATTAGGGGAGTACCTGAGTAAATTAAACAGATTTGTAAACATAGCTTACTTAACCTAACTCATACTTAGGTGAGTTCTTGATTTAATTGGTATTGATGTCTACGACCAAAGTAAAGCATACATTTTTGTTTATGATCAGGGCAAAACTGTACTTTTAAATCTTCATGAGTTCAATATCACTTGACTTTTAGTCACTAAGCTGCAAGAAATATCCACAAATTTTATGTTTACAGACGGTTTATAACATGTGATCTTTGTCTGTTTTTTAGGTACTGTAAAAAGTGGGTTTATTTATTATTATTGTTATAATGATGAGTTTTATTAATTAGCTAGCAGGCCCACACATAATACCCGCTCTGCTGGTTGCGTTATCAAAGCCCTCACTCTTGCAATATACTTGATTGCTGATGACTAGGAGATTAAGGCTCGAATGTCAGTCACATCCACTGAGGGTGGCTTGCCCTATAGGTTTTCCCATGCCCTCTATACAAATGTGGGTACATTTTTCTAACTTCCTCCTTTATACACCATTATGTAAATATGTGAAAATGTGGGGTTGCGCAGTGGGTCCACACTAAATATATAGATACAATTAGACTACTTAATTCTCTTATATTTTTTCTTACTACCAATACCTGTCCAGGTTCTTACATATTTAGCTACACTAATTGAGTTGGGATGAGAAAGGTTGAATTGAGAGGAATTGTATCTACATTTGTGTGAAGTGAGAGAGGGTAACCACCTAAGAAAAATCAATCTCAATACACTCGACTAGGACTCGAGAACATCAACCTCTATGTCACTGGAAAACCTGATTCGTTGAGTTTGATGTTTATTCCGTGTGCCCATCAGCGGGGGTTATTACCTGTTAAGTTATTTTAAAACTAACAACTTTTCTTCTTTCTGGATTAATTGTTGGTCTAATAAATCATAGGCTACGTTGGAAACTAGCGAGATTAAAAGCCTATCTGTCCACCAACACTCCCTGAAAGATTAAGTTAAAACTGGCTCTAATTTAATAACCTTTAATATAAACTTAACTTGCTCAAATAAAATAAATATCTGGGTATTTAAAACAATCTATATTGAAATATTAATTTAATTTATCTTAAGTTTCTATCAAAGTTGAAAAAAATCTTCTTCTTTAGATAGCGACATACTCTAGGTAAGCCTACGTATGTACCGGTAATGTTGTAGAAATAAATGTTTGGATAGCAAATTTTTATGTATAGTATAACATTTATTTATAATTACATTCACACATGGTATCACATTTATTTTGCAAATAAATTAAATGTCGTTGAAAAATGATACCTGGGCATGGTAATCATACTGGGGATTTTTGGCTTAGCGTGCCAATGCTCTACCACCTAGCTATTTGGGAATGGTTCCGTACTGTACTCAGGGCCACTCTTCATTTATAGTTCAAGGCAGAATTTATGATAGACGCATGAGTTCATTGATTTCTAGAGCTATCATTGAATCACAGCTACCAGTGACTCGAGGTTGTCTTTATGCTGCCTTTTGTTTGATTAAATCGAAGAGTTTTGGTGATCCACATTAAAAGTAAGAAATTTACTACCCATGTTTATGGATACAGCTCTACAGTAGTCAATTTCCATCTTAATTTATTTTGTTTGCTGTTCTGGGAAATGATGTGTAAATGGTTTTGACTAAAGAGGAAAGGTTTTTATTAGATAGTGATTATTTACTATTCACATGCTTATTAATATATGGTGATTTGATGTGGGCAGAGAGATGCAGAGCAAAGTCTTGGTCAATATGTCTACCCTGTGAACTTGAAACATTTTAAGTCAGGCTAACTTACTTACACTTACTCACTATGGCATTAAAACTCAAATGTTCATAGATGCACTTATAAAAGTATGTCACCTATCTATATCTTGAACTAGTTCCATCCATCCTACCTTTTACACCCTATCCCTATCTGTACTAGTTCCATCCCATCCATCTGTTACACTATATCCTATCTTGTACTAGTTCCATCCCATCCACCTTGTTACACCCTATCCCTATCTTGAACTAGTTCCATCCCATCCACCTTGTTACACCCTATCCCTATCTTGAACTAGTTCCATCGCATCCACTTGTTACACCCTATCCTATCTTGAGCTATTTCTATCCAGTCCACCTCACTACACCCTATCCCTATCTTGAGCTAGTTCTATCCAATCCACCTCATTACATCCTATCTTTATCTTAAGCTAGTTCTATCCAGTTTACCTCATTACACCCTATCTCTTTCTTGAACTTTTAGTTCGATCCAATCCACCTCGTTACACTCTGTCCCTACCCCTATCTTGAGATAGTCTATTCAGTCCATCTCTTTACACCATATTTCTTTTCGGTCCATTTTAATATTATCCTACCATCTGCATTTAGGTCTTCCCATTGGGTTTGCCAGTCAATACCTTCAATATGGTTCTAGTTTATTCCATTCACCCTGCATTTCCTGCCCACTGTAACCTGTGAGATTTGATTACTCAACAAGTCTCGTGATGAATTCAGGTCATGTTTCTTTAGTCAACCATACTTTTTGTCTTGCTAACACTACATACATACATACATACATATGTACATACGTACATACGTGCATATGTGCATATGCACATGCACACGCACATGCACACGCACACACACACACACACACACACACACACACACAACCACACCACACACAACACACACACACACACACACACACACACACACACACACACACACACACACAACACACACACAACAACAACACTACATACATACATACATACATACATACATACATACATACATACATACATACATACATACATACATAATACATACATATATATATATATATTTAATCACATTCCCTTATGGGGTAGGCAAGAATCTGTACATATAGCTCACAAAACAACAACTTCCTACTTAATCCATCCTCACTAATTTTCTCCACACTTCCCTATCCTTGCATCTTCGCTTCAACAACATCCATACTCAGAGTCATACATGCTCTTAAACTTTTTTTTAGCAACCCATCTTAGTACCCTTTCAGGTTATACGCCTATGTACTAATTACACTAATGTGCTGGAGATTAGGAAGGTTTAATTTAGAGGAAGTGCGCCTGCATTTGTGTGGAGGAAGAGGGGAAAACCATATAGGTAAAACCACCCTCAGTCGAACCCCGATTTCTCCATCTTCGACAGTCTAGTCCAGCGTTTGCCAAAGTGTGCACCGCGGAGCACTTGCTGCTCAACAAAGCATCTCCAAGTGCTCTGCAAGGAGATTGGAAAGAAAAATAAATTAAATGTGACAATCTCTTAAAACTGTGAATTTGTATGGCCATGAAATTAACTGTGTCTGTGTAAGTATTGGGTAGAAATTATTTAGCTCCTGCAGCGTGCTGTAAAGCAGTCAATGTAGATTACAATTATTAATAAGCCTTAGTGCATGTCATGCGTCACCTCAGTCAGCTTTGCTCGCCCACACCTTCTGGGAATCATGCAAAACATCGAGAACGTCGGTGAAGCACACAGATTGCACATGGCGAAACCAGTCAGAGAGATTCGACGGTGACAGTTAACCTCGTCAATTTGAGTGCTTGATTGATTTGACATCAGATTCTGTGATAAAAGAGAATTTTGCAACTAAGAAGTCACTATCAGAATTTTGGTGACAGCTAAGAGACGAATTTGAAGTTTTTTTTTTAGATAAAGCGAAAATCACCCTTTTTCCCTTTTCCACAACTTAATTATGTGAATTGGAATTCTCTGCCTATTTGGCTACTAAGACAAAATACAGATCCCGCCTTAATATTTACAATATCTGCTTTGGATACGTTATCAAATTCATTGCTTTACTTAATGTTTTTTGTTGCTGATTTTCATCTAGGTCTTGATGTTAACATACCCATATGATTAAAAATTTGTTTCCATCGTGAATACTTCCGTCATTTGGTTTAGTAGTCCCACCTATGTAGGTGCCAGGTGAAAATATCGCCGCCATTATGCCAAGGATACGTTTGTGCAAAATTGACATTTTGAGAAAACGATATTTAAAGATTCAATTTTCAAAGACTTTCAATTGGTAAAATTAAGTGTATATCAAATTTTAAGCTATTTAGAACTCTAAAAAAACTTGTGCTTTTGCTATACGATAAAATATCAACTAACAACTTAAAAATGCAGTTAGGTAAAATTAGTATAAAATACAAAAAAAAAACCTTTGGCATCAGGGCAACGATAGTGCTCCATGACAAATTTCTCCCCTGAAAAGTGCTCCCGATTCAAAACGTTTGGGAACCACTGGTCTAGTCTAACACGAGAGTAGCACATTAGACCACGTGACCTCTCAATGTTCTCTTTTTCACACATTCAACCACACCCTATATGGCCTACCCCTTCCTTTTGATCTCCACTCTCTACCATTATATATTTGCTTTGTTACTCGATCCATACTCATTATTTCAACCTACCCAAACCAATGTAAGATGCTTCTTTTACATTGACATATTGGATTCCCTTTCAAACTCCACTCATTTAGCGCCCATTCATTACTGACTATACAAGTTTTTCCACATACATTTCTTAACTACAGTAGAACCTTTTTAATTCGATGTCCAAGGGATATATAAAAAAATTCGAAATATTCAAAATTCGAACTAACCAATGGTTATCTAAACTGTCTGTACACAAAAAATAAAAACCTCAAAATGAAAAATTGTAAAAATTAACTCACCGTACAAAAATTGCAGACTCTTATCAGTCTCTGCACTTAAATTACATTAGGTACTTTGGAAAAGAGTGACTTGGGTTTGTTGTATCTTTCTTCTCTGGACAAAATTAACAAAATCTTGTTCTTATTGTTCCTCCATTTTGCACTTTCCAACTCTCTATGATGTTATTCTTTTTTTTAAGGTAGTCGATAAAGTGTTCGGCTATATTCCATATTCTTTTGCGATATCACACTTTTTTTTCACTCTCTTTTCCACTTCTCTAATCACTTCAACCTTCTTGGCTAAGGTTAAACTTGTATAGGTTCCACGCTTAGACATAATAAAAAACACTGAAATTTACACTTGTCAGATGTCAATGAGTGACTGTCACTGAAGACAAAGGTGCCAGATTAGGACAAGCAACATAAAACTTACTGCTTCCTCACTGGGTATCACGTGATGACATTGTTATACAGAAGCGATTAAAGCAGAGCCAAAACATCCCCTATTCTAGGAAAACTGTTTGCAGCTGGTGCAAAATTCACCCACTTTCTCTTTTACTATGAGTCAATTACTCTTAACTGTATTTGAAAATACAGGAATTCTCAGGTTTAGTTGAAATTGTTAAGTTAGGTTTGAAGTGAGTAGAAACTCGAAAAAAATCAATAAATATATGGTATAAACTTTGAATCATCCAAATATTTACTTCTAAAATTCCAATTAAATGTTATTTTTTACTATTGATTTAAATAAGAATTTTGTGGGGAGTAATGGTGGGTTTGAATCATCCAATTATTCGAATTAACCAACTTCGAATTAGCCAGATCCTACTGTATATAGTTCCAGCTGCATTTTCTTTGTTCTTGTGTTTCTTCTGGCAAACCCATGGTTCATATCCATACAACAATGTTGGCGTTAACACACTTTAATATATTACCAAAAAAGAATTACCGGTAAGAATTATTTTTGTAAGTTAACCCTTGAGCCGGTGCACTGATATATTTAACATTAGCAGGAGTGCGGGGGACTTTTTGCCCTAGCCCGTTTTCACTGATCCATTAATACATGTATGGATATAATAATTTGTTTTAAATATTTCTTTAATTAGAGTCAATTTAAACACATCCCACTAAATATAATCAAACTACATTATATATAATATTTATTATTGTGTTGGTAAATAGAAAATGCCATATTTATTATTTTATTTATTTGAGGTATTTTATATGCATTTTCTGAACTGATTGATTATATCAGCACATGAGAATTTCTATGAGCGAGAGTGAAAGGGCCTACCAATTTTGCCAGGAAAGGTATTTTCACATACCGTACAGGATTCTTTTACATACTACAATCGATATAGGACTGACCGACGGCTTTACTTCTCCTCCGAAGGAAGTTGTGCTACGGATTTTTATCGCTCAAGAAAAAATGTCGACCCTGGCTGGGTTTGAACCCACAAACATCAGGTCCTGAGGCAAGTACTTTATCCCAAGACTGCCAAGATTGACCATTCTTTATTGAATATAACCTTTTCTAATAGGTGTATAACCTCAGTTTATTACAAAATAAATCTTATAGGGTATTATTTTGCTAATTTGTACTATTACAAATACAATCTGACTACTCATACAATATTTTAAAATTAAGAACTATAACTGCTCTTGGTCCTAATCTGAAAATTCCTGCAATATTTTAATAAATTCTGCGGGAGGTATAATCCAAAGTAGTAACTTTTTAATTGTTATTATGAACATGTGCTTTCTCTAAAACCAATTTGTTACATCAGTACATGACTTACGAACAAACTTATTACTAAGTTTATACAAAACACTAAGAACTCAAGACTGTAAATTCACCAATGATAACTTTATAGCCCCACCAGGAATCAAGCCCAAGAGCCTTGTTTCAATAGGCAAGCAAAAAAAAAAAAATGCATTTGATAGTTAGACTGCACGATAGACTAATCAATGTTTTTTAGCACTGCATTTTACTACCAGTTCAGGTTATACACATATGTAAGTATTAACTATGCTAATGAGTTAGGGACAAGAAAGGTTGAATTTAGAAGAAGTGTACCCACATTTTTTTGAAGGGAGAGTGGAAAACTATTTAGGGAAAACCACCCTCAATACACCTGACTGGGTTTCAAACCTTGATCTCCCTGTTATCGGCAGTTTAGTTTAACACAAGAGTAACACCTTAGACCATGCGTTCACCAAAGCAGGTAATATTTGGTTCAAAAATCAATTTGATAAACAATATGTTTGTTTCAGATAACTTCAATTTACAAATAATTAATTAATTAAATTTAATTCCAATTACAGTTACTAGAGCATTAGATAGGAAAGGTCACACTGAAGGAATAGAAAACTTAACACACTCCTCAGGCGCGCTGACGGTGGTACCACACTAACAATTAATATAAGATTACCTGTTTCTTTGGCCACATGGTCTAATGCAGGGGTCTCCAAAAATTTACTGCCATAGGCCAGCCGTGTTGGATGGGGTCATCGGGGTGGGGGGAAGTGAGGTGACAGGGGCCAGGAAAATCAGGAAGTTGTATCTTTGTGTTCCTCAGTGGTAATGGGGTTTTAAATGCTTTATTTTACTGTACAATCAATATTTATTGTAAAAATATGCTTTCACAAAAAAATGCAAAACAATAATAATTAGAAAACATTATAGGATATTTAGACCTATATTTAGGCCATAAGGCTGGCATTATTTTGTTCTTACATTTGGTAATGGGCTATGACTAGCTGAAGTCCTTGAAACTTTTTTTTAAATGGTTTGTAATCTGCAGACACTTTGAAATATTTATTCTGTAAATGTATTTTTTTTACAAAACTAATTGTTATGGATTAGATGATTCTATTTTTAATTCCTACTGTTCTTCCTCCTAACCCTGAACTCATGTACATACTCTGTCAGAAAAGGTAGCCAAATCCAACAGAATAATTAGAAAACTTACGACAAATGGTAAATATCATATATGTTTTTCAGCCTTAAGTGATGTTGACAAAGATTTGGTGCGTGCACCTGGCATGGGTCGTATCACTGGCAGCGCATCTATCGAGACACTGGTACGTGTCGGAATTGAAAAGGAGAATGGTTTGGCTCCAGACAGCAAGATGGTGGTCCTCCACGACTTCACTCCCTGCGTTGATGATGAATTGGAGGTTAAAAGAGGACAGGTGATTTTGGCTTTTAACTACACACATGAAGCTTTTCATGATTCAGGATAAGTACATTCTCAATATGATGCAACTATATTGACTTATATAAAATGTTTCTGGTGAATATTTTGCTTATTGTAGGAGCTGTCCAATTGGTTGGATTAGAGATGGTTGATTTATTATGTTAACAAATTGAGTTCTCACAAAGGCTCTGTTCTGGAGGGAAACAATATATTACCGAGTTAAGCGTTTTCAGAATAATTGATTGGAGTACATTTTATATTTAACTGTTTATAGACTTACTGTAAACATAAATTACAAAACTTTCCTTAGAGAGAGCTCACTCAAATTCTTAGTAAAGGGCAGATAAGTAAACATCCATTGCAGAAGGAATCATCCAACTTTTAGGGAATATGTGAACAGCTTTCAAATAATTTCCCAGATTTAACTTCATTTAAGCTTATTATTAGGGTGTCTACTGGGTCACAAAAGTCACCAAAAAGTACTAGTTGCAAAAAAAGGTCACAATATTTTGGCCATAAACTCATGCATTTATATCTGTTTGAATTTTACACGCATCGTAACAATGTGAATGCATTGAAAGTCTCTACCCATGATGCCATGCGCTAGTCGCACGTTGCCTGATTGTTTTTATCATGATACAAACGACAAGTTTAATGTTCGCCATCTAGTTAAAGTTTAATGTTGCGTGTGAGTGCATTATGCCTATATATGCATTATACAACGTGTATCTAAAACATTGCATCAAACTTTGGCAGGCTATTCCTTAGTGAAAATAGAATAATTCACATCAGCAACCTAGGGTTCATCTTGAATAATAAGGGTGGTATGCACCCCTAAAGATAAAGCTAAAAACGACTGTTGTGTGAAATATTATGAAAACTGCCTAGGGTATTACAACAAATATTTATATACTACTTATTGAACCTTGATCATTAATAAATTAAATGTGCTGTTACCGTTATCCACCCACATCATGTAAAAAAGAGGGGGTTAGTTAGGCTTATATATAAGCTGCTTGTGCGTATGAATACACACAGTGCCACTAACTTAAATTCATAGAGTACACAGAAAATGTTAGCGAGTAAAATTACAGAAAAATAATCTGTAGTTCAACGAAAATTGTATCATTTCATATAATATCTTTGTACCGAAGGTGTAATCATCTTAATAAATCGTGTGCAACATCACAAGTCTTGTTTACTTAATATCGATATTGATAGTGTTATATCATAGGGCATTATCACAACTGCAATGCTTTAATTAGTGCTCGTTCACGAGGCAAATATCAGCTAATTAAACAGTAACAATTTTAATTGGCGCTCGATCACGGGCTATAAATACCAGTATTAAACCGTATCATTTTAATTGGTGCAAATCGCGGGACAAACAATCCGTGGCACTATAAATTGGCGCCCAATCGCAGGGCAATTATATCACAATAAATACGTTAGCATCATAATTGGCGCCCATCGTGGGTCATTAGCATCATAAGGTACTATCTATATTTATGTATTTTGACTAAATAAAAATTATTCATACCCCATCCACTGTGAAATCAAAAAATCGTATTTTTAGTCATTTACTATGGTCAAAATAATCGATGACCTTAAAAGTTGAGCACAGTTAAAAGACAAAAATTGAACTTAAGAGTTAATATTCACTGAAAAGAGTTTTTTTTTACCTTAATCAATTTAGTACCAGGGTTTTTTTTTTCCACAAAAAATACATTATTTTGAGTGACATTTTTGCTGTTCCTATAGTTTTTGTGTGGTCCCAATTTTGGTCCCATTTCTTGACCTGTAAGTACCTTAAAGCCCTAAAATAGACCTGAATATGGAGAATGAGCCCTGGAAGCGGGAAAGAAAGGTACCTAAGCTGTCACCAATTATTTGAAAAATAATAGGTTTTTTTTCCTGGTAACTCTGGTGTATTCCAGCAGAATTAAACACCTTTGATTTATGTTTGCATTTATATTATATACACAATCGGACAGTGGAATTTCAAAGCCACTTACTTATAGGTAGAACCCTGAACTTTTCGCAATCATGAAAAAAAACAAAATTAAAAAAAAATGCATTTGAAAGGTGTTTTTAGGTTTCAAACAACTTTTTTCAACTTTGGAATCTGTTTTTTAATTGTTTTTGATACCACACATTTTAATGAAATTTGGTGTTTACTGGTTTTATCACAAATTAAAAATATTTCACATCTTATTCGCAAATTTCAGCATTTCAAACTGAAAAATCAAAAAATCGTAAGGTTGATACAAATATTTGCCTGTTTTTGAAGCCTTGGATAAATTGTATAATTGATACAATGTTGTTCTTAGTAACATTGACAAAAGCTTGGTAAGAAAATTCCAAGCTTTGCCCAGTATAAAAAATAATGAACTTAACCTCAGCTTATGTTGCTCGTGGTTACACAAGATTTAATAAAATATTAACAGAGGAGTCGTGGAACAAGAAACCTGATGTGGTCAAAATTTTACCAGCCATGAAAATAAATTTTAGCAACTTTGCAATAATTGCACTTAGATTTGTTTGGCTGGCTACCTTGTGCCAATGTTGACTCAGAGAATAGTATCTCATCTTACAACACAGTTTTGACAGACAGAAGAGATAATTTGTGCGAAGAAAATATTGCAATGATTATGTTTTCATTTGAAGCCAAGGACTAAATATATTTTAATAAAGAAGAAAATGTGTTTCCTAGTAATGAACTTTTAAGTGTAATTAAAGTTATTTAGAATACATTTACATGTATTCCTAATTTTTTTAAATCATGGATTTTAGGCCTAAAAGTAATCTGGAATACAAAAGGCTACTAGGCCTAGCTGAAATAAAACTTTTAAAGGTAATGCAATTTAATACCTATTCTTAAATGATATATATGAGGGAAATGTTGTAAGATCTAAACACAAAATATATTTTGTAATATTAACTAAAAAAAAGTGTCAGAATAATCTTTTTTAACCATTTTTCAGAATTTTTATCACCACTTTGGAACATTTATTTCCACACTTTGACTCAATTTTATTTATCGAAAAGTTCGGGTCGCTACATATCTACATATACACCATTCCAAACAATTATGCTTGGTAAAATTTCACTATTTCATTATATATTTTAAGTAATATTGAAAATGATAAGGTACTGAAACGATCTTTTAAGACAAAAGTCAACTTCCCCTGGGTCAACGTGGTTGATCATAAGAACAAGGAAGATATCTCAAAGGACCACATAATGTAACAAGGAACAAATATATTCAACAAAAAGTTATACAGTAAAATCTCTTAATAGCAGATACCTTCAGGGATCAACAAAATGTCCATCATTAAGGTATTCGTTATTTGGAAAAATATATTTTTAAAAATCATACTTCTTGAACACAGTTTAATCTAAATTAACCTAAATACTTTGAATAAAAACTAACATAATATAATTGTTGCAATATACAATAATGTATGTAAGATTTATGATTAATGAATAAATATTGTATGTAGCTTACTATACAGATTGCATAATACAGAACAATACGCAAATAAAATTAAATGTAAACAGTAGGCACGAGCACCAACAACTGATGAAATGTCTCCAGCTGATAGCTCAAAAGGGGTGGAAGGTGTAACCTTGAAGTACCTTATGTAGGCTATTTTAGAAACTTTCCCTATAGGGATAAGACAGGAATGCTCACATTTCGCGTGAGACACTGGAATTCTTGACATTCTTACGGTCAAATACACAAAAAATGGACTTTTTTTTTCAGTTTTTGTCCGCTGTTTGGAGATTGCTATACATAAATATGTGTCTTTAGAAGTATTCGTTTCCGTTATTGAGAAAGTCCGTTATTGGGAGGTTGTTTCGATGTAAGAGACCATGTTATTTTGTGGGGGAAACTTAAACTGTCCATTATAAAGAAGAATCCGCTATTCAGAGGTGTCCGTTAAGAGAGATTTCACTTTTCATCCATTCAATGAGAATAAGGGATTCCAAGTATCAAGAGAGCTTCACCATATTACTGATAACATTGAAACCCAATATATTATTAACTTATAGTTGTTTAATATAATTATGTTTGTAATTAAAAAAAAAGCTTTTTATTTCCAAATCTGCCCGCATGCCATATTTAACCGTCTTAACCATGTTATATCTAATGTCGTGTATCCTGATAGAACTTCTAGCTAGAAAGGTATAACTTCAATCTGTTAGTTTAAATGGCTCCTCAGCCTAAAAGCCAACTCTTTATGGTTGACCTCGGTCTTGGGGTAAAGTGCCCGCCTCAGGATCCGATGTTTGTGGGTTCAAATCCAGCTGGGGTTGACGGATTTTTCTTGAGCGAAAAAAATCTGTAGTACAACTTACTTAGGAGGGGAAGTAAAGCCGTCGGTCCCATGTTGACTGTGGCATGTAAAATAATCCTGGAAGCTATGTGAAAATACCTCACCGGAAAAATTGGTAGGCCCTTTCACTCCCGCTCATAGAAATTCTTTTGTGCTGATATAATCAGTTGGTTCAGAAAGTGCACGTTAAATACCGCAAATATATAAATAAAACATTAATGGTCTAAGATATGTTAAGTATCAAGATGTGCACTGTTCCAGGTAGTCAATATACTATACCGTGAAAATGACTGGGTGTACGTCATTGCAGCAGATAGCCGACAAGAAGGGTTTATACCCCATTCCTACTGCACTCCATACAATTCTCATCTCGGCGAGCTGGCCCTTAGCAATGTCAAGAAGAAGTTACCACGAGAACAGAGGAATGGCAGTTTGAATCCAAATGCTACCATTGGTACAGGGGAGGTGGGCGCAAATGATGTTCCTGACTTGCAAGAGTCTAGAACAGGTAACATCGCCTAGTTCATAAGAAAAAAAAAATTGAAGGTTTGGAGATGGATTAGTATGAAGTTTTCAGATCATCTTAACCTATCTTATAATTTCGGCATGTCATAGAAACACTAACATTACTGTTCTTTCTGACTTAAATAACACTCCTCTGTGGTTCTAGTTTTTATGATCCTCTCAACTGTCTGTTTGGTTGTCTGAGGTCCATCTAAGAGCGTGATCTATCTGCCCAATGGCTTATATATTTTCAAATTATATAATGTCTAGGGGTGTGCAAGTACTCAAAAGTTTGAGTTTGAGTTGAGTTTTAGTAGCTGCTTGAACTTGACTCTCATATTTTTTACAAATCTTGAAACATGTGAGTACTCAGAACTTTCAATTTTTTTCTTGAAGATTCTGAGTTTAGTTAATATTATTAATTTTTTAAGATTAATTTCATAGCAAATAGTCTCCCTGAATATTCCTTTTGTCTAGCAAAACTTAATAACTGTACAATTCTATTTGAAAATTTGAATTTGTGCGATTATAATTTTTTTTCATAAAAAAAAACTTTTTAAAAATTTGTTTTTACTTATAATTTATAAATAAGTCTATTACAGGAATTAAATTTGAAATATTTCTAGTACAAATATTGCTTTAATTAAGCCTATATATTAATTTAACTCCAAAAAAATTCACTTTTATCATTCATACTCAAATCAAACTCAACGTGAAGTAAAAAATGCTTCATTGCATACCTCTAATGATATCCCAACACACCCAATGGTAGTCCTGTCCTAATCATTGTATTCTCATCCTGTGTTCACACGATCTCAATAACTGGGATGCATGGCTCTCCTGGGCACCAGGAAATGTCCTTGATTGTTCACAAACCTTACCATTCATAAATAATTAGCTTACCATGTACTTTTTTGCACTCTTGTTACAAATGCTGTCAAAATTAAATGAAAGTTAGCTTAGTGAATATACCACAATGTTTTTTGTTTACTATCCCAAAACTATATCTTATGTAATCCTCTACGACACATGGTTTTTGAGATATGATGCAATTTGTAAGCATTTTATGGGGACCTTGAAACCTAACCCCTAAACTTATTATTGATTCCTATGGGAATATCTAGGCCTAACTTTTATATCGTTGCATTTTTCAGGAACATAACACAACGTTATAGTAACAAGTTTGGACAATATAGTAATAATTTTCTAGAAAGAGAACTATATGTTTCATTGGTACCTAATAGTGAATTGAACAAGAAGAAACTCTAAATATAACTGAAAATACTCTACAGCAGACATTATTTTAATAATGAAGATAGCGCTGTTGCTGTGGCAATGTTACAATCCTTTCTCGGCATTAATCTGATTAAAGACACTTTGGTAAAAGTCACTGATTTTCTGATGATTCTGGTAACCACAGAGGCCAAAAATGCTGCTAATAATAATAATAGTAATTAAAATAAAAACCCCCTACCCCCAATTTCACTGACTATGCTTTTTATTGAAAAAAGAGACTCATAACGTTTTATAATAATTGCCATAATTTAAAAAAAATAGTCTTCTTGCTAAAGCTATGCTTTCAAGTTCACAGACTATATTTGATATCTGAACTATACCATGAATGGACTATATCTAGAATAGCATTAAAATTAGATTGTAGCCCGAATGGGCAGTAAGACGTGGTGCTAAAAAAAGAAGATGATTAGCAGTAAAACTGGAATTTATATAAATTAAGCTATTTGAAAATTTGTCCTAGCTGTCGGGAATGGTGACATATCTGACTGTGAAAGTTATGGTAAGAAGATAACAGTAGCCACAACGCAACAGCTCAATATGACCAGCTCTCAGGCATCCCTGCATAGTGTGTCTTCTTCACAACCAGACATTCATCCTTTTTTCAAGGTATGTCACAATATATTATATTAAAACCAGTATTTTCATTGCACCTGACCCATCTGGGAAAATTAAAATTAAAATTTGTAAACACAAATATTTAATTATAATTTTCTTATCTTATTTTGGCAATAATAATAATAATGATAATGATAATAATAATGATAATAATAATGATAATAATAATGATAATAATGATGATAATGATGATGATGATAATAATAATAATAATAATAATAATAATAATAATAATAATAATAATAATAATAATAATAATGACGACTACAAATAATAATACAGCGGACCTGGCAATCTAGCTGTAAGGTGTCAGACTTCTGTGTTACGGGTCCGGGGTTCAAATCTTGGTCCCAGCACAGATTTATCTGATTACCGAACCCTTCTTTCACCTCTGGCAAAGTGTGTGCCTTCAGGCTTTGTGAATATATGGAATGCCAGGTCCCCGCCTTGGTTCGGAACCCACGTTAAACTTTAGGTTTCTGCTTTCCACCATCATCATTCTCACGGATCATCCTACCATTTGGAGATTTTTTTCACCCTGACAAATTTAACTCAGTTTCTAAAATTTAACCCGAGTCCTAATTCCTACTGTTTTAATTTCCCCAATTTCTTTTATTTTTCCTTTTATTAATTAACTAATCTGGTATTAGCTCTTAATAATCTGGGGATTCCTACTTTATGTGCTCGTATGCTTTAATCCAGTGCTGGCTGGCACAGCACCCCTGGACATCAAGGCCCAGGGCAATTTCTAGGTCGGTGCCTAAAAAGCTCCAATCCCCCCCATCTCTGAAGGGTGGGACGATCCGGATACCCGAGGAGGCGAGAATTAACTCCCCCCCCCCCCCCTTACCAGTATACACTGGTCTGGGGATAATGGAATTCACCTTAATGGTGTCCCCACCTAAGAAATGAATTTATCCATATGCCAAGAGGCAGAGGTAAGATGAGGTCAAATGGCCAAGATCTTGAGCATTAGCCCCACCTCCTAAATAATAATAATGATGATGGTGATTATTATAATAATTATTATAATTATAATATCTCTGCCTCTACTAATTTTCAAAAATCTGCAGGTCCAAAGAATATTACACAAAAATCACACCACAAAACAAAGCAAATTTTGATTAACACTTAGCTCTTTCTTCAGCACAGGACAGTAGAACATTGACTAAGCTAGAGCATGAGGCTGATCATCATTACTTGGATCCATTGGTTGCTTGTTCAAACTTTAATCTTTAACACACTGATGTCGCTTTACTCAAGATTACAATGCTGCCTCATTTTAGTTGTCTGGTCAAACAAATGTGTTTGATTACTAAAGAGTTCTCTAATTATTCACAAGTCATGGCTTAGTTGGAACTCCTCAGTATAGCTGTCAACTATTATTCTCCTTCAAATTGTCAACACATGCTGTTTTGCCATTCCACAAACCCCTAAAGTTTCATATCTAACCTCGCCAGCAGTACAACACTTTCCAAATACACACTCTTCCTCCAGTAGTGCACTACCTCATTGAGCCAGTCTCTATAGCCTTGTTGTAGGGGCTTGCTGATTTCCATGTCTGCAACAGTTTCTTGGAGTGTCACAATCTGCTCTCTCTCTCTCTTCAATTTGCTTAGAATGAAGAATGAAGAGTTCATGATAATATTGCAAATTTACTAGTTTTTTATCCACTAGGTAATGGGCTATAATTTATAATGTAATAATTAACATACAGATAGGTTTAGGGGCGAGTGAGTTGTTTGAATGTGGCAAAGCTTTACTAAAGCACTCTTGGGACCTTGAAGCATTCACGGAATGGATGGTGTGTGTATGTGTGTATATATAAAAATCTCATTGAATGGGAATCACGGTTTTATTAGTAACCTCCTTCATTACACTTGCTATATGGACTTTCTCTTAAATTGTTGCACGGCACTGCAGTAACCTATTGAGATTTTCTTGTTTTATCTCATGCAAGGTGATATATATATATAGTTTTCAAGATATATGACTTATTACCAGCCATTGTTGCCATGAGAAAGTGTCATGCAACATTCTCTTCCAAACACACTTTTTTCACGATATGGAAATACAACCATACAATATAATGTCACACACTACTTCTAACAATTACAATTTCACTCCTCAAACTTATATCAATACATGTATGTATAAATACATAATAAATAGGAATGGGCCCCTTGAACCCTAGAATTCTTAAAAAAAAATTTTTTTTCAATTTAAATATGTCTTAAAGCTCTGATACTGCTTATTGGTGGTTCATCCCCAATCCACCCTTTTGTGAATTTTCACCCAATATACAAGCATATAGTGTTATTTGTCATGTAAAAAACTCCCAAGATATAATTTTTAAGCAAAATCTTAAGAGCCATTTAAAATAAATTTGGAATTCAATTAAATCACTCATCAGTAAAATTTAACTAAACACTTAACTGAACATATGAATGTTATAGTGAATGGATTACCAGAACTTTTTTTAACATTAAGTTAGTATTTATATTATGCCATTATATCTCTATTTCCTCATAAGTTCATACTTTTTTTCCAAGATTCAAATTTGAATTAGATATTCTGGATTTAAAATTTAAATGAAAATTTGGTTTTATAAAATAGTGGTTTCTAATATTAATTATAAATAATATAAACTCTCAGTGTGCCCCTTTAAATGAGATAAGTTCCAGACTATTTAATAAATATACCTATTATACAAACCATTATTTGTTTATTATTTGCAGGACCCATCAGGCCGCTACATTGTTTTATACACATTCATTGCTCGAGATGAGAATGATGTGAGCGTTGAAAGGGGTGAGTTTGTGACTGTATTGAACCGAGAGGACCCTGATTGGTACTGGATTGTAAGAAGTGACGGTCAGGAGGGCTTTGTACCTAGTGGTTTTGTCTACCCTGCTCATGTGATACAAGGTGAATTGTGTGTTATATTCTGAAAAAAAAAAAAATTGTCTGGACTAAAAGTTGTTGGGTAAATACTCACAAACAAGTTAATACTATTAACTATAAAGCTAAAAGATAAATAATTTACAAAACAGTCATATTATGTATTTAGTCAGTTAATACCTTAGGTTAAGTGGACAGTCTATTGGTGCAACAATTTATGGTTGCAACAGTTAGTCATTGCTGTATGTGTGTGTTTACAGGAATTACTCTTTACTAAAGTGTTACATTGCTTTTTTTTTTGTTCTAGCAAAAAGTTGATAAAAATTAGCATTTCCACAACAAAAGGTGGAAAAACAAACAAACTTATAAACCAGTTTCATTTTTTCAATTTCTCATATTAAGATAAAGTATGGCAGTCATGAAAATTCTCTACCTTCAGATTATGCTGAATCTTTTGTTTTATGTGTCTGAACCCTAAAAAGTGAATTTTACAATTATGTTTGTCCCCATGTCTGTCTGTCTGTCTTTTTGTCTGTCCCTGGCTTCAGATCTGAAGTTGTTTGATGGATTTTGTTCAAACTTGATATTTAGGTATTATAGGACAATACCTCGGGGCTTTTATTTGATTTTGACCCTAGCCTTCAAATTAAGTGTAGTTTATTGATGAGTGGACTGCCTATGCGGTCTAGTGATCATAGATCCAGGCAATAGATCCAGAGGTAATGGATTCGATCCCCAGTGCTTTCAGAGTTCCTGTGAAGCAGTGGGTCTGGATCAAGGTAAACTCAGACTCGTGATGAATAAGTAGAGGCTCCGTTAAAGAAAACTGAGCTTAGTGGCCGAAAGGCTCGTGTTGACCGCAAGACACCCTCTATTCGCAGAAGTTGGCACTATCTTCGCCATCAGATGGCTTGATGGGTTGACATGGCTCAATTGCGGGCTGACACCATGGAGTTTATTTTTTTACTGAAGTTATTTTTTTGAATCACAAATTTTTTGAAAATGGCTCTTAATGGTTAAATTTTATATCTTGGGAGGGTTTTACCTGACAAATAACACTATATACTTTTATATATTAAGTAAAAATTCATTAAAGAGCTGTTTGCTGGAAATTGATTTCCAAAAATTCTAAATATATATAAAACCGCTCTAATGATTATGTTTAAAATGTATGTTTGGTCTAATTACAAATGAAACGCTATGGGTACTTGTTTTTTAGGGGAAAATTTGTCAAAGGGTAGTTTACTGATGACTTATTTTTTAACAATTTGACTATTTTAAGATGCTTCTATTGTTTCCATTCAAAATGGTTATCTGTTGAGATTCTTACATTATAAAAATTATGTTTATTTATTTTTATTAAAGAATCATTTAATAATAATAAATTCATAAAAGATTAAAAAAAAAAAATTTAGAAAAGCTTTTACAATTTTGTTTAAAATTAGTTTTTTTGAGACTATTTAACCTGATAATAAATAATTGGTGTTTGGAATACATTCTTGTGAATGCCATTCGAGACTCTTTTAGTTTGGTCTTACTACACGTTTGGGTACAATAATTATGCTTATGTATTAATTATGTTAATGGTTTAAGGATGAGTTAGGTTGAATTTAGAGGAAGTGTACCCGCATTTGCGTGGAGGGAGAGTGGATAGCAGTTTTGTAAAAACCACCCTCAGTACACCTGACCAGGATTCGAACCCTGATCTCCCCTTCAGCAGTCTAATCTATTGCAAAAGTGAAATCTTAGACCATGCGGCCACTGATGTGGGTAATTTGAGACATTCCTTTTTCTTTATTTTGTATTTTAAATTACTCAACACATCCCAATTATCCAGCCTTTTCTCTCTTTCACATATTATTAGTACATTATCTACTTCAAGAACACTAATGTTTCCAAAACACATACAGCCAACTGCTGTTACAATAAATAGTGCTTATGTGACCTGCCACACCCCTTGCTGGAACTTTTAAAAATTGCATCTACACTTAAACTGCTTGACACTATTATGGTTACACTTCTTCAAGTATCTGTGGCAGTAGACTGTATAAAATACTATTTGGGATTCATGGAAGAATTGAGGCTGATATTTAGTATCTTGAAAAGTCCTCACATTTAATTACAACATCATGAGCCAAGGTAGAGAGATCGAAAACCCTTGTCTTAATAGTATTCATGCATTCTCATCTACTAACATAATTTTTATATAGGTTGTATCTTCACAAGTGAAAATTTGTAATCTTTGTTATGATAATCCTTGAAGTAAATTCTTCTAGATATTGCTTTATGGTGAGCCACACTGTAAACACAAGATAAATAAAAAGAGTAGTAAATCTATATTTACAACTAAGACCGAAAACACTTATAAATAAAAAGACTGGGTTGATATGCTCATGGAAACAGTGAAAACGTGGAACTGTCATGGAATTTGGTGGGACAGGAAGAATTCAGGGAAATTTAAAAGAAGTTAATGAATTTCTCAGATATTTTTGTAATAATTTTTCAAATACAAAGTATAAGAGCACAACCCAATATAACCTATTAGTTTTATTCCCTCTAGAGCTACAGTCACCCACACAATGGTCAAGGACCAACTGAAGTCCCTTAATCTTAAGAGATAAACAAGGTGGGTTCTATCATCAAGAATAAGGACCAATCACTGATAAGAATTAATTTTGTGAACAAAGTGATTTTAATCTTGACTAACATACTATGGACTAAATTAAATTATATAAACTATTGTTTGTGCGTGTATGATTGTAAGTCAACACTGGCCAGATTTACAGGTCAAAACATGACCTTTAAATTAAACCAAATTAAATTGGGGATAAGTGACTACCCCTCTTCCTTTTTTCTGTTTTGTTGTGAATTCCACAATGCATCCACTGTTAACCTTGTTCTGCTGCTCATTGCTTTTTCCTCCTACACCCTGACAACCTTTTATAACTTGCCAGTATCTTTGACTCCTACAAGGTAATACAACCTCTGCTCACCTGCTATTGGTCTTAGAGTCAACTGATAGGGTATAGTACACGACAATCCAATTCTGAAGCTCCACAACTACGAGAAAAAAGTTGGCTAGAAACCAAAACTACAATTTATACTTCTGCATACACTTTCAGCCAGAACTTCCCTATTGGTCCTGCTTTCCCCCCATTCCTTACTACTTTGGTTGGGAGCTCACTTCTCTTTCCCTCCGCTCAGTATCGACCTGGCTTATTCACAAAAAATATGCTGGGATATCAATCCATCAATTATACATCAAGCAACCCAAGATTCATTTCTTCTTAACCCTTTCATGGTTTTCAGTCTGAGCCAGATAAAAAAAACTCCCATTTACTGCCTCTAATAAACATCCTTAGTCTCTCTTACTGTTTGGAAAATAAAAACTTAATTTGGACTTTGTGGCCATATTGTCATCTAGCATCCAATTGGGCAACAAAGAATTCAGCCCTTGTTCCTGGGGACCATAAATTCAATCTGACTAGCCCAGGATGAAACAAATTTCATTTATCTTTAAGGATTAGAGGTTTAAATAACTTGAAAAATATTCACTGAATAATAATATTGTGTTTATTTAATTATCACAGTTTATATTACAGTTACTTTTAACCATAATATTGCTGAGATAATTAGAATATTGGAATTTTGTCGCTCACTATCTAGTATCTGATTCAAATGCCACCTTGACAATTCAAATAAAAACTTTCTTAAAAATTTTAAGGTTAAAATAATGAACAGTCTCAGTAATCTCAGCCACAGTTTTTCTACTTCTTTTTTAAGGCAGGGTGAGGGGAATATTTATGATTTTATATCATATCAGTCAAGTCAAATAGCTTCTGAAAAACTAATTTTATATATTTAAAAAATGTGTTCTGTTACATCAATCTAACTCTTGACATTTTATTATAAAAATTGTTGTGGTTTGATGAGAAAATTTAATTCTCTCTCAACTTTTCTATTGATGCAATTTATTATTAGCATTATGGCAGTATAATTAATATTTTAAATTAAACTAGACAAATCATAGAATTATTTTTTTCAGGTCACTTAAACAACAGTAACAACCAGAATGTAAACAACAATTTTCCATCGTCAACTAATGCACATCTGCTAACATCACCATCAAATGATGATTTAAGATATCATGGAACAGAACTGGTCATGTTGTACGACTACAAGGTAAGTTTTGACACAACTCTAAGATAACAGAAAATAAAGCACCACTGTTATAAAAACAATATTGACAATTTCACATCACATTTTTTCAGCAAACCCTTTGAGTGGTAAACTAGTGCCTTAAAGTGGTGTGAATTAAATTATTATTGTTGTTGTTGTTGTAGTACTTTGTGTTTAAAGGTGTATCAACAAAAGAGTCTTAGAACTTCCAATTTTGTCACTTTACAACAAGGACTAATTATGCTAAAAATAATTTGGTTAGAAAAAGTATGTACAACCAACCATTTACTATCATGGCAAAGAGTGTTTATGGCCTAATACAAAATAATCTTTTTTTAGATTGGCATACACATCCAAATAGAATGACTATTTGCACCAATATGTGTGGGACAGTCCCAAAAACACTCTTAAAATGTGTCCTGCAATTTTTTCCCCCCACAAAGCTCCATTTTTACTATATAGTTATGCTAACCAAGTTTAGATATTACTAAATTTGTCACTCTTTCTACATAGACAATGTTTACGATAGTCGTACAATTTTGTGAGCTTGCTAAAGAGCAATACATGTCTAGCCCATATAAAATCTGCTCGCAGTACTAATATACTGTTTGCATTTATATACATTGGTCATGACAAGAGGCTTTTTTTTTAAAAAAATTTGGCCTTACAAAAAACTCAAGAGGGATAAAAACAGAAACACAAAATAAATATAGCTACCGTCAAATGGGGCTACTTTGAACATGGGGCTACTTTGAACAAAAGTATGTAAAATGATAAACATGTATTTTTGACAATGTTCTCACTTACCTTGAAGGACCATTTTTTCCCTTATACAATGTTGATATCAAAACATCATATTTTCATCATATTTGAAAAAACAATTATACTCCTAAAAAAAAAAAAAGCAATACCACTTTTTTTTTGTCTTTTTTTGCTATGCTGCAAATCATCTCTGCCCACAGTCCGATGTGTAGTAAATTGGGATGTTTCCCCTGGTTTATCATTATTTGATACATTCTTAACAAATTCCCACAAATTTCACTGTTTATAGTGAAAAAATAAGTTTTTTATAAATTTTTATTTTAGTCAATGTAATTTTTTGCCCAAAGTGGGGCTAATGTGAACAACCGCATTTTAGGGCATTCCAGGCAAGGGCCAAAGCTAGTAATAGGGGACAATTTGTCCTCCCATTTTTCCCCAGATGTGTTGAAGAAGTGTGAGGAAAGCAACATCAAATTTGTGTGCTTACCTGCAAATACAACTCACTTAACCCAACCACTTGATGTTGCTGTGTATGCACCCCTTAAAAAGCATTGACTTAAAATTCTTGAGGAGTGGCATGCGTGTCACTGCAGGAAGACACATTGAAAGTCTAATGACTGCCTTGAAACTAAAAGCAAGAGACAATATAATATCTGGGTTTGCTTGCACTGGTATTAAACCATTTGATAGAGAACGTGTTTTGAATAAGCTTCCTGATCCTGCCCCAACTGCTGAGAAAACCCCAAACTCCGGAGACCAAGCTACAGTAACTATGCTGGGTCTTAACAAACCTATTGCCCCTAGCACTTCCAACATAGCACCAAATGACAACAATGATCTTAACCAGGCTCATACACCTCCTATGATAATGGAAAATGTTGTAATAACAATGCTAAGTGAAATGCGTAAGGGTCCAAAAGCAAGGGCATCTAAAAGGACAAATTTATTTGTAAAACCTGGCAGCAGTATTAGTTTTGAGGAATACGAAAAATCAATAAAGGCCACAACTAGTGGTACCTCTACAGTGGCTAGTAAGCAAACAAAATCAAAGTCCAAAAGCAACAACAAAAATAAAACTCCCACTCCATCTAGCTCTGATTCTGAAGACTTCGATATGCCATCCGATGTAGAATCATTTATGGATGTTTCTATTTTGTCATCTGATCCAGGACCTGATGTTTTACCTGTAAAAGTAACTTCTTGGGTAATTGTTCAATACTTATTGAAGAAGAGTAAGAAACATTTTGTTGGACAGGTGATAGAACAAATTCCAACTGGGTTCAGAGTTAAATTTACCAAACATACCCTCGGTGGTTTTATATGGCCAGATGTTGAAGACTGTGATGACATAGCAGAAGAAGATATCATTCAAGTACTGCCAGAGCCCACAACAAACAATAGGGGCATTATGAAGTTTAACAACATTGCATTTTCTGGTTTGAACTTGCATTAAGTATTGACAGTGAAATGAGAATAATTTGTATATACTGTGTAAATAGTCTAATTTTAAGAAAGTGCCAAAAAAAAAACTACCGAATAAGTGTTTATAATTTTTTTAAATTTGAAAATACAAGCCTTTATGAACAATTTCATGTACTTACAATGTTTAAAAAGTAACAAGAATACTGCATTATGTTTAATACAAACCTTTGTGCAAAATTAGGTAAGTCGCTCATTTTTTTTTATGGTACTAGATTCATTTTTAACCAAACTCTATGATATATTATACCAACATGTTCAGAAAAGCCCCCTCATTTAGGCTATCCATCAAACAATGTCCTAACTGCAATAGTGTGCCTGTCACAATGGTTTCAAATATGTGTTCAAAGTAGCCCCATCTGTGGGGTTACTTTGAACAGTCGTTCAAAAAATTTTATCAGATAAAAATTGAAAGGCCAATTTTTAAATTGTTAATATTTTGATAGTACAAACCTGTCCCATGGTTTTAAAAATACAACCATGTTTGTACACGGCTTAGTTTAAAAAATATTCAACAAATATGGTGTTTTCTGTATCAAAGTAGCCCCATTTGACGGTACTCAAAAGATTTATATACAATCTTGAGCCTTTGTTTAAAGTGTGTCATGCATATAGACTAAGACAAAGGGATGAACTGTATTCATTACAACCATTTAAGGGATTGGTGATAATGCACCTTGATATACCTACCCTCTATCCCATTTTGGAAGCTTGCTATTAACACCATTATATGCTTACTTCAACCTAAGGCCTATACATGTGTCAATTATCTCTAAAATTTGTCTCCTATGGGCTGACAGTAGGCATCACATTATGTTGTTTGCGATCCCCCTCTTTCTGTTACTGGCGCTTCCTGGTTCAGAAATGATAATTTTGTCATACTCATCATCTAAAGCACAGTGGTTAGTCAGATGATACAAGGTCATCCCACCTGGTTCATCCTTATTACTCAGTATGACCCCAGGCTGTTTTTATTGGCTGGTTTGCTTGTGATCCCAAAATCCCGGCTGTCTTTGTCCAAGCAATGTAGAGATTAAGGACCTCTCCACTAGACTTGGAACTTTGTATGTTCGAGCTTGTGCCTACTTAATGTGAGCCATTCCAACAACACAGTTATTTACCTTCTTCCCATGCTCTCCTATTTGCCTGTGTAGTTGCTTTCATTGCTGATCTTTAAAGGAATTAGGTGCCACTTCCATCCTGTACAAATATCTTGCCAGCCCCTTCTCTGGTCTAAATAACATCACTATAAATTATAAAATGAATAAGTGTTTTCCTTTAACTTAGAGAAATATATTAATTTCAAAATAAAAGTTTTTTTTTTTGTAAGTACATTCACATGAACACAACCAAACATGATTTGTATGACATCATCAACCATCCTCATTTCATCTGATTCACAATCTTAATTTAGGAAGAGAACACAGCTTTTTAGACATCATTTGTAAAGCATTTTTAAGTGAACCCACAGACACCACATCCACAAAAATAGACACATCCAAAACACTATTTTCATAAGTTCGTGTTTCAATAATATAAAAATGGTTAAAAAATATAAAAGTATTTAAAAACAAATTTTTTGTTATGAAAGTTATGACTTGCAAAAGTGATAACACCTCAACATAATATGGTCTTGCAGATCATATGGTTTGACGAATGGATACATGAAAGTAGATCTGGTAACTTTAGCTAGCTGTCAGCTTCCAACACTCTTATACTTGATGGACTGTATATTTACTTACATCCATTACTGTTTTAAGCCTATGGCCTGGGTCAATTTTTTATTCAAGTCATATATTTTCCACTAATGGCTTGCTAGGCCTGTCGTAGCTTCATGCACCTTATAATCTAACTTAAGATTAGGACAGGAACAACATTAAGTTCCTGGCCGTCCCATAGCTCAGTAGGCAGACACACTACCTACTGTGCTGATTGGGTCTAAATATTCCTTTCCCTAAATGATAATACACCACCGACAGAGCAGACATCATGTGGTTGGGTCAATCTCGCAATGCCATTCTTTTATAATTCTCTTCACTATATCTCACACCCCTCTCTTCCTGTATTCAAACTAGCAAATCATGTTCACCATGTTAAAGGGGCATATCCAACTCCCCCACCCATGCACTTTTCACCGCTCTCACCAGTGGTGCACCCAGAATTTGTTCTTGAGGGGGAGGAGTGGGCATGAATTAAAGAACACACTCATTGCAGCATTTTCCTCATCGTATGCTTTGTAGCTGGGGAATAACTAACAATGTTATCGCAGTTCTATTAAAGCCTTTTCAACCATTGTATCTCTGTAAGTACATACTTCTGAACAGAATTTGACACAATCTGTAACTTGAGTCCATTTTAAATAATATAGAAGAAAGAAATGTGTTCTTTTTTACATTTTAAAGAGAGAAAAAGAAAAGTGTATTACCCTAATTTTACTAAATGTAAAATTAAGAAGCAGGTAACACAACAAAAGTGCTTCTCATTCACTCTACAGTGCAGAGTCATTACAAGATGAAGTCCAGTCTCCTTTAACCTTTAGTGCTGAGCACTGAGATTACTTCTTCTCTGTCTACAGGAACTCCTCTATGTATAAATAAATTGACCAGCCCGTTCAGTCTGATGTTTCCCATTGAATTTCTAAGGTATGTTTTGATCTGCCGTAACGTCAAAAATTACCTCTCAGGCATACTTGTTGAGACTGAAAGGGTGCAAAAATCTTCAACAAATTGGATATATTTGGGTACAAGTCTCTGTGTCATCTAATGAGTGGCCATAGGTGAAGTTCTGCAGTTAGCACTGTAACACTTAGAGTGAAAACATCATCATTGTGAAATCTACCCGATTTTACAAACTGCGCAGCCTCTTCTTCAAAAACAGTTTTTCTGATGGAAATAAACACCATCATTTTTCAATATGTCTTGATGTTACAATAATTTATCTAAAATTGTATTTATGAGGGTATCAATCCATGGTAAGTAAACAGCCCGACGGTTATATTATTCCTCACTATTGGCTGAAACATTGCACCTTTGAGATGTCTTCCTACTACCCTTAGATATTCTTCACACTATCAGCATGGGCAACAGCATATCTTAATATATATAATTCTTCTGTACGTGTGTATGTCACTGAACTCCTCCTAAACGGATGGACCGATTTTGATGAAATTTTTTGTGTGTGATTGAGTGGGTCTATGGATGGTTTAGATTCACAATTGGACCCGGTAGGTGGCTCTGCAATCGGGTTCTAGGAATTTTTTTATTTTTTAAGGATTTTTTAATTTATTTTTTTAGATTTTTTGCAGTTCAGAACATCTAATCTCAAAATTTCACCCCCCCCCCCAACTCCACCCCTCAATACTTATAATAATGAATATAATATTAATAATTGACAGTTAAAAAAAATCAAAAGTTCATCAATAATTGACCGTTAAAACCTTCTGAATAGTTCATGAATAGTTTAACTTCTGAGAATAATTAATAGTTATGTTTGTTTTTCGATACAGCTGATATTTGTGGAGTTGTGGGCGAAATGCCAAAAATGAAAAGATGTTTTATTTTGTATGTTGTCTTGACAAACACTGAATTTGTAATATTTGTGTTACTCACTAATTGGAGTTCATTGTGAATTTGTAATTGTGATGATCACATAGTATTTGTTTTATTATCGAAATCAATTATGCCACCCAAACGAAAAGACAACGTTCGGGCAGGACAACGTCTGTCGGGTCCGCTAGTGCCAATTCAATATCGTTGGTTTGTAGTTTCTTGCTGAGGGGAAGAGTGTATCTTAGAAGTTTTTATGATGATGACAATGATAATATGAATTGTTTGCTGAATGGCAGTTCTTCGTGGGGTAACAGTTGATGACTTGTCTGCATCATCCCATGTTTTGATTTCTTCTAACGCTCTGCAACAGGGAGCATAACTTGAACCATCACCATGACTGAATCATGTCATTCAACCCATCTAATGGGACACAACTGTTATCACTTTTTTCTGTGAATCTCAGGAGTCACGCTATTTACATGTTTCTCCAGAACAAGTTGACAGTTTGGGGTATTGAAAAATTTGAACAGTTTTTTTGTATAGTTCTAAAGCAATTTCTTATTGCTGGTACATCTGCTGCTTCTAAATAGCTAAATTCAAGCAATGATACACGATGGACATAGATTGCAGTAGGGTGGCTTTTAGATGTGTGTGCCTGTGTTACATTCAATCTACCACTCATAGCAGCGGCTACAACCAATCATTCTCCCCTGAGATTTTTTACAGGCTTAAACTGAGAATATGTTCATTTACTTTACATTCCTTCTAATAATCATCTTTCACATAGCGCACACAAAGAGTTAATTGTCCAACAATTGACACATTGGTGGTTTCGTCAGCATTTAGCACTGTTTACCTCAGATGCTATTTTCCTTTTAATAACAAAATCACAAGCATCTATGATTTTACTTTGAATATTCCAATTAATGTATGTAGCATTTCAACCACAAGTTGATAAGTGATTTTGTAGCACATTGTCCTCTGCTTCAATACGTGCTCTTAGTATTGCTCGAAAATTGCCCTTGTTTTCTAGGGGAGTTTCACTGACATTAAACTCTACATAGTCTAAAATCTTAAATCAAGCTAAATTTAAAAAAAGAAAAAAAATGGATGGGGGGGGGGGGAGGTGGGGAAGCTTTAGCTCACTTAGCCCTCCCAACCTCCCCGTGAGTGCACCACTGGTTCTCACCACAGCTCTTTAATCATCTTTCATGCATGAATATATGACCTCTTCCTAACAGCTCAGGTCAGAATTATGACTGAAAAACCAGCTGTAGAGTCTCTGAAATGTCCAAGGTCTACAGTTGATGTTTTGCTTAGAGCTTATACACCCAATAAAGTGCCAATCAGATGTGCTTGGATTTTATACACCCAATAAAATACCAATCACATTTGATCTACACTCTAGCTACCTTTGGAATGAGTATCTGTGATAAGGGCAGTTAATTTATCTTCTAAGTTGCCTCAGAATCCCACTGATGGTTTCCATCAGATTTTACACTACCGCCTTAAGTATTGTCCATATAATTAATTCCAGTCCCATGTTTCTTGCTCCCAATACACTTTAAAGTACGTACACTCAACACAAGGAATTTTGTGGTCATATAAGCCACCTCGGCCCATTCCACAATAAATGGTACAACCAGTTTTATTTTTCTCTCAGTATTTGCACACATTTGCCAAATGGCATCCTTCCTTCTCTATGTATCCATCCACCTTTAGGTACTAGTGGGCTTTCTACATGTTTTATGATTTCAGCCCAGCTCCTACCAATTTTATTTCGCATCTTATATCACTTATACTCACTGCACATCTTTTCACACTGCCATAAATGTCTTCACACATCAACACAGTGGCGGTAGCGATAAAATGTATCCTACACTATCTAATGGATGTGTTTGGATTGACAATGAACAGTTCGGCAATATTGCGGGCAGTGCAGCATTCTACTCCTCGGTGGGGATCATTTACTGCATGTGGGGTCTAACCCTGCCTGAGTCACCCGTGCTCACTTTCTAGAATTCACAATTAATATTATAACTGACAAATTTGTTGGAATTTTGAAACTAAATGGTGTTATAACTTTTTTTAAATTCTTACAATATTTACAATCACTAAGCTTTCGTCGTACTAGATAAAGTAAATGAACTGGTATTTTGCTCATTTTCATCCCTTTTAGCTGTCAGAAATACGGCTTCCTCTTAATACGTTAAATTTCAATTATTTATTTTTATAAATAGCACAATGGCCAAAATGACACTTATAATATGTGTGTGGTTGCGATCACTTCTGAAACTACCACCATGTTTATGTTAGGAGACCTTATTTCTTTGTAACTCCTCATTTTTAGGCAAAGGAACAAGAAAGTCTGTGCTGTGCACATCATCATTTATTTTACTAAAGATTGGTCAAAGCCTATATTTCTTGAATCCAAATCTCATATTTTCCTTCAAATCTTGAATTTAAATTTGAATCCTTGACTCTTTAAAAATGTACAATTTTAGCAAAAATGAACATATTTCAAATCGAATTAAAAAAAAAAAGGTTGTCTAAGGCTTGTCGCCACTGACAAATGCTATTTGGTTTTGTCATGTCTATTATGTCAAAAACAACAAATATAACACTTTTTAAGTAAATTAATTATTTTAATACAATTTTTTTTTTTCCTTTTTGTGATTATTTTACCCTCCCAACTACACAAGTCTATATAATTCCATTTCCCAATTGCTTGAAATTATCATTTCAAGTAAAGGTCTTGTAATCGAGATACTTTTTTTGAAATTATTATGAATCTCAAATATTATAGGATTTGAGGAATCAAGGATTCAAGTGTCTCATCACCTATTTTTACTTCTCAGAACATAGCAGCAATGGGCCTCCCATGTTTGCAGACCTCCAGTGCCATCCTACACCCTTTACCCATCAATACATTACAGGTGCACCACCTGCTTTACTCACCTAAGGAAATACCTTTGCCTCAAGTTAGATCAACATTTACTTCCACCCGATTTGGTTGTTGTATGAGCTAAAGTGTCACTCTCATTAAAGATTGGATCACTGAAGATGGGAAGGGGCAATTCTGGTTTTAATTCCAATCGGGTGTATTGAGGGTGATTTTTTTTCTAAATGATTTCCCACTTCCATTCAAATATGGCAACATTTTCTTAATATTCTACCTTTCTCAGCCATATAATATTAGTGTTTTATATATGTGTGTGTCTGTGTGTGTGCATGTGTGTGTGCATGTGTGTGTGCATGTGTGTGTGTATGTGTGTGCATGCGCTTCTAACAGGTAGTGATATTTGATGGAAAAAAACAATAAATAATGTTATTGCCTCTTGCTTAATACAATAAAAGCCATTTTATCTGACCCTGGATTATCCGTGAAGCTCTATTAATTTGATATTGCCTAAGAGGCCCATTACATTTCAATAGTCCCATCAACTGGCAGTACCCAGCAGGGATTCTGAGAGTTAAAAATGTTTGCATGTTTCTCAAAATGGCTGCACCCATATCATGTTTCCCCAAGTAATGCCCATATTTTGTTTATGAGGTGGATAGGTACACTAAATACATAATAAATATAATGTCCTAAACTCAACAGTGTCATCCCACAATCAAGACATACCAACTGAACAGCCGCCGTCTGTTGGCAAAGATAGTGCCATATTTTGTGGAGGTGGTCAGCACAACAAACCCTTCAGCCATTAAGTTCAGTTTTCTAGACCGAAACTGCTACTTTTTTATTCCTGTGTCTCATTTGTCCTCATAAGGCTGAGTTGACCTCGTTCCACCACTTATTAAACAATTTAAACAAAACTTGGTAAATATAAAAACAATATTTCCGTCCATATGGCTCATAGTTACATTCTGACAACTCCAAAAGATTTTAATGTTTCAAGCATAAATATAATATAAAACATTCAACTACATTATTTTAAAACTATAAATTGGTATCAGAAAGAGGTATTATAATAATTCCCTCTCATTTAACCACTCATTTTAATCGTAAGTCACCTTTTCTTTTCTAAATTTTAATTTCTTCTTTCCAACTAAATCTCACTAATATTTTTGGTTACATAGCCTATGAAACCAACAATGTTATAATATGTTACTTTTTATTTCCAAACATAAAAAATATAAATTAGTAATCAGTTCTAGGAATATATCTAATTTAAATCACTTTTGATTGAAGTTCTTTCTTGTTCCTAAGTTGTAATGGATCATATATTTAGATGGTTAAAACAATTCATAGTATTAGGGCCAGTTACATAATCAGATTGAGTATGCCTAAAGTGCGGCGCTACACTAAATGCAGAACAACATCTACCTATATCAGAATAGAATGGGCCAGTTTCACATGCGAAACTGGGCCATTCCATTTGAGTTTAAGTAGGTGTCGTCTTGTATTTAGTATAGCACCACACCACCTGACTATGAAACTGGCCTATAATCACTTTCTTATAATACAGTAAAAATTCTTTCAATATTAATATTATTTTTCATACCACTACTTTATCAGAATCCTAGGAAATTTATCTACCATATAATTGAATATTTTAAATTAATTAATCACTTGGGACAAGTCTAAATATATTTGGAACAGGAAATATACATTATATGTTGATATGTTACCATCCAAACCTGATTTCAGGACAAACTAGATCGGACTAGGCTGAATTGATACATCTTAAGAGCCTCAGGCTGTACTAGTTTAGCCTAGTCTAAATTAGTTAATCCTGAAATATTGGCCTAGCTCATAGGATAAACTAGTACGGCTTTCAATTTTACTAGGCCAAACCAGGTTTAGTCTAGGCTAGGTTAGTTTAGGTTAGCTAACAACATTTGCTAGTGAACTGTGCACAATGAAACATGTCCAAGGTCGATTCATCATATGGGTTAAGAAGGATGAAAACTGGTATTACCTAAACTCATCAGTCTATATCGGTTTATTCTTCAAGCGGCAGGATGTATCATTTTGGCCTAGTCTGATCTAGTTTGTCCTGAAATCGGGTTTGGACGGTAACAGATATAAGCTCTGCATAGTTAAATAACTGTTTGTGTTATAGGCACAGGCACCTGATGACTTGTCTGTAAGGCGAGGAGACTGGATCTATGCTGATCTCAACAATCAAACTGTCGACGGGTGGTTATGGGCGTATGCCCCAAAAACTCGCAAGTATGGCTTCATCCCAAAAGCTTATGCCAGACCACCGGCGATGACAAGCCTTTAGCGGCATTTAATCTTCAAAAACTTAATAAAATTAAATTATTTAGTTGTTAAAAGGACTGTTTCAAATTTTGTTCACATTTATATGTAATATAAATTGACAATTTTTTTTTTTTTACTCTCCAATAGCTACAGTTACAGAATGAGTGGTTTTCAGAGTTTCTTTTATGAAACTCTCCGAGGCTGTCACCTTTGCATTTGCTAAAATTGTACATACTCCTTTAACTTTTAAATCTATATTTCTATCATAAAGTATAGCTATAGTGAAACCTCTTAAATACAGTGTTAAATTAACTTGACACAACCTTGTTTTCTTCTTATTTTTTCTCTGCAACAAAATTACTATCTTGTGCTTTGACCACTAAGCTTAGATTGATGCTATTAGCTTGTGTTTGGCTCATAATTGCTACAGAGAAGCTTGTATAATGAGTAATGACAATTGCAGGAAGTTTGATTTTAATATTATACATTCAAGGCAACCGGGTCACAAATTACTTATTGTGGTCCAGGAGTGTGTTCTATTTGGGGATTGTGTTCAGAATTGTGTGTTATTTTGGGCTGTGCTCAAAATTGTGGGGTTGTGTCCAGGAGTGTTTTATTTTGGGGTTTTATTCAAGAGTATGCTATTTTGGGTTCATGTTCAGTTTAATATTGTGTTCAAGAATGTCTTATTTTGACTTTGGCTTCAGGATGGAGTTTTTTTGTGGGGCTATGATCAGGAATTTTTTATAGTGTTTAGAAATGTGTGCTATTTTTGGGCTGTGTTCAAAAAAACTGTATTAATTTGGGCTAGTGTCCAGGCGTGTGCTATTTGGGCTTGTGTCTAGGAATGTGTTATTTTGGAGTTGTGTTTAGGAGTCTGATATTTTGGGCTTGTTCTAAGAAATGTGTGCTCTTATGGGGGTTATGTGCTGGATTGTGCTTTATTTTCTCATTTGTTTGACATAATTTTTTTTATCAATATAAGGTGGTAAACTTGAAAAATGGGACCAAAAATTTCTGAATGAATGAATGAATGGTGTCTGCTTATTAAATTTAGCATTTTCATGATAATTCTCATATACATTACATCATCACCTTTTTCCTAACACCTACAGGTCTATTGTAAGCCACATACACTACATCATCACCTTTTTCCTAACACCTACAGGTCTATTGTAAGCCACATACACTACATATGACACGATCATCACACTTTCAAACCTTTTCTTTTTCTTACAATAATAATGTGTTTCTCTAAGGGCTGGTCTGGTAACTCCCAGGTAAATATTAATTTAGATGATAAATATTTGTATCTGGTTGACAATTTATCTGGTAGTCATAAGATTGGCCCTAAGTCACAATAATAATGCTTAGCATTAGCATTTTTTAAATGATAGGTAAGCTTAAACAAAAACACATACTATTTATAAAGTGGCAAAGTTTTCTTAATAAGGGGAAATAAGTAGTCTTGGGAGGTAAAGACAAGGCATATTTATTTTGTGTATAGATTAGTAGAATTCTCTATTGCTTGAATCCAAATCTTAAATTTTCTTTCAAATCTCGAATCCAAATTTGAATCTTTATAAATGTAAAAATGTATTTATCTATTTTTATCGAGAGGTTTAAGTAGCTGATAACTATTATCTGGGAGTTAAAATACGCGTTGCCATCGTGACTAGTCTAAAGTGTATGTTATTCAACCTTTTTAGGTTAGGTATTTTGATTACATTATTTTTTTTAGTGAACCATAAAATGTTCATTAAGTGACTATCAACATTTTTTTATATATTTTATTATTGGATTGGATTCAAAAACATAGCACAATAGAATATTTAACAAAATTTTATTTAAAATATTCAATTTTTTTTACAAGCATCCATTTCGATTTGGAAAAAATAAAGAGTTTAGGATTCAATTCAGATCTGACTCTAATTTTTTTTATACATGAGATGCCATCCAAATACAATTCAAAATTTCTCTAAAGCATGATATTTGATTTAGATTCGATTCATTTGGTCATACATATTTATAAGTTGAATAAAAAATGCCTCAAATTCATTCTCTTTATGATTTGGAAAGCTAAGGTTTTCAATAAGAAAAAAAAAAAGTAATGAAATGATTTGAACCCGTGATCTCTAGACTGGTAGAATCCTATGCTACCGACTAAACTATGTTTCTAGTGCTTACATGTGTCAATATTTCTTGAATCCAAATCTTAAATTTTCTTTCAAACCTCGAATCTGAATCTTAAATTTTCTTTTGAATCTCGAATCCAAATTTGAATCTTTAAAAATGTACAATTTTAGTTAAAGTGAAAGTATTGAAAATTATTGTTTAAGGATTGGTGCCACTGACAAATGATATTTTATCTGTCATATCTATTATGTCATAAACAACTAAGAGAACACTTTCCTCTAAATTAATTTTAATAAGACAATTTAGTCATTTTTTATGATTTTGTCTCTATATTTCCATTTACCAATTGCTTGAAATTGTTATTTGAAGTAAAGGTCATATTCAAGATACTGTTTTGAGATTTTATGGTTCTCAAATTTCTCGACTACTATATAATTCGAGTATTTGAGAGTCTCCATCTCTAATTTTGTGTCTATTATTTGATGTGTAAAGGTGGTCAGAATGGTGGTAGTGAGTACTTGTTGATATACCCATGGGAAACTGCAAAATTCATTGGGTAATATTAAGAATAATATTTTAAGCAATAACATAAAAAAATATCATATGAGGACATAGATTTGTTTTGTCCAAAAATAGGAACTTTCACCCTCTGGACTTAGATTGATATGTCTATGTCTATTCACTAAAATATCTGTTATTGATCTTTATAAAAGTGTTACTGTACTTTTAAGCTTTTTTTAAATAGATTAGAAATATTCATTTCCCCTTTATCAAAAAATGTTTAAGACATTCTTCAAAATTGTTTTACTCAGACGAAGAATGAGACTATTGTTTTCATCTATATTTCTTATAATGAAAAATTAATATTTACACAATTTCCTAGCTGCCAATGCTCAAATATTTTCTGTAATATGTATGAAAATATGACTATTTAGACATTTTTATGGTCTTTTTAATTATTTTATGGTTTTACAAAATACATAAAATATCAACATCCATAGTTGAAAGTTTGCAGCAGTGGCACTTAATATTAAGTTATATGCATAATTTGTTATTATGTGTGGTAGTGTTCACGGAGAAAATAATTATTGTTTTTAATCAATTTGTTACTTAAATAATTTTTATCTGAAGGAATACATTATATCTTTTAAGTATGATAAATTATATTCTGCACCTTTTAATAGTAAGATTAAACAGGGCCCAGTTATTATGTTTTGTTAAATTTTACAATTGTGCTCAGTTTTACTCTTTGTTGTAGATATATTTACTCAATTTTACCTTCAAGTGTGGGGAGCTACACATTTTAAAACAACCTGCCATAAATTATGAAACAACAGGGGTATGGTGAATTATTCCAGTAGGTGCATGAACTATATACAGATACAATTTGAAAATTAAATTTACTCAGGAATAATTAATTAATGATCTGGCATTTTCTTTCTATTGTTAGTTAACCTGAGAAATTGGGTTTTTTTTGTGTAATTTTCAAATGCCAAGTACACTATAATTTGTCATTGTTAAGTTATCGAGATGTGTATACTATTAACATGTTTGTGTTTTTATATTATTTGTATATTATAATTTATGCTGAACAAATTAAAAAAAAATTCTTAAAAACAAATGGTTTTACAATTTATTTAAGATAATTGGAAGATAATTACTGTAATTATTGTTTGACTTTTTTTCAGAGTCACCTTAAAAACATTTTTATTACATTAGGCAATTACACTTAATAGAGGCATATTTGTTATTCTTTAGCTAAAATGTGCTAAACTAACCAATCTTATTTATGAGCTGAAGTTAGCAAAGGTAAGATGAGCAAATTACTTTAGTTTGGATTACATGTCTTGTGACAAAATTATTCTTTCGAAAATGCTTGTGTAGGTAAAGATGACGTCCTATTTAAATGAAATTTCCTACAAAGCTTGACATTTTGTGTTTTAAATTTTTGAACAGACTTATTGTATTCATTTGCCAAAATTAATGGGCAACTACCACCTTGGTATATTCTAAAAATGAAAGTAGATTATATTCTTGCATTCAAACACATTTTTTTAATTGTACCGCGTCTTACTATTCATTTGGGTTATATGCTTATGTACTCATAACTTTAATGAATTAGGGATAAGAAAGGTGGAATTTAGAGGGGCATTTACATGGATAGAGAATGGGAAACCATTAAGGAAAAAAACACCCTCAGACTACCTGGCTGGGATCGAACCACAATTTCCCCGTCATCGGCAGTCAAGTTTATTGCAAGAGTAGCACCTTAAACCATGTGGCCACCAAAACGGGTCTAAACACTTCTTAAATATCATATTGCTCATTTGCCAGTGAATATCTTTTGTTATCTTGTACTAAGCCAATGCACTCTATTGTTATCTTGTACTAACCAAATGCACTCTTTTGTTGAATATGGGATGATATAATGAAATAATCTCAATGTTTAACAGTGGTTGGTTGTCAATTAGTTTTTTTTAGCATCATGTCATATGAGTTAGGGATGAAAAAGGTTCAAATTTAGGAATTGTACTCGCATTTGCCTAGAGGAAGAGTGGAAAACCATTTTGGAAACCACCCTCGGTACACCCAAATGGGATTTGAACCCCGAACTCCCTGTCATTGGCAGTCTCATCCATCATTTTTGTGCATGCTCTGATAAAATTATTCAGCCAATCATGACGTACAAGTTACACCCATACAAATAACAGTTTTTTATTTTAAGAATCTCTGGTGCAAGCTTGAAATACTGACTGAATACAAAGTTATTTTGTGTGAGATAGCTCATTATTAAAGTGAATGCTAAGTGTTTAATTCTCACTGAACTGAAATTGTAAAATTAGTACATATATAAAATCTTTCAATCTTATTATATATATATAATATACACATACATAGGATTTAAAGTTATAATGCGGATGATATCTTAAATAAAAAATGTGAATTATCTTGAATTCATTATTGATTCATATCCTGTTAATACTCATATGGACTCACTATGATCATTCACCAGGTACACTAAAATTTAGGGCTCTGCAAGCCCAGGTTTTTTAATTTGAGCCAAGTATTTCAAAACACTCCCGAGTTTGAGTGTATTCATAATTTTAAAATGCTAAGAGTATATATTAGTTTATTTTAAAAGTAAAATAGTATATTTAAAATGTTACTAATAAAAACAAACATAAAATGGAAATATTGGTTTTCAAATTAGAAATAACACTTTAAAAAAATCATGATTTAAAAATAAGAACAACTTTCAAATAAAAATATAATAGAAAAAAATAGTTAAATGGTCTCAACACTCATTTCTTTAAGGATATTAAAATTACACTAATTTTTTATAAAATTTATGTTTCACTGAGATAATATTTCCTCAAAATATTCTTCCGAAACTTAATTGACCCTATAGGAAGACATAAGAATCACAAACAGTTAGAAATTTGAAATGTTTAATATTTCGTTTATTAGTCCTTAGTTTAATAATCGCGCTTGATCACATCTTCTGTCCCCCTTCTGTTCCAATTCCATTCCTCTGCACATTTGCGTTGCATGGGCTCTCGCTAGAAATTGTTATATTACAAAATTTATTTCAATTCAATTTTTAATCCTTATAAAAGTTGATGTTCATATTTTAGAATGAAAAATTAGATGATTAAAATAATATTTCTAGTAAACAATATGAAAGATTAAATGCTTTTTTTATTTAAATATAAGTTTGGTAAAATATTTATTTCAAATTGCAATGTTGATCATCACTGATTTTAGACAGGTTATCTAACATAATTCTATAACTAAATAGTAACTAAACTAATGCTAGTTGTGTAGTTAAACGTATTAATTAATACAAGTTTTAAATATCTTAAGTTTGAAAACAATAATTATAATATAATTATTGATGTTAAATTGTTAATATTACTGAAATTGTTATTTTATAAAGGGATGAGGTGAAAATAGTAAAAATAATGATTATTCAATTATTTAGTAAGCTATTTAGCTACTTTTGTTTTCATTGCTTTGTCATGGAAATGCAATTTCAATCGAGGCTAATTCAAAATGGAAAACAATATTGATTAATGTTACCGGTCTGAAATAATTTTAGAGCTCTATTACATTATTATTGTGAAATTTGCTATTAAATTTAACAATTAAATAAGTTACCGAATGATTTTTAAGTGGAACTACCAATATCATCTAAATTAAATCGCCTATGCTTACCATTGCGTTTTAAAAATAGATTTGTACGTACTTCAAGTTAAAAACTAAAAAATGACGTGCCTACAACTTTCGATCTTGATCCCTAGCTTAAATGACCAGCTGAGCTCAAACTTAAAATCATATTACACGCAGAAAGAGCCCTACTAAAATGGAAATATGTTTTGAGTGATTTTTCAAATTTATTCCAACTGAATAACACGATGGAAAATACTTATTCGACATTCTACGAAATACTTTGGAATTTTATGACATAAGTATTGCAAAATGCAGGTAATGGTCACATGATAACGCCAGTAATATGAGTGGCATATATTCTGGTGTGCAAGCTTTATTATGAGAAATAAACATTCTGGCCACATGGGTTCTATGTAAAGCACAAAGCCTTAATTTGATTTGTGCAGCTGCAGTGGATTGTTTTATAGAAGCATTAATTTTTTTTTGATTTCACAATAAATGTATAAATATATTTTTCCACTTCACCATAAAGATGGTCCACATTTAAAGATAACATGAAAGGAAATACCTGTGTCATAAAAAGTTTATCATAAACCAGATGGTCTGTACGAATTGATGCTACTGAAGCTTTGTTTAATAATTACAGTAGAGCCCCAATCATCCCGACTAATTAGTACCTAAGTTTGTCTGTAGAGTAGAAAATTCAGATAATTGATCTTATAGAAAAAAAAAAGATGATTTCACACTAAAAGACTTTATTGAAAATACAGAACTAAAAAAGCATATATTGTATTTACTAGTATTTACTTACAACAAATCATAAAACAATTTGACATGCAACACAACATAAAAATAAATTTTATAACTCCTTAAAAGCAAGTTATATTATGTGTTCTTTCTTACGAGTTATGACAGGTCAGTGAACTTAGACCCCAAATGCGCCCTGTCCTCTACCTCCTTCAGTTCCCAGAATTTTCTTCTTTCCCTCGAGTCATCCAATATCTGAACCCTCCTCCTTAACTAAGCTCCTTTTCCCCTCAATCTTGCCTTCTATGATGTTGTGCAGGAGACGGTTCCTCCTGGTCAGCAGTAACCTCTTCTTGTTGGAAGCGTTCCTCTGGTCAGCATAACCTCTTCTTGTTGAAGCTTCCTTGGCCATGGCGATCCTTGACTAATTTCCTGATGCAGTAGCATACTTTGTCAGAGATTTCCTGGTACTTTAACTGCTTTATGCTTTCCAACTCCTGATTTCAAATTCTGATTTTTAGTGGCTTTTCATTTTTTGAAATCATCATCACTTTTGACTTCTCAATGCCATATCTTTTCCCTGTCACCACCAGCTCCATCATTTCCTTCAACGCTTCATTTTTGACCAGCTATGCTAGATCATTTGCATATTTTACTATGTTGATGACATGTCCTATCCTAAAATTGCCACGTACCTCCAGGTCCTTGACCAGCCACTCTTCATACAATTTGAACAGACTAGATGACAAACAGCACCCCTGCCTCACTCCTCTTCCTATCTCTACGCTGTTGGTCTCTCCATCATTAAGCTTCACCTTCACTCGCCGTCCCAAGTACAGGTTTACAATCAGCCTTCTGTCCCTCGAATTATATACCATACACTGAGGAAAGTTAGGAAAAAGCTTTTAAAAATTGTTGTGTCTAAATTTAACAAAACCTGCTTCGGTGGCCCCATTGCCTTAAGAAGGAGCTTTACAGTTGAAGGGGCAGCCCGCAACCCGCATTTCACCCATTTACCCAAAGGTTATTCTTATTCTGATGATATCTCTACTATCATTAATGATAATAAAATATTTATTGTGTTAAATTTAAGGTATCAATATGCAAAACGATTATGCCTGACTCAAAATTTAATAAAACCACGGAATAATTTGATAAGAAATTAAATATAAATTAATAAATGAGTTTGAGCTTCAAACTATTAATTGAGAAAGAAATTAAATTTTTTAACGAGGCATTAATTATCGCAGCTAGTTTACGCTTGCAACAGTACAATTATAATTGGGTGTTATCTATGAAAAAACTGAATAAACCCAAAAAAACCATTTTCATGCCTTTTCGATTTAATATTACATTGGAGATAGGTCACTTTACCTCCATTCTTTTCTTGTTAAAACCCCATTAAGTACACTTGGCTGGTTACAGAAGGGGAGAAGGGGGAGGGCTTGGTTATCTTTCAATACTCTTTTAAGACCTGAAAAGTTTCTAAAAAGCCAGCACAGACACAAAGTTCGTCAGGTGCTAGTGCTGTATTGGTTGGAATGGTAGTATTATAATTTGTTGCAATTTTTTTTTTCAAAATGGTGAAAAAGAATGGGAGAAAGCATCCTTATGATAAAAAAAAAAAAAAAAAAAAAAAAAAAAAGCAGAGAGGTTTGAATTTTAAAAAGTGTCGAGAAACTTAAAAGATAATATCCGTAGAGGAGGGAAGCTAAGAGAAAATACACAAGCAAATAATTTTTAAGACAATTAAAAACAATTAAGAATAGCCCTTACAATTCACCCCACTTATCGCGTGGTAAAAAGTGTCAGTCTCCTCTTGGCTGGCTTGCCGGTAACAGAGAGGATGGGTTTTGAATTCCAGCGGTTGTACTGAGGTAGCTAGTCATAAATAATTTACCACTCTTCCTCTAGAAAAATTCAAGTACACTTTCTCTAAATTCTATCTTTCTTATCCCTATTCTATTAGTGTAATGTGCGGTATTCCGAAAGGGTAGTAATATGCATTGTTTGTAAATGATATCTGCCCTAACTGAACTATATTGAGGGTCAAACCAAGGCATATTTCTTCCTAGGAGTGGAAACACACGCAACAATCCTACAGGTTTATAGAGCATTTTAAAATACCTAGCATTCTAATCTATGCCATCTAGTAATTCCTTGACATGTTATTTCCATTTTAAAAAAACAACTTAATTGACGTTATTAAAAAAAATATCTTAAAGTAAATTTGAATATATTAGACTTTAAAATTTAATAATATATATCACATAAAATTAGTGTTTTTTATTTAAGTTGCTCAGGCAACATAGTTTTTACCCATTTCCTTATCATATGATACACACCCAACTACTCTTTATATTTATTTTATTTATTAACACCGGGTATGACTACCCGTTTGGGTTGTACGCATATGTACTAATTACTCTGTTGGGTCAAGGATAAGGATGGTTATTATTTGAGGAAGTGTACCCACATTTTTGTAGAGAGCCATTTAGAAAATAAAATTTATATTTATCTGTTTCTTTCACAAATGGCGTGGTTATAATTTAGGAAAGGTAGAATTTAAAGGAAGGATACTAGCATTTGGAAGGAGGGAGAGTTTGTGGGATACAATGTCAGATAACCACACTTGCTAAATCACACTAGGTTTCGAGTACTGACATTCCTGATACAGTCGACTCAACATAGGAAGAGTGGTAAATGACAGCCAGCAGTAGTTTTTTAGTTCAGTAATTCCAAGGGAAGTATTAATTGGAAGCGTTTGATAAAACTACTTTATTATCAATTATTAAGCAAATAATAAATATTTACACATAGGTTAATTAATATGAGTGACTTTCAATCAATGTTTGCAGTAAAATAAAACTTCTGATAGAGGTAAATTACCACCACTCACTCCTATGGTGAAAATACTGTTGTACCTCTGAGTTATAGCTCAGGCAAGACGGACCCGACACCTTTGTCCTCCTGATCATTAGTATACTTTGGCTGTGTACAGTGTATGTTCCAAGTCTGAGGTATTTCGTAATCTGTGTATAATTCATAATGTGAATTATATTATATTACATTTTATTGAATCTTATATAATCCAAGATAATTTTTAGTTAGTATGATTAATAGTAATAACCATTCACATTTGTTTTTAATCCAATCATTACATGGACTCGGAAAATAATACATCATTGATCGTAATTAATATGAAATCAGTTAAAAATATATCTGATTCAACCTCAGATAAAACAATGAACAACAATAATTATTTATTCTTAATTTATAATATTAGATATGCTAATATTTTAGCCGGAAAAGACATATGCTCTAATGAAAATGGTAGCAAAAGTTTAAAAAATTAAAGATCCACTTCTTCTCAATTTATATTAATAAACAACATAACATTAAAAAAAGTTTAATTTCTTAGAGGTTTCGGTTGTAGTATGAAATTCTCAATGTAAACTAAAGCGCTCCACTGAGTTTTGTAGGAATTATTGTCTGAGAGGCAATTTTTCCTATCAAGAATTCTACTATATAGTGGTATGTAGTAAGAAAAAAGGCCTTCTAGATGTCATTCCTCCAAAAATCAGTGGATAGTAGAGTCAAGTTTTCATAAGAAGGCACTATAAAAATAAATAGATCTACTTTCATGTATGCATCCGTCAGGTCACGTGACCTATAGCTGTCAATTTTAATAGATATTATCAATACTTATTAAATAACACTAATTATAGTTTATAATACAATATTTGTGAATTTTGGTCGCAAAAATAATGTGGGTGGCAGGGGATGGTGATATAATACAATGTAAAATAGACTGAATTAGGTTTAAAATTGTTATTTTTATCCTGAATTTATTATATAAATATAAAATAATCATAACACACAATATTATTTTTTGTATTGGGCCATAATGTTAATCAATGACTTTAAGGTTCCAGAACGTTCAACTTTACAAGTCAAGACACGACCACAATATATTGTACTCGTACTATGCCAAAAGCCTGAATTTGAAATTAAAAACAACACAGTAAATATTATCCCCGTGAGGTCTAATACATTAGACTTGGTTTAGAATTGGTCAACGTTAGCAAAGAGGTCAAGGTTCAAAACCTAGCCAGTTGCGCTGCGAATAATTATCATCCTGCAAATTTTACTGTTATATTTCCATAAACCTCTCACCTCATCCCTGTTACAATGCACTCAAACTACCCTAACCCAATTCGGTCATCGAAAGGTCTAAGGGTAACATATACTAGACTACCAATGACGGAGAGAACGGGGCTCGAATCCCTGAATGGCTACACTGAGGTGTATTTTCTCAAGTAGTTTCCAACTTTCCCTTAGCGCAAATGCTGGTCACTTCATCCATATTCAACACTTCCTCATACCTAACACACTAGCATAGTTAGTACATAATGTGTATAACCCGGGTAGGTAGTAAGACGTTGTGCTAAACAAAAATCTAAATAAAATGTAATGCACATTTTAAAGTGTACAAAACACCTAGATAACACCCGCTCAGGGTATCCGGATTTAATATCGCTAATTGAGTAGCTGGAGATGAAGATGAAATTTAAATTAAATGTACTTACATTTGCGTGGAGGGAAAGTGGGAAACAATTTAGGAAACACTCTCATTGCACCTATCTGGAATTCGAACCTTGACCTCACTGTCACCAGAAAATCAGAACCCGATATTTAGTCCACATGCCTATTGATCGAAGTATAAATTATATACATATGGTACATTTAAAGTAACTCGACTTAACAGGCTGTTTTTGGTCCAATATGATCAATTATTTTGATCAAATAAAAGGTGTCTCTTGTCTAAACTAAATTTGGTTCATCAATAGTGGTTACATTTCAAGTGTTAATGGCTATTTTTGGTATGTTTAGGCGTTCATAAAAAAAAGCTACTAGTTTATAGGACCAAACTGTTTGTTTAAAAAAATTGTGTGCAATGAATATTAAAATGTAACCATTAGATTTTATGGATATTTTGAGTTCAAAAAGGTTCAAACTAATGAGTACAAATTTGGAATAAAAAACACAAAAATACGGTTGTTCATTCAATTTTAGCGGAATTTTACTTTTGGTAAAGTATCAAACTGGAAAATAAACATGTCAAAGTGAACCTGTCACTTTAAATATTAAACAAAAAAGAAATATATATTTTTAATTAATTAATTATAAGTAATACGCTACTTTAATAGTGCGTTTAGAATTATTTGTACTTTCTAAACAAACATGTGTGTTTGTGGTTAGTTTTGGAAGTTATTTAAATGCATAGCAAAATGTTTCAAATAAAAATGTATTATTCATGTTTGTTACATTAAATTCAATACTTTAATGAATAAATGCATCACTAGTTCCGTAACCACGCCAAAATTATTTTAATTTTTTGATACCTACCTATTGTCATTACATTATTTTAAATATGGATTATATTTAGAGAAATTTATATGAATGAATATCTAAAATAAATATTACTCTTTTCTTTTGCGGGAAGTTGACAAGTAGGTAAAATTACTATCCTCAAGAAAAGGAAATATATTTCAGGTATTTCCGCGAAACTAGTAAGCTGTAGCTCAATGCTAAAGTTCAACATCCCCACCCAACTCATTCACCCTCTTTCTTTTCAGTTGTCCACAAACCTAGGGTGTCTGAGACCTTTCAAGGCAGAAACTACCTAACCACCATTTACAAGTTGCCTTTAAATTTGAAGGTCATTTCAATGTTATTTGCAAGTAAACCTCATTCTTAAGGCATCACTCTCATCTTACTATACTTCTGATGACAGGGAAATTGAGGTTCGAATCCAGTTTGGGTGTTTTAATGTTTTTTTTCAAAATGGTTTTCCACTCTCCCTCCACACAAATGTGTTTACACTTCCTCTCAATGCAATTTTCCTCATCCCTATTTTATACCTATGCATATAACCTGAACAGGTAGTAAGACATGGTGCTAAAAAAATAAAATAATGAAATCTGCTGCCATATAAATTTGGATAACTATTTGTTCGAATAACTGGTGTTCGGATTGGGGTTCTACAGCACTCTGAAATTCGCCAAGTATTATTGATATAACTGAAAGCGATCGTCAACCGCCAGTGGCTATGCTTGAAGCGAAATCCCCAGTCAAACAGCATAATAATTTTGAAACAGCATTAATGTGTGTTATTTTGAAAGATTAACCATAAAATATTGATATTTTTAATAAAGCACTTCAGGAGACTCACATAACTAAATACTATTGTTAAATTATATTATACTCTCATTGCTCACTTTCAAGATACAACAAGTTTGACGTATTTGAGACCATGGCAAAAAACTTATAATATCTTAATAAAAGATATGTACACAACGGAAACAAACAAGAACTCAAATTTTCTGATAAGGTTTTAGTTAATTAAGATCCTAGCTAAAGCTTGAAGGTTTGTGACAAATTTGATATAAAATCTTTCTATGCAACAGAAAACAAACTTATAAGATATGCATAAACGATGAGAAGCATACCAAAAAGGGTTAATTTTCTAATGGATAAACGTATTACAAATGATGAAGTGGTTTCTAAAGCAAGAGAGCTACTTCAGATATACTATTCAGATCTTGAATAGGGATTTATTGATAAGTTTTTAAAATGTCGATGAATGTACGAGGATAAAAAATCTGTGGTGGAAACAATCACTGCACCAATAAATGATTAGCTAGCTTCAATTTTCCTAATGTGAACATAACTTTTAGAATTTATCTGTCTTTAATTGGGACAAGTGTTGAATCTAGAACGAAAGTTTTCAAAAACGAATGAAAAATTTTCTCTGGTCAACAATGAAGTGGAAATGACTATACTGTCAATTGAAAGTGAGGTTATGGGACAAATAGTTTTTGATATTATTGCCAAATTTGCAAATTAAAAAAAGAAAATTCAATTTGGCTCAAGTTTTTTTAAAAATTTGAATTGTTCCTAGACTGAATACATTTTTTATGTTTTTTTACTTTCACAATAAATGTTTGATTATTTTTTTCTTTACTCTTGTCATTTTAATTTTACAGGTACGTCAAAAAATCTCATAGGCCCTTGAAACTGGGTCTCTTGTGACTAATGGATAAAATTAACCTATGCTATAGCATAGGCTTAAATATTGTGAATGTACATTCTGACACTACATTATAAATACTATTAAAATGATTATATTAAGGCACATAAGGGTTGTTCATTCACACTTATTCAAAGTTATCAACAATTTAAATTAAATGTGGTATAAATTTGAGCCAAAATCACCCTTGTACACCAATCTTATTAGCACTGGTTTAAGTAGTATTTTGGATCTAAAGAGTTATATAATTAAACAAACTAATCGATATGTTGGTTTTCAAATGAACAATCTTTGATCACAATCCATGATTTTATAAGATAGGAAATACTCTAGCTAACCTTGAAAGTATATTAGTTAACTTATTGATGATAAAAATATTGAAGGATGAATAAAAGGGTTCACAAAAGGCTCACATTCATGCGAATCACTACTACTACTACTACCGCTACCGCTACCGCTACTACTGCTACTACTGCCGCTACTACTGCCGCTACCGCTTCCGCCGCCGCCGCTGCCGCTGCCACCACCACTACTACTACTAATAACAATAATAATGAAAACAACAACAGAAAATTTTTACAAAACATAATATTTTCCCTCACACATCTCTAGGTCACACTAGGCTGGTTTATTACTATCCACTGGTTGCTGCTGGCTGGTAGCTGTAACAGCAAGCATTTGCTGCTTAACCCATTTATTCCCTTCGCCCCAGTATTGGGGCGGTGAACTTTTTATTTTTTTCTATCTATCTATTTGGTTGTTCAGGAAATTTCTCACTTTGAATTACTAGGTTAGCGATAGTTCAAACTGTTGGTAGCAGTTATTTAATCATAACAAAATTATTAAAAAAAGTGTTGAAGTTTAGAAACAGCTTATTGAGGACATCATGTCAACAAAGAAAACGTAAGTCTATTGTCACTGTATTTTTTACTATTATAGTTATTTATTGTTTTTTTCCACTTTATTATTAGTTGATTTATTATGCTTAATAGTAATATCACCAATAAATAAAATGTTACTCTGTAAATAGTAACAAATACATTGATGCCCCAATATAGGGGCGGTGGGAATGAATGAGTAGTTGATTACTAAGTTTTTATCTTTTTATTTTTTGGATTTCAGGCTAACTTTAGATGAAATAATTTCAATTTTGGATGATGATGAGAACATACTAAAGGCAAAAGTCTTCATGGGTCCTCCTGAAAACCCCTTACTTAGTGATGAAGAGAGTGAAGATGAAGATTTTATCAACCCAGACATCAATCATCTCAGTGGTAATCAACTTCGTGCTACAGCAGAGTTGCATGCCAAACACCTTCAAGACACAGGTATTGTTAGTACAATTATGGGTGAAGAAGATATTCCAGAAGAATACCTAGAAAATGTTAACACACCAGATAATGAAAATAAGTCTAATAGAAAAAAAAAACTATAACTCCTTGCCGAAAGTGGCAAGATAAGGACTTGCCTTTAGCACCAGAACCAACTTGGGAACAGCCTGAATGGCTTCAAAATAATTATAGTCCTGTAGAGATTTTTGAAATGTTTTTTGACAATGAAGTACTAGAACTCATAGTTAATTGTTCAAACAACTATGCTTTTCAGAAAGGTAATATAAAATTCAAGGTAACTATCAATGAAATCAAAGTGTTTTTAGGAATCCTCTTGTTGAGTGGATATTGCAGTGTACCAAGGTATCGAATGTATTGGGAAACTTCAAGTGATACTCATAATGAAGCAGTCTCAAAAGCATTGTCAAGAAATACTTTTGAAGACATTTTGAAATATTTACATGTATGTGATAATTTAACACTAGATGAGAATGACCAATTTGGTAAGGTTCGTCCGCTCTGGTTGTTACTAAATAAGAGGTGGTTACATGCTTTCCCTAAAGATGCAAATGTATCAATTGATGAAGCAATGGTGCCATATTATGGTCGTCATGGTGCTAAACAACACATCCATGGTAAACCAATTCGTTTTGACTACAAAGTGTGGTGTCTTTTAGTCACCTTGGCTATTTAGTTCAAGGGGAGCCCTATCAAGGTGCATCTACAGGTAATACACATCCCGAGCTAGGAGTTGGAGGATCTTTTGTTATTGACTTAGTTGACAAACTTCCACATGGACAGTACAGCATATATATATATATATATATATATAATTTCTTTACTTCTGTTCGTCTACTAGAGGAACTAAAGAGTAAAGGCCACTACTGCACTGGCATTATTCGTTCGAATAGAATTGAGAAAGCATCCTTGGAAGAAGCATCTACTCTGAAGGAAAAAAGTAAGAGGTTCTTACTCCCAGCTGACAGATACAGATAGTGGAATAACTTTGATAAGATACCATGACAACAATATTGTAACGGTTGCTTCTACTCTTCGAGGGGCTAAACCAATTGGTAAATCAAGGAGATGGAGCCACAAAGAAAAGAAAAGAATTCAAATTGACCAGCCTGCCTGTATTATCAACTATAATTGTTATATGGGAGGAGTAGACAGACTCGACCAAAACATCTCGACTTACCGAGTAAATGTACGCATGAAGAAGTGGTATTGGCAGATGATCATGTTTCCTCTCAATGCCTCTGTGAACAACGCATGGCAGTTGTATCGTTTGACATCCAAAGGAAAAGAAGATAAACTAGATCTACTAGGCTTCACTCGATTCATTGTACAAACCTATCTATCTAAGTACCGCATAAGAGTAGTTCCAGGACCATCACCAAAACGTTTGAAAAAATGAGTGTGTGATGACATACGACTTGATGGGCTCAATCGTGTAATTGTAAAGAGCATGACACAAATTCGATGTGGGGAGTGTCATAAAAATACAATAATGAAATGCAAGAAATGCAATGTTGGATGTCATGTACATTGCTTGGAGATGTTTCATTCTCGCTGAAAGACTGCTAATGAAGCATAATAATGTAATTTTCCTACTCAATATGACCAAAATTAAATTGTAATAATAAATAATCATTTTGTAGTAGTGTTTTAATCACTAATTTTAATAAAATTAATTTTTTACAACTATTTTATACACCTTTAAAATTCATTAATAACCTCTACCCTGTCTATCCCACTGCCCCGTTAATGGGGCATGTCATTGTTTCAAAATGGCGCCATAAAAAAATTTGAAGTTATATTATTGTTATTATATCCTATTATAACCATACAAATGAATATTAAGACATTTACTAAAAAAAATAGTTCTGGGAATAAATGGGTTAAAGGTCACACTTGTCTACTCAGCACTGGTATTAGGAGCGATTGGTTGTGTGATAAGACCCACAGTATCACAAGGTTATTGTTTAACCAGTATGTGTTAAGTATTGTTTTTATTTCATTATTAAAAGCCCTAAAGTAGCATTTAACCCTTCAACATTCAATTCTTTCATTATCTTCTTGAGAGGTGTATCCTTTGACATATTCACTGGATGAGGCGTTATACAAGCCCTCGTACTTTATATATATTTAAAAAAGTACTCTGATCCTCAGGCTACTTTATTTCCGTGATCGCAAAGCACAACATAAAACACAATGAGACAAGAACACAGTGTCAACCACATAGAGTTTCAACTGGCTACTGTGTTCAATCAGCATCTAGAGGGTTCAGGTCAGCTGTGCTGCTAGAAGCGATAATTAAGTGACATAACCAGCTGGTGGCAGCTAAATTTGAACATGCGCTACTAAAAAAATTGATGAAAGCAGCCGCATTTCTAGTTCACACTGGTAAATCAGCTTAGTGTGACTGCGGCTTTAGGTTGGTATACAATGTTACACAAAAAAGTGGAGATTTAAGTAGGTTAAATTTTTTTTTAAAACATGTATTCATTTATCTCATTCATAAAGTATGGTTTTGTGATGATAGTTTATGATTGTTTACAAATGCAAATTAAAGAATTGTTTTGCATTTTTGATAAAACTTAGTCTGATACAATTGAAAACACTATGGATTGTTCCTGTTGTCATAGTTTATGGTGATGCTTGAACAATAAACATGCTTTTAGTTTTTAGGTAGAAATCCCACCAACACATAGGAGATTGACATAGTTTTAAAGACACCAAAAACAAAGTTGCTTTCACAGCTTCTTGAGCTATAATATTGTAATTAATCAGTGCGATCACAAAAAATATCTCCAATCGGTAGGCTCCTATTAGCAAGGTATTCTATTTATATGTGTTATCTGTATCATGAGTCAAAATGCATCAATTATTCAAGGGCGCTATCAAAGGGAAACTTGCCATAACAGGTATGTGACAAGCAACCACTAAACTGTAGTAGGTTAAGTTAACACATGCCACGCTTATCCTTGTAACTGAAGAACAACATCACACCAATATTAATATCTAAGACGCTGTAGGATTCACCCCTTAGTTTTGAATTCCCAGATGTATGTTGTCAATGGGTACATGTGGTGTATCAGGTCTTTGCCCAAAACTTTCATCATAAATAATTCTCGTAATTTCTAGTTTGCTTACCTTCTTGCTTCTTGGAAGTTACACCAATCACTCTGGCCATCCTCTGCCCTCTGTTTTCTTGTTTGATTTTTAAAACCATGACTACATGGGAAACATACACTCAAAATATTGTAATTTTTGGATAAAGCTTCACAGGTAAAGCCTTTCTAATTGACTTTAAAGATCTCATAAATCATCCAGATATTTGTCAAATAGTGATTTTACTTATGTCTGGCTGATTGACTGGGTTTCTCTTTCCCACATTTCTGACAGAGTAAACTTTACTTGGGTATATATAAATTTGTTATATACATTTGTTACTTTGACTTCCTTCAGCCCAATCTTTTAATAGGCACTTTGGTTCAAAATTAATTTTATGGTAACAGATGGTGTATGTTTATCATTAGATGTATCAAAGGCAAATATGGTCAAATTATGTGTAGAAAAATGTGGAGAATTTGATTGTATACAAATTGATCCAAAATAATTTTCTATTTGTTTTCTCCAATTTACAACACATTAGTAAATTTGTTATTCTCAAAAGGTTGTATACTATTGTATTACCCAATTACGTGTGTGTATAATTTATATAGGTTAAATAATATGTACAAAGAACAAACACATCTAAATGTGTAAAGTGGGTTCAGTGGATAGGAACAGTTTCTGTTTTGATGGGGCTTGGGCAATAATGAACTTATGGGGCCCTCAGAAATTAAATTGGCCTGGTTTATAGAATAGAGTTTTCTGGTACTGGCAGTGTTGCTTCTAATATGTGTGCAAGGCAGTTTGATTGGAAACTGCTTTTATCTAAACTGAAAAATCATTGGGAGTCCCTAAGCAAGCAACTTTAATGCCCATCTCAATTTTTATAATAGGCTGACACTCCCAAGGCGCCCCACCCCATTCTAACATTCTAAGTCCGATTAATGGGGAAATTATACATGCTGTGACTGTAACTTTCCTGTGACACAGACACGAGATGGATTGGGGAGTTAAGGGTTGGACGGGGGACCAGTCACAAGTCGACAGGTACCTATGTTTGTTGTAGAATGATTTATTATAGCGCAGGATGAAAGTTACACTTATATAGGATGGATGGATGATTAGAGAGTTGGAAGGAGCAGGGAGCTATATTGAGCCACGAGGATCCTAATAGACAAATTAGTATCTGGGTCAACAGTAGGTCAAACTGATCACTCAAGGCAAGTGAATCATGCATGGCATAGCACATCACACATGCTGGTGGTATAGCTGGCACTTAAACAGGCTCTGAGGCGGGGGCAACCGATCACAAACTATGGACTCCCGAGATGCTCAATTTGCCATGTATCACACTCATCCAATACCAGCGGACTCCTCTGATTTCCCGCATCTTGGCCACAGGTCCCCTCTCATGATCCTCTTGATCACCAGAACCACTCATGGAGTGATTATCAGTTTGATTGATTGTTCAGCACCTTCTCTGGACCTCCACCGAATTACCTAGTTTTCCAGGAATATGATTGATCAATAACACCTCAGTAGCTTGCTTCACTTTCCATCTCATATTATTATATACATATTAGGAGTGTTATCTTAAATACTAAGTTGAAACCATTATAGTGCATTACTTTCTTAACTTTTATCATTCCTTTGCTTAAGCAAACTTTCGAACTGGTCATTTGTATGTTATACTGGTCAATTAATAATCGCATTCAAGTAGGTATATATTGATTAATAGTTTTAAGTGCCAATGACATTTTATATTTATTTCACTTGTCTTGTAAGCTAAATGTATATTCAATTTGCAGTGATACACATCCAAAAATTTTACATAATTCTTTTAAAATATCCCTAACATGGAAAAAGATAAAGTCTTTATCCGAATTCTCTACTTTGCGCTGTTGCCTAGATATGCACTTGGCAGTTGTATCGGCAATCACTGTTTTTAAAGTGGTCAGCAAGGATGCTGAGGCACCCCTCACAAGTTCTGGAGAGTCCAAGGACAGAAGAAATAGCTTAACTCGTCAATGCGTCCTTGGAGTGGTGTTTAACTGGCAACTGTTGTAATATTCTCTTTTCATCTGCTAGCGCTCAGAACTCCGAGTTGCCTGCAATTTTAAATTATATGGACCCGCTTCGATGGACGCGTGATATAAGGCGCTGCTCTAACAATAGTTTAGACTGCCAATAAAGGTGAGATCGTGTTTCGATCCCAGTCGGGTGTACTGAGGGTGGTTTTATTCTAAATGGTTTTCCACTTTCCCTCTACCCAAATACGGGCACACTTTCTCTAAATTCAACCTTCATATCTAACCCATTAGCGCATTAAGTACATAAGCGTACAACCCGAATGAATAGTAAGATATGGTGCTAAAAATAAAAACTAAAAAAATTAAATGGGCTGTTAAGGCAGACAAGTTTTATAATACTAACCAGTTGTTTATTTTGAAAAGTTGATAGCTCAATTCATGCCTACCATTTATTATCATCAAAAGAAGAAAATCGTTTATTGGCATTCTTTAGTTTTCGTAAAACAATGGGAAAACAGTCGACGCAAACATTAAAATGTTGGAGATATTAGGCAGCTTTCAAACGTTACGGGTTTTTGCGTCGCCATGCACGGCAAACCGAATGGTTCAGATACATTGTGTAAAGGCACAGTTACACGACGGGTGGTTTGTCAAACCAGGGAATTGAAGAGCAGCAGGGATGTTCGATCTTGGATAGATTTTTTTGAAAATTGAGTCTTTGCCCTCAATTAATCGAGTTTTTGGATCGATTCCAAGGCCTCGATCTGATTAACGTATCGATTCTTTTTCTAACGATTTCAAAAAGATCGAATCGAAATATCGAAATAAATCAAAACTTTGAATCGATTCAGGGAAATTTAATTTGGTTGGTTTTAAGAAATGTTTTTGTCGACTATTAGTACTAGGAAAATTTCGAAAACAATTCTTGCAATCTTGGGCTCTTAGTTATTATTTGTCTTTAGTTAGTAAAATGAAGAGAATGGTCCACTGATCTACTCTTTTTACATCTAGGTGTAGCATGCCACTCAAGTGAAATGACATCTACAAACCGTAATCTGCATAAAATATTAAAATAAAATAAAGGAACCGAAGAAGAGAATTAAAACTGATATATTCTGCAATAATATTATTTGTATTCTACTTACATTACGTGGATGTTCAGGGATACGATCTCCATGCTTTCACCAACTGTTTTGCAAGTATGGTGGAAGCGAAGGCGTGGCAGTTTCAACGGGCGTCTAACCTCTTGACCTCAACATTGAAGAAAGACCTGACTGTCGTTGGTTCGTAGCCACGAACCCGAGCGCGGCTGCCCTAGCGGATTTCCGTGGCAACTCTTTCTCCACTAGTCCCACTTCTCCCCCCCTTCCTTCCTTTTTCCTTGTTTACTGGCCTATTTTGCTAGTCGAAAAAAGAGTATATAACGGGTGATTCCTAGGTTCACAGATTGTAGTTCATCATTGGATATCTTCGAAGGAGCAATCTCGGCTCCAGCACCTGCAGAAGATACTGCTGACCGTGATGGTTGGGTCGTGGGTGTCACCGCCTCGACGCCGAGGGAATCCTGTTTATTGAGCCAAGTATTCAGCTATATTCCAAGTCCTTCTTACTTGTTGAGTTAGTCCATATAACTATGTTCCTTATTTATGTCCTTCGGACAATTATGTTTCCAAGTCCTTCAGACTGGTTGAGTTAGTCCATATGACTATGTTCCTTATTTATGTCCTTCGGACTTAGTTTAATTTGTCGAAGAGACTATTATGTTTCCAAGTCCTTCAGACTGGTTGAGTTAGTCCATATGACTATGATTCTTAGGATCTTACTTTAAGCTTCCTCTTCTCCATGAGTTCTATATTCCATTTTAAGTCCTTATGACTTTACACTACATCATGGTGCCGTGAACGTCATGCTCACTTGTTCACATTGTGTATGACTACGATCAGATTGTCTAACGCCTTTGATTTGAGGACCTAGCTAGGTCGGTTTCTCACAGCTTTCTTGTTACCACCCCATTTTCTGTGATACTATTTTGGATGCGCAAAGTGCGGAACACGGCTAAGTTTGTATGGTGGCCCGCACAGATAGTATTTTCTTTCGCCCCTTGTTGGCGCTTCTTATGGTTATGCATTTAATGTTGGTGTATACTAAACTTGATGTTTAGCCCATGCTGTGGTTACGACATAAATGTACTATTGAATGCTCTGGCAGTACCCATTGGGAAAGGACCAGACATAGTACTATTTAATGGTAGACCCCTGATTGATAGCCACCTGCTAGAGCAATGGATAGTCTGTCCTCATACCATTTTTTATGTAGCCTCTCTACGAGACATTTCATAAGTACAGTCCGAGTTTATGTTAGTAACTATAAAATTATAGGATCTGTTGTCACATCTTTATTTGTAGTTAATTCACCATGTTTTTTGTTTAGACCCTCTGGTGGAGTCAGGCGCTAGCCCGGCTGTGCTGGAAATCCAATACTCTCTATCTACGTACCGTCCTTTTGACTGTTGCCGTGTCGTCTTGGACACGTTATTCTCCCGTGTTACGGGTAGTTCCTATATTTTTGGAGTTTTTAAATCTTTTCATAACTATTGTAACCCCATATCTTTTTATGTTAATTGTATAATAAATCTATTTTTGTTACCTTTACAATTCTCTTACTCTTATGAAATATGTGCCTATATCAAACTTATATATATTCCTTGTAACTAAGATACCGTAACCTCCTCTAAGCAAAGGAAAGGTATTGGGTTAACCTGCGCCACTCTGCTGGATCCGTGTGTAGCGTGTCAATCTTGTAAAATTGACAGCTACACTTTTAGGCTACGTATAAAACGAAATTGTAATAATTATATTGGAAAAATCCAAAGGAGATAATTAATATACTTCAAGATCCACCTTTCATGACTCGATGGGGTTGGATATAATCACGATGTCTCCAAAAGAAAATACTACGAGTATGTAAAATGGATACGTGGTTGCATAAAAATACTAAATTGTGATAAATATCATAGCAGAACCTGAAGAAAAGAATTAGATTTGAAATATTTAGTAATAATATGCTTCAAAACTTACTCACCATCACTGGATGGGATCGGATACCGCCAAAATGCCTTCAAGCATAATATTAACAAGTATGGCGACAGGGTGCTTTCAAAACACATCTGCTCGCTACAACACTGGAGATGGAAAAGAACTCAAGTGAGTTAGGCTCGCTTCCACAACCCTCGAGCGCCACTGTTGTTGCGGCGTTTCTTCGAATCTACCCTTTTCCTCACCCCTCAAGCTCCAGTCCCCCCCCTCTTTTCACCTGTGCATTCACGATTTTTCTATTTCTTTTTGTTGTTCCATTCTAGTCTGAGAAAGGGTATACAATAAGTGCCTCTCGGATTCACGACACAGTATTCTGATCACCTCGCATCGGCTAAGAAGGAACCTCTGCTACCTCTTTCTACGAAGGAACCGGTGGCCATGGAGTATTGGGCGTGGGATTCACCGCCGTGCCGCCGAGGAGAATCCTCTTCGATTTTCTAAGTATAGAGGCGACTTTAATAAGTCTATCTGACTTTTGGGCCTAGTGTGAAGAATAGACAATGTTTCACAAGTCTTACAGACTTTTTGTATATCAGAATTATGTCCTTCAGACATAATACAGTCGAGGCGACTGTTATGTTTATTTAGATTTCTTGTTTCAGTCAGAGTGACTGAGTTTTTTTATTATGTCAAGCAGACTTAATTTTCTTTAGGCAGAAAGCTTGACTACCTATCTTTTTCTATGTCCTTATGATATAGCTTCAAAATAGGAGCCTTAAGCTCCAGATGTAATAAGGACTTAGTCCAAATGGTTGCCATTCTCCACTAGCACTATATTTCTCTGTAGAGTCCATAATACTACACACCTGTTATATTTTTGTATGGCTGTAACCAGGTTGTCTATCCTGTTTTCAGGACCCTGTTGGGTCTATGTGTTTAATGTGTTGATTCATTCTTGTTGCCACGCTTCGCGTGTGGTATTAGCTTGGGTGGGTAAAGCGCATAACTCCGCTAGTTTCCATATGAGGTCCGCGCAGATAATACCCTTTTTTATCTTTGCCTCTTTTGGCATCTATAGTCTGATTATTAGTATTTAGTACGGATTAAATTAGTGTTGTACTCCAGGGAGCGAGTCACTTAATATATGTACTATTGAATGCTCTGGCAGTACCAATAGGGAAAGGACCGGCCATAATACTATTTTGTGTTGACGCCTGTTTGTTAGCCATCAACCAATGCTATCAACAAACTTTTCTGTAGCTATGGCTTTATACTATGTCTCTTAAGGACTTTTCTTAAGTCCCAATCAAGCAAGCTCAAAATACAATTGTGTTAAAAATACAATTGGTATATGTTTTCCTGTTAACGTTCGGTGATAATTACCTAACTGTTTTTTCTTTTATAATAAAATGACTGTAGCCTGGCGCCAGTCCAGTTGTATTGTTAATGAACACTTGAACACACTACAATATAAAAATAATATTCATATCATCTGGGTAAATAATATTAATGATAATAATAAATGTCGAGTATTTAATAAAACAATTGATCAAAGAACTGTTGCTCCTAAATTAACATTGAATATTGTTTAAGAATGTAAATATTTCTCGCATGTACGCTCACAATGCTTGTTAAATGTGAGTGGCCATCTTATCCTATCGCTTGGTGACATCACATTGGCTGCAGCTTCAAGGTTACTACCAATTAACAGGACAAAATTCGAAAACAACCTGAGCTGAAATCTATTTTGTTAAAAGTGCAAAAATATGTACAACATGCAATGCATGTACTGAAAAGTCTATATTTACTATTTAATTTGTATAAAGTTTTATGTACTTTAGTCCCTATCTATTCTTGTAGGTCCTGTGTTATTGGTATCCAAAGCTATTATTTGTTTTAATGACACACGCTCTTATTCTAGCAGACCCCGATAGATAAACATTATTCAACGTTAAAAATAATGCATCCAACATAATATTTGGACATACCTGTTAGCTGTTGATGCTTCCATAGCTACTGTAGGAACTGTGGCGGAGGTTTTAATAATATTTTTTAAGGATCCTGACTTCAGCCAGCGATCCATTGAAAGCAAATCTATGATATTTTCTAAATCCCTACGTAGGTGCTCCAAAAAACCTGTAATAGGCAGGTGTTTCGTCCTCAAGAGGGAAGATCTATTAAAGTTACTAACGTAATTATTTAAATAAAATCACACAACAAAGGCACTCGTGAAAAAATAACACCGCACTGCAATTTGACTCGTTTCGACTCTCGACTAAACATTGAATGAACTGCAACAGAATGAAGGAGTGAAGAAACAAGAGTTTTTAATACACAATAGGAACTTTCCAGAAAATTCTGTAAAAGTGTCAAAGCTAATAATCAGATCTTTAAGTACGCTGAGGCTCTCATTGAACAGGGATTAGCTAGCGCCATGGAGCCTATTTGTCTGGTTTCGCCGCGTGAAGTCTGTGTGCTTCATGGATTTTCTCAATGTTTTGTGTGGTTCCGAGAAGGTGAGGGAGGGTAAACCTGACTGAGGTGCCGCATGACAATGCACATTGGAGCCGTAATACTTGCTATTTACACTGCTTTACTGCAAGATGCAGGAGCTAAATTATTTCTACACAATACTTATTTAAAAACAGTTCATGACCGCACAAATAAACAATTTTTAGATCTTGTCACATTTATTTTTATTTACAATCTCTTCGCGGAGCACTTGGAGATGTTTCGCGGAGCACTTGGTGCTCCGCGGAGCACTTGGTGCTCCGCGGAGCACACTTTGGGAACCGCTGGTCTAAGACATGGCTTCTCTTGAAGGTGTAGAAATATAATAGTCCAAGACATGGCTTCTCTTGAAGGTGTAGAATTATAATAGTCACTGAGTTTAAAAACCGCAAGGTTTAAATAGTGTTTCTAGTCGCTTAGGGATGGAAGGGGGGAATGTTCACATTGGTCGGTGGCTTTCAACAGTCATTTTTCAAACATGCAGACGTTTTGGTTGGTCTAGGTGACGTACCGACATCACGCGATGAGTTGGTGGTTGATTTCGTCTTGCACGCTGGACACCAGGATAGTTCCATTTAGTTGATGGTTTCAGTCAGCTCCGAAAGGATCGATTTGACCAGTCCGCTCGGAACCTCGGCTGTTGGTGCACGGCTGCTCTATCTTACCCTCTCGTCGACTTAGGACGTGAGGTGGCTTTCCAGTCTTGAAGATTGTTCTAGCCATAAGAAATACAAGCGGTAAGTACATGAACATTTTGTGATTGTGGGGGAGTTTCGTTCTTGATTGATATTGCTCATATTAAAGACAGTCTACATAGGACTACAATAGAGAAGCTTACTATCGCAGGAAGTTTATTACTATTGAGGTTTCATATGGAGTGGGTAGTATGACTCTTGAGGAACACCTTCGCGTGACGCTAAAGATGGGAGGGGGTAGTATGATGTAACATGTTGCAATGTTACACACCCCCAACAAAGCCACTCATAACATTAGCACCGTCATACGTCTGTGCTATTAATTTTCCTTTTGAAGTGTCTAGAAGATGTTTGATGTGGTCCATTATGCATCTTGCTAAGGTTTCTGAACATCTTTCTTTAGGAATAAGAAACCCCCAAAACCTCTCACAAGCCAACCCCTCAAACACATACCTAAAAACTAATACAATTTGACAATGGTTCATTACATCAGTTGTCTCATCACATTCGATGGCTACAAATCCAGAATCTCTTATCTGCTTTTCTATTTACTCTCTACATATATTAAGTATGTAGTCCAGTATGTCATTTTGTGTTATTTTCGAGGTTCATTTGAATACAGTGTCCGATTCTAAATAGTCTTTCATTGAAGGATCCAGTTCAGCAGTACAATTATTTAGACCTCTGTAGACACCAGGATTTGTAGATGATGCTGATTCTTCATGAACTCTGAGAGGTAATTCGAAAACACCACAGAATTTAACACATGAAATCAACCTTTTTAATATGTGTCTATTTTTGCTAACGTGAGTATTTTTTTTTTTAACGTTTTCTCTGTATTGTGAGTCTAGACTAGACGATATGTTTACTTTGCCTAGCAAAGAAAGATCAACGACACTATTCATGTGATTCGCAGATACTTCGTGTTTCTTAATTTTTATCTGTTAAATGTTTTATATCATTGACACCTTTTACTATCCACAATTATTCACCACTGTTTCGGAAGAAAACAAAATACACGGGAAACAGTACAAAGAATTGTCCACATCACAGCCGCAAATCCAGCCTTTTTTTTTATGTATCTTTGGACTTGAGCTGCCTTTTAAAAACTCGATTTTCATTTTTCTTCCTTTCAATTGTTCCATACAGAATTCAAGACATAGCCTACCTAATGATTTCAATTCTCTTTTTTGATCAAGGGTTAATCTTGATACATTTCTTGTCTTGAGCGCCTGAATTGAACTATTCATGTTAAGCCTAGTTACAAAAAATATCATAAACACATAACTCAAATAAACACTATCCTAAAATAACCCTACATAATATTATTATAAACACACACTCCACACACAGCCTCAAGATGCAGGAACACGCAGGATGACTGACAACAATTATTGCTGGTTCACGCTATGCACATTATCTCACAAGCTTTCAACCTTAGGGTGCGTAGGAGAGTGCGCCTTCACACGAAGAATAGGTAGGGCTAGCTAGTCCTAACAGGATGGGGACAATAGGTTAGGGGGAGGGAAGGTTTGGTTTCACAGTGCATGGTGCTGAACGCCGCGCGCCTGACTGCATGCCATTTGGTTGACACGAGGTGAAGGGTTGGGAGGGTTTGGTTTCACAATGCTGGGCGCTGACCGCCGCGCGCCTGACTGCATGCCATTTGGGACACGAGGTGAAGGGCTGGGAGGGTTTGGTTTCACAATGCTGGCCGCTGACCACCGCGCGTCTGACTGCATGCCAATTCAAAAACATTGCCTGCTATTACTTAAACCGAAGACATATTTTTCTTGAAACTATTATGGCAAGATAAAATTGTCGTGAGAGTGCGAATAATAACTTTAAAAGGAACTGGGGGTTCATGGGGATGGGGGGCGTGCGCCTTCGCGTCCTGGAGACGAGCCGCCCCTGATGTGACGTAACTCAAAGCAACAACCAGAAAGGAGGAATAATTGTAATAGTATTTCTCAGGTAATGCACAAGTGAGAGCTAACATGTAATTGTATAGTAGCAAACAGAAACCATCAGTAATTAACAGTGAATTTAACAGTAATTTATCAGAAACGATGGTAAATGTAATAGTAGCTACCAGAAACATATAGGATTGACCGGGAGATTAACTGAAAGTTCAGTATAAGTTTTGAATAGCACCAGTAGCTCTCTATTTATCAATATTTCACTTCATCTATACATAAAAAAGATATTTTAAATATTATTTAATCTAAATTTAATCTAATTCTAATATAATTAATATTGAGTATGTTACATAATCCGAAATGTTTTTCTACTACACTGGCTCAACTAGTGGACAAGTGCATCGCTGAATACGAAAAGAAACTCATTCAACGCAATTTAATGTGCTCATGCAACATTGAGGTAATGCTATCGTCAGGTACATCATCATTAACATGATACATGGCACGCATAAACTTGGCAAGGTTTACTCGACGAGAGCTGTTAACGACTAGGCGAAATGAATACTCCAAACACAGTTAACATTACCCAACATTCACCAACAGAGAAATAAAAGAATTTATTTGAGATGAAGAAGACACACTTCCTTATCTTTATGGCGAGTTTATAAAAAACAGACCAAATCTTTGTACGTAAATGGAAAAAAAAAAGAGTGATTGCTTCAATACATGATTCAACATGGAAGCTATTAAAATATTATAGTAGTGGAGTGTTGGATTCGTGATCTTCATCATCGTTAAAATAATCAACAAGTTTGTTAATCACCTTTTTGAGTTGTCTTTTATTTTTAAGCATTATTAAATGAATTTAATGCTCTTATATCTCCTTGTTACTTTGTTAAATGGCCAGGCAATATTTCTTAAGTAGTATATTTGGTTTTCTCCAATGACTTCTATTTAAATGTAGCGTGTCAAAGTTCATGAATGAAGACCAAATCGCTGTGTGAAAAGGATAATACTGTTTTATGATCTCATTAATCTAGGACTTTTTTTTTTAAAAAAAAGCTATTAAAATATTACTAATGTTCAGTACATAATAAAGAATAAGAGTGAAAGAATTCCCTTTGTCCTTTTAGTCATCAAAAAATAAGATTTCCAAATCAATGTTTGTAACAAATGGCATGTTGAATACGTTCTGCTTTTTAAATTGTTGATGGGGATGTCTCTCGAGTGATGGAATGAACTCATATTCAGGAATGGTGTTAACCCCCTCAGGAAAAAATAATTCAGACATTGCCGGAGGCTAGAAAAAATTCTAAATATTAAACGCCTCTAGAAGCTATTTGAGGTGTTTTTATGGCAACATAACGCCATAACTGCTGGAGGCTGGAAAAAATTCTAAATATTAAACACCTCTAGAAGCTATCTGAATTGTTTTTTATAGTTACATAACCCCCTAACTGTCTGAGGCTAGAAAAAATTCTAAATATCAAACACCTCTAGAAGCTCTCTGAAGTGTTTTTTCCAATAACACAGCCTCCTAATTTGTACTTGTGCCTTAATTTTGATATTGTTTGAACCATAAATATTATTATTATTATTAGCACCGCGTCTTACTACCCGTTCGGGTTATACGCACTTACGCTAATGTGCAATGTTAGGGTGATTGTGAGATGAAATGGAGGACCTACAGTTTAACGTGGAATCCGAACCACGGTAGAGGCCTGGCATTCCTCACATTCACAAGTTGTGATTAATACACATCTTGTCAGAGGTGAAGGAAACCATAAATAAAGCCATATATATTTTGTTCATAAAATTTGGGGGGTGGGGGGGAGTTGAACCCCCAACCTCCCCCAGACTACGGCCTTGCTTAGGGGCGAGGGGTTTAATTTCCACCCGGGCCCAACTTATTATTATTATTATTATTATTATTATTATTATTATTATTATTTATTATTATTATTATTATTATTATCCCCGCGTCTTACAACCCGTCAGGTTTATACGCACTTACGCTAATGTGTAATGTAGGGTGATTATGAAATTAAATGGAGGACCTACAGTTTAACGTGGGATCCGAACCACGGTGGAGACCTGGCATTCCACACATTCACAAGTTGTGATTAATACATGTCTTATCAGAGGTGAAGGAAGTGTTTGGCAATCAGATAAATCTGTGCCGGGACCGAGGATTGAACCCCGGACCCCCAGCAGAGAAGTCCAACACCTTACACCTAGACCGCCAGGTCGCCGGGTCCAACTTAGACTTGAGGGAGAGTATTTCATCTCCAACCAGAACGAACCCGGAATTTAGTCTGCTATCACCTCAGCTCATCCCAGCCAAATTCATAGGTTTATCTAGCCCCCATCCCAACAGAGGCCAACTCAGCCCAGCTACGAATATTTCAGCACAGACCAGCCCGATCCAGGGAAGCCCAGTGCCCAGCCAAGCCAAGTGTTGCCAATCCCAATTCCTAGTCCAGTGTCCAGTCAAGCCCAACGTTGCAAATCTCAATCCCTAGCCCAGTACCAAGCTAAGCGCTGCAAATATCAAGCCCTAGCCCAGTTCCCAGCCAAGCCACGCACATGTGGGTACACTTCCTCTAAAGTCAACCTTCCTAATCCCTAGCACATTAATGTAATTAGTGCATAGCCGTATAACCCGACAGGGTGATATTCGCATTCGTCCGACACTTTGGTTTAGTCGGTAGCGTGTCTGCTTACCGAGCTAAAGTTTCCAGGTTCGATTCCCGGCTTGGCCGAAAACTTTTAATCGATGAAAATATGGGTTTACCCGTTCACATTGATAAATTAACGGCGGGAGCTGGATGTTGTGCCTGTCCTAGTCTTAAGTGAGATTATAAAGCATACAAAGTGACAAGTTTAGCCAACCGATAGTGGAAGATATATGGCTTGAATAAAAAATTGACCACAGTCTGGCAACGGTAAAGAATATTAAATGTAAATAAATATATATGTCACAGGAAGAGTAGATTGTTAGAGAGAGTTGACTCGGCCTAGGTTAAGTCGAATCTTAATAAAAGTATCAGTAAAAGTTGATAGAGAATAAACAGATCAACTTTTCCTAGGAAGAGTTAACTATGCCTGCTGTGGTTTAGTAAAAGTTGATTCCGCGATGTTACTCTCCACATGTGACTTCGCGCGCACATCTTTGTTTTGAATATTCCAGCTCTATTTGTTTACTGTTGTTTTCTAGGTTAGGTTATGTTAGGTTAGGTTATGTTATGTTAGGTTAGGTTAGGTTAGGTTAGCTCTGCAACTCAAAGTGTCACAAATCTTTACCTTGCTGTAATTAATAATAAATATTTATATCTTTCTTTGTATCATAAAGGTTTTTATTTTTTATTTGTTTTTTATTAGGTAGTAGACCATTTCCTTGCAAAAAGTCAACTTTTACTAACTCAAGGTAGTAAGAGTATACTTTCCCTAGGTAGGTCAATTCTGACTAGTAAATGTTGATCGAAATTCATCACTTTTAGCTTTTAATCAACTTTTACTAAAAAGACTAGTAAGAGTCGACTCGGCCTAGGTAAAGTCGACTCTTACTGGAGAATCTACTTTTCCTGTATCATATACATAGATTCATTTAGTTTGTCTTTTGACTTTAAAGGGTGTTCCAAATAAACCGTAATTTCAGTCAATTGTGATTTTGATAGAAGGATTTCTAGTGTATAAAAATAAATTTACAATATCCTGAATGACTCAAGGATTAAAAAAAAAAAAAAGATCATTATTTTCCTTAAATATCTTAGACGAAATAGAACATTTAATCCCAAACGATGTCACAAAACTATATAAAATTAAAATTGTATGGTTTAAATGTTTTAAATGTGTACTGTACATTATCTTATACAACTCTAGGATTTCTAGAAATATAATGATTTTTATTTATTTCAGACGAAATCGATCACATAGTCCCATGAATGTCACAAAATAACATACAATTGGTCTTATTTGAATGTTTAAATAATTAGGAAATATAAAGGACGCGGAAACCCATTAAATTTGATTTTGTAATAATTTCCTTTCAATGTTTGGCCAAAACATATATAATAATAAAAGGAAATGTTTGTGTGTGTGTGTTTGTTTGTGTGCGATGCCCAGCCAAATCTACGCACGCAGAGATCTGAAATTTTAACATGGGTGGACGGAAGGGAGTCCGAATGCACCTCGAAGCCGGATTTTTAAATTTTTAATTAGATTTCCAACTAGGCTATTTTTAACAAATTTTTGAAGGGGTCATGGACAATGCCGTGCGGGATTGCTAGTATGTAATAAAGGAGGGGTGGAGTGCGAAATATTAAGGTTTTCCCGGGCACAAAATTATATTTGAGACAGTCCAAGTAGTATACGTGTTGGTATTCAGGGTATATTTGTTTCATCGAAGAAAAACTGTAATTAATTTGAAATTCATTTCTGTCAGATTGATTCCCCTGGACAGATTATCGGACAAGAATCTTACCGGGAATTTTTTTCTCTCTTAGGTTATTTTTTTGACTCTAATATGTTTCGAACCAATGTCTTGACATATGGTCGTTCTCTTTTCATTCACACTTTTGAGACAAAACTAAGACTAGTTTGTGAGTTTGTGAGTAATTCAATCGGTCGTCAAGTATCCAATGTCAAGATTAACATTAATGTGTGGTTTTTATTTCACATACACTGATTTTTATTGCACGATTTATGGGTTTCTTATCAGTAGTCGCAGATAGTTTGGTTACTAGATGGAACGTTGTCGCCAGCCACACAAGCTCGCTCAGGCTACTACGCCAGCAAACTCAGCCGGATTTCTACTGGATCGGATCGGTTACCTAGTTTATCCACTCGGAGGATCGGTTACCAAGTTTATCTACTGGGAGGATCGGTTACCAAATTTATCCACTCGGAGGATCGGTTACCAAGTTTATTTACTGGGAGGATCGGTTACCTAGTTTATCCACTGGACGGATGGGTTACCAAGTTTATCTACTGGGAGGATCGTTACCAAGTTTATCTAATGCGAGGATCGGTTACCAAATTTATCCACTCGGAGGATCGGTTACCAAGTTTATTTACTGGGAGGATCGGTTACCTAGTTTATCCACTGGATCGGATGGTACCAAGTTTATCTACTGGGAGGATCGGTTACCAAGTTTATCTAATGCGAGGATCGGTACCAAATTTATCCACTCGGAGGATCGGTTACCAAGTTTATTTACTGGGAGGATCGGTTACCAAGTTTTTCCACTGGAGGATCGGTTACCTAGTTATTTACTGGGAGGACTGTTACCAAGTTTATCTACTGGAGGATCGGTTACCTAGTTATACTGGAGGATCGGTCACCAAGTTTATCTACTGGGAGGATCGGTTACCAAGTTTATCTACTGGGATTATCGGTTACCAAGTTTATCTACCGGGAGGATCGGTTACCTAGTTTATCTACTCGATCGGATCAGTTACCGAGTTTATCTACTGGGAGTATCGGTTACCAAGTTTATCTACGAGGAGGATCGGTTACCAAGTTTATCCACTGGGAGGATCGGTTACCTAGTTTATTTACTGGGAGGACTGGTTACCAAGTTTATCTACTGGGAGGATCGGTTACCTAGTTTATCTACTGGGAGGATCGGTCACCAAGTTTATCTACTGGGAGGATCGGTTACCAAGTTTATCTACTGGGATTATCGGTTACCAAGTTTATCTACCGGGAGGATCGGTTACCTAGTTTATCTACTCGATCGGATCAGTTACCGAGTTTATCTACTGGGAGTATCGGTTACCAAGTTTATCTACGAGGAGGATCGGTTACCAAGTTTTCTACTGGGAGTATCAGTTACCAAGTTTATCCACCGGGAGGATCGGTTACCTAGTTTATCTACTGGGTGTTTTCAGTTGTAGAGGAAGAGGGAATTTACGAACAATCGAAACAAATAAAGCTATAGTCTCCGGTTGGTACAGATTTAAAAATTTTTTTTTATAGTTTTAATAAATACGTAATTTTCTTACTATGGTTGATCACACTGCCATCTGCAGACCGTCTAACTAAGTCATTTCGTAAGAAAAAAAATGTGAGCATGATGAAGAAAGTCGTAAAAGTCAGGGCATAAGGGAATCCATGTTTAAGAATAGGACAAAGCAAGGGCCCCCAAAACGATGACCTAATATGGTCATATAGATCGAAGACCAATAGCTATCGGAGTATCGATGATAAGAACGTAGGGGAGTTGATCAGGTGACTTTGGAAGTTTTATTGTTCTCCGTGTGCCCTCCCCTCCAACATCGGTGGATAAGTAGAGGTGCGACTCGTAGTGGGGGGGCAGCAGTTTGCAGACAAACCCTCTACCTGGAACAACGGAGGACCATGTTCGACCGATCCTGCCTCCTTGCTAGAGGAACGACCTTCGTTGGTTTGGCAGGCATCGTAGGGCTGTTCTTGGGCCTTCGACACGAGGTAAGTGTGTTACTTTTCTATCGACATGTTTGGGGTCGCTTTGTTCAACTTGAGGACACACTTGACAGATATTCAACAACTGTTCAGATTACCATTGTGTAGAATATTAAACTATATGGTTCTACTCAGAAATATTTGATTTATTTTGGCAAAAAAATAAAAATAAATTGTTATAAATTCAGAAATATTACTGACCTTAACTCGCGTTTCCTAACATCCCACCTTAAACTCAGTACACACGACACAGTTTACTGTACAATAAATTGTACAAGAGCTTGGTTACATTGATTGCACACAAGGTTTAACCAGACACTGTTCACAATTGGATAGAATATTCCAACTATAACATGGCTTCTTTGCCTTTTTTTAAGGTTAAATAATCATTGAATATTTAAAAAAAATAGTATTTACTATTTACTATCAATATTTTCTTAATAATATCTATAAAAATAGTTTCTTAATCATTCCTAAAGAGAACCAATATGTATAAAAGGTTATTTTCAAATTGTATTGAATTTTTTTCCATTTAAACAGTTGAAAATCTCAATATATTAGGTTAAAACACCTAGATTTATAATTTCTATTTGATTTCATCAATAATTTCAATAACAGTTGAAAATCTCAATATATTAGGTTAAAACACCTAGATTTATAATTTCTATTTGATTTCATCAATAATTTCTTTGTTAATAATTTTACAACCATTCATATGTTAAAGAAGTAACCGTATAGTAGACGGAGTTATCATGTTTAAAACTCAAGAAGTTGTGCAATAAAAGTGTCCTATATATGACGTGTTCCATTTCCTATAAGATACAAGCTATTTTATACAGCGAGTTGTGCAAAACATGTATTGTACAATATTGGGGGTTCCCACACAGCACAATCTTATTATTTGTAATATAGTACAACGTATTTTTATAAAAATTATTTTTAAATGTTTGCTTTTTGTTTTGTATCTGTAAAACTGGTTGGATTCTAAAGAAGTACAATAAATTGTGTCGTAGAAAAAAAAATGTCGCCTGAAGACTGGAACATTTTCTTAAAGAAGCGATTTCTAACTTTCAAATCATTGATTATGATTTAATAAATGATTAAGATGTTCCGCGTGTTTTCAATACACAGTTTATAATCATATAGGTGCCATATTTTGATGCAAAACTAAATTATGTTAATAAGTCAAGTTGCTCCGACAAGTTGACGTTATTATGAGAACAAGTTTTAATGTCTCGCGATACTTCCCGAATGGTCAAGGCCGTAGCCAGCCAATAATTTCGTGGGGGGGGGGGGGGGGGGGAGGGGGGTTGGCAGACACATCCCCCAATTGCCGTAGGCTAGAACAAATTCTAAATTTTTAACACCTCTAGAAGCTATCTGAAGTGTTTCTTATGGCAACATAACCCACTAACTGCCGAAAGCTAGGAAAAATATTAATATGTAAGCAACTCTAGAAGCTATCTGAAGTGCTTTTTATGTCAACATAACCCCCTAACTGCTGTAGGCTAGGAAAAATTCTAAATATTAAACACCTCTGAAAGCTCACTGAAGTGCTTTTTATGGTAACACAGCCACCTAATTTGTACTTGTACCTTAATTTTGATATTGTTTGAACCATAAATAAAGCCATATATACTTTGTTCATAAAATTTCGGGGGGTTGGGGTTGAACTCCCAAAACCTTCCCCTGACTACGGCCTTGCGAATGATTATTTGATCACTTTATTACTTGGTTTCACACCCACACATACATACACATAGATATATTTTATTTTCACCTGCATATGATAAACCAAATGAATGTGTATGAAAACAATTTAAGGACGCCCGCTTCGGTGTCCGAATATTCTAAGAAGCCATTCTTGCAATATACTAGACTCCCTAAGACGGGAAGATCAGGGTTCGAATTACAGTAGGATTTTTCCTATATTATTTTCCACTCTACCTCCATACAAATGCGGGTACACTTCCTTTAAATTCAACTTTTACAATTGCGTATAGCCCGGATGGGTACTAATATATACTAAAATAAAACTATGGACCTCCATTAATTTTATAGAAATAAACAGACACACTCGGAATGAAGAGTTAAAAAAAAATTAAATGTGTGTTCAACACTTTAAAAAACACGAATTTTTAATTATTAACGGGGATCAAATTCATGTAAATAAAATACTAGGGCTATTATAGTTAATTTTATTGTTACGTCTGGCTTTAAAAAATTAGTTAAAATAGTTCTATTAAGATTGTTATAAAAACTATACCCTGATTTTGCTTGTAGAAACGTTTAGAAAATTCAAACCTATTTCTTTGCGGTCAACATTGATAACATTTAACTATATCATTAGTGGTATTTTATAGATATTGATAATATATATCAAAAGTGACAGCTGCAGCTCACATTACGTTTTTAGAAACTTAAGTAAATATATCAAATAATGCTCTTCCTACTAAAATCATACTATAGATGAATAGTACCTAATCTAATTAAATGGGTGATGGTCATTGTTGGGTAAAAATAAAGGCTTTCAGATAAAAGTAACATTTTTTAGGGGGGAAGCGGGGGATTGGTATTATACTTTCAGTTTGTTTGTTGGACCTAGTATTTTCCCGACGATATCAATTAGTCACAGAATGAGACCGGAGAAGAGCTCCTGGCCTACAGGGAATGCGACAGTCAGTAACATTTACAAAAGAAATATGATTTGAATACACGTTAGGCGAGGTTTCTTTAAATTGATAAACTAATAAACACATTTTAAATTAGATGAAGGCATATCTTTGAAAATTTTGGTATCCACAATCATAAAAGGCATCCTTTATCCAACAATGCCGAGTGATATAAAAGTATTGTCATATCCTGCAGCCTTAGTCAATCTAGAGCATGCAAGGATGACATAAGCCACACTGTCAACTGTCATGAATCAGCAGTGGTGTATTCGTACCAGGTCATGTTTTCAAAAACAGAGATTGTTTTGCCAATTAACATAACATAGAGTATTGACATAAACAGTAACTCAGGGGAAACACCCCTCCTTTTTTGGTATATAACAGAAAGTTTTAGACCTTTTCAGGAGAGGGGACCGGGAAGGATGCCAGTTTTTAAGGGGCTACTTTTAAGTGCTCTACATACTCAGCTACCAAGTTACAGAAACTTGTGAAGAGAATATCCTATAGCTTGAGTCCCTGTCCAGTACAGAGGAGGACGTCCCAACCAATCTTGAAAGTGAGTTAGACAGCAACCGCACAGCGCCAGGCGGCCAGGTGTTTGACACCAGCTAGAGGTAATATATCACCGAAGATAGGTCCGGGCACGGAACTGCTGAGTAGGGTCATCGATAGAACGAGAACCTTTTTCTAAACTCTTCTAACCTGTTTTAATATCTACATCAGATTATACAGTAGTAGAGTAATTAAACTATTTCAATAAACAAGATCAAAACGAGATCCACAATTATTTGCCACTACCTATCCATCCCACCAAGCCATCCTGATACGTTGGTCCACGGGTTGGGGGGAGTAGCGACAGTATAATAGGATGCCTCTCTAATCCAAAAAATGTCGATACATAAAGGTATCATAGGAGACCTCCTTAATGTAACAGTGCCAAATTATATAAAGGTATTATAGTAGACCTCCTTAATCCAACAATGCCGAGAGTAGTATACCATATATGAATTAAAACCCTCAATATACCTGACCAGAATTTTAACACCAACCTCTCCGTCACTGACAATCCAGTCTATTGTGAGAATAAAATCTTAGATGATGCAACCACTGATGTGAATTTGAAATAGATAGTGAAAATGTACCATTCGTCTGTGTATAATCATTGGATATGCTTTCATGTACCAATGACTTTCTTGTTCTTCTATTTGAGATGTGGATTGAGGGGGTATCATTTAAATCTACCACCGTCCTGGGCACACACCGCGACTGTACACAGAAGAATATTTTACTTATTTACGGTATTTAACGTGCACTTTATGAACCTACTGATTGTATAAGCACACGAGAATTTCTATATGAGATAAAGAAAGTGAAAGGGCCTACTAATTTTGCTGGAAAATATATTTTTTCCTAACTTCCGAGGTTCTCTTACATGCCACAATCGACACGGGACCGACGGCTCCACTTCCCCTCCGAAGGCAGTTGTGCTACAGATTTTTATCGCTCAAAATAGACCCTGGCTGTGTTTGAACCCACGATAATCGGGTCCTGAGACGATCACTTTACCTTAAGACCACTAAGGTTGACTTCACAGGAAGATAACCTTAAATCATTCACCGTGGGGATAAGGCCACAACCCGGATAAATCCGATTTGTAAATATCTTTGCACCTATATATAGATCAAATATGGATTTATACCCCGCATGGACATACACATTTGACATATACAATGTACACCACCCGGACAAACAGCGAGTACGGGCATACACCTCTCCAGCACATTTCAAAAACCCATGTATATACACCATTTGGACATAACACCAACCTCGACATAATATACATGTACACAAAACAAATATGGACAATGGATATATATATACTACGTGGAAACAACATCAAGATGAAAATATAACGTACACCAACCAAGCTTCAGACTGGAAATATATGACTACATCTGGATATACTTCTAACATGAACTGAAACACCTTCTATAGGCCTAAATATAACCAAAATGAAAATAGCCTCAACGTTGACATACATCTCATCTGACAATAGCCCCAACCCATCTATATAATTTTTTTTTTTTTTTTTTTTTTTTAGCACCGCGTCTTACTACCCGTTCGGGTTATCGCTTAAGTACTAATTACCACTAATGGATTAGGAATTGGGACGGTTGAATTTAGAGGAAGTGACCCGCAATTTGCGTGGAGGGAGAGTGGAAAACCATTTAGGAAAACCACCCCCAGTTCACCCGACGAGATTCGAACCTCGATCTCCGTCCTCGGTGGTCTGACTCAACACGACTCGCGCGTTAGCCAACTACGCCACCGAGGCGGGTACTATAATTAAAATGAAATACTCCAACCTTGATGTAGCCCACCTGAATATAATCCAACTAGGAACTACTTCAAATCGTTTTCCCATTTCCTCCATAGACGTTTTGCCTGCCAGGAGTATTGTATCTCAGGTCTCCAACTAAAATGTTTGTGTACATGCTGTCTTCAACCATACGCGCAAATGACCACCCCCACCCGAGTCTGCACCCCTTGATTATCCTGATATGTTTGGAAATGCAAACAAACCATGAGTTCTTCATAATGTAACGTCTCCATTCTCCTGTTTGTTCATCCCTCTAATGATGTATATTTAATCTATACAATATCAAATCGGGAAAAACAGCAATCGACCATTATCACCCCTGGATATAGATTAAAACCGGGCATGTAAACCATAGGTTATAGCTTTTAACAATTCCCACTTAAACAACTCCACCGGAAATGGCTCCCACACAGAACAGATTCAACTTTAATAAAGACTCCACTACCAAGCTCCAATTCCCACCTTGATATAATCCCAATCTAAGCCAAATCTAGCCTACTCTTCGTCACACAACTCATTTCCAAATAATTCACAAGTATAGTCATGTCTAATGGGTGCCTAGGAAAAACAATGAAACCATTAACTGTAAAAATAGACGTTTCATTCCTTCTGACAAACAAGAAATTCATTTTTACATTGAATTCTTCATTGAATGAAAAGTTACAAAGGTTAGCCAAGCTATTCTTAGGTTTGTATTTATTTTTATTCCTATTTATGCCCCAGAACACGAACACATCTATAAAATTGATTAAATTCGTGAAACGAGCCATTGTTCGAAATTTAATTAAGGCGTGTGCTAGCAGGCTATTGAGAATGTGGCGTGAAAACAATGATTTATCGACTTTACTGATATCCTAGGGAGGTACCTACAAGGTGGACTAGCTATGTTCAAGAATAGTAAATGGACGGGTTCATTTCCGAGTAGAGAGAGGACAGTTGCTGAAAAATTGGCAGTCTGATATTTTTTTACCTTGTGTGCGTAAACAATTAAATAAGGAAAATATAATAATCTACGTCTGATGGTTGGCAAGTATTTGAAGCACATTTAGGGGTTGCACAAATATTTGTTTGAATCTAAAGTGAGTACCTAACAAAAGTTGAATCTTGAATAATATTGTATTGTAACGCTAGTATTTTTTTTTATTTAACACCACGTCTTACTATACGTTCGGGTTACATACGTATGCACTAATTACTCTAGGGATGGGGAATGTTTAATTTAGAGTAGATGTACCTCATTTGCGTGTTGTAATATATCACACACACATATATAGTATGTGTGTGTGTTTTGTATAAAACAAAAGGACACCACAATAAGGCCTGCATGAGAATAGTCGACCTCGGTGGGGTGGTCTTGGGGTAAAGAGCTCACCTCAGGACCCGAGATTCATTTATTCAAATCCAACCGGGGCTGACAGATTTTTCTTGTGCGATAAAAATTTCTAGCACAACTTCCTTCGGCTGCGAGGTAA